>CM030361.1:47834393-48395874 GCA_017893485.1 Hemerocallis citrina
CGTACATAATAAATACCCCACCAGAGTTGACCCCGTTTATGTCAAAGAAATAAATCTAGAAGGAAGAAAAAGAGAAAAACTTGTGGTGGATTTCTTTTGAGCCGAACTAGGATGACTATTGTTATTGTAGGAGACCCAGCCCCGTTTATGTCAAAGATATAAATGAAGGAAGAAAAAGAGAAAAAGTTGTGGATTACTTTTGAGCCGAACTAGGATGACTATTGTTATTGTGGGAGACCCAGCCTTCTGCATTGCATTCTGGATGTAAATTGAACTGGACTCCTTCAAATTTGGTACTTATCTCAGGAATAAACAATTTCTTATAAGACGGTGTGCCATCTCAAAGTTCTCCTGCTTGATTTTCCTGCATTAGACTTCTTGGCGAGGGACTCATCTTAAAGAACTTCAATCCTACGAACTGGTGGTACGTAGGATTTTCCTTTTTTCCCCTGAGCTATGGTGAATTGAGTGTGTGCAGTACGCTGTATGCTGTCCTCAAGTTCAAGGCAGGCTGTTGATATATTTGTTTAGATACAAGAATTATTATTCGCGATCGGTCAAAAGTTCAAGGGTTTTCCAGTTGAACATTTTAAAAATTTCTTGCAACCTTAGAAATTGCGTTATAAGTTATAACCTACCTTAATAGTTGGGAAGCTGCTTAAGCTTGCACTTTGTCTAGTTTTGGACGATCTGATAGTTCAATGCTTTAAAACCTTGGCTTAGTAGAAAAGTAAGCTTATTCAGTTATTCACTCTTCTGCGTAGGAGACAAAAAATAAGGCATTTCGTCTTGAGAATCTAAATGAGAAGAAGAATAGTAAGGCATTGCATCCATCAAGTCTTGTCTAGAAAGTGTTAGGATTTGCGGAGGCTCTGATACCAATTGTTAACATTTTGTACTGAGTTTATGCGACACGATCACTACAAATAACTACAAAGCAAAATAACATATCGAATCAAACACACCAAAGCACACAATTTGTCCTGCTTTAGGTTAACCCTAATCCAGGGAAGAATAAATCGACATGATATTCCATTAGAGAAGATACAAGAGTTGCAACTCTCACTACGACCCTTTCTCAAGCCTCACCAGAAGATACTTGTAATGACCCGAATTTCATACACTGAAAATTCATGACACTATTGTACAGGAAAATGCAAAAATCTTACTACAAGTTCAAACCACTTAGATTGATGAGATGATGAGCTCATGATATCACGCTTCTATGCTAACACCTCAGACATCCTTACTTGCAAAACCACAATCTGTGGGATCGTTAGCTTGTGAGGTGACGGTAAAAATCTCAACAACTTCAACTAACTCCCAAAACACAACATAATAGAAGAAAAACATGAATCAATGTATATGTTAAACGTAACTAAAAAATAGTCAATTATATAATGTCGTATGAGTGAGTGTAGAACTAATTTACTAGAGTGTCAAACATATACTTACTATGCTAACATGCACAATTCAAATATATTTTTCTAATGTACGCTTGTTTGAAACGATATATCGCTCAACATCGTTTCCTATTGCAACCTATTAACATTTCTCTTCATTATAGGGTTCAATCCATATGCAATCTTATCCTTGTGACGAAATATTCAAGATGTTGACATCCTATGAGGTTTAACTTTCGTTTCAGAATACTTGAGATCTATCTCACTCCACAGATTATTCTGGAGCTTATTTCAGCTCTCGTCTCAGGATACTGGAGATTATTCTCACTCTGTAGATCATTCTGGAGTTCTTATCTCACGAATATTCTGTGAGTTTCAGCTCTCATCTCGGAATACTAGAGATATTATCTCACTCCGCAGATCATTCTGAAGCCTATTTAAGCTCTTATCTCGAAATACTGAAGACCTATTTCACTCTGCATATCATTCTGGAGCTCTCAACGTACGTTTACACTTGTTTCGTCACGTCTTCTTTCTAGTGCATGTCTTTACAACATTAATCATACGGCCTAGAGCTAGCGTCCCTTTACTAGACTTACGCCAACAACACAAGTGGTCACCTGCCGGTAACTAAGTCTTATTCAAACTCTAAAACTCACGCTTTAATTTATGGAACTTAACCACGAACTATGTTTCCCAATAACAACCTTAATCATTTGCTAATGAGAGTAATGAGATTAATGGTACTAATCACCCAAGAATGTATAGGTCAAGTTATAAATTAAACTACACTAATTCTCATAATATACATTCTATATGCATTTATGCATTTATGCATCTCGCAAAATTTTGCACAACTCGTTGTCTCACAACCTATTGAGATCATACCAATATTTGATTTGGTTCTATCACACTAACTCAACTTATTCTCAAAAGTTGACTAGTACTCCAATACGTAATCACGTGTAAGTCGAATTCTCAGGATATTGGATCTTTCTGGCCTACCCTTAATCCACACATGAATTTACCGGGTGTATCCTCAGTCCCACATATAGAATCCACTGTTTGAATATTCAACTTTGTTTTTGGACAACTACATAGTAGTCTTGCAAAAATTATATAAATTCCAATACTTATAAAAAAATGAAACCTAAATGAGTCTTGTACAACATTGTAGTTATGAACATCAAAATTTAACCAAAATTATTGTCTAAATCCATATGCAAAACAATAGGTTTAGATTACAGAAAACTGCAACTCTTGCTACTTATAAAAATCACTGAAATCTCACACTTCATGAAAGTTTGATTTCTTAGACTCGAAAGAAATATTAACGAATCAACTTTAAATTTTTAGTTTTGAGTTTCCTCAACATACTACATGTAAAAGCTTAAAATGGTCAACAACGAGAAGGAATATAAATTTCTAGAACAAAGTCAAAACTGTCAGTCAGTCTTAAGTTCAGATTTGTTTAAAAATACTAAATGATATCTAAACCTCATGAAACTTTGTGAACCTATTAAAGACAATACTATATTTACATATAAAAAGTTCAGCTTCAAATTTCATATATTTGGACAGAAATAATTTTTTTGGAAGTAAGCATTATATTTAGGACGGAATTATTGAATATGTCATTTTTCCGTTCTTAACCAGAAATCAGTTAGGATTTATTTAAAGTATCAAATAACATCCAAAAATCATAAAATTTTGTGATGTTATAGATATATACGAGATACACAAATAAAATTTTTAGCTTCAGATTCCATCAAGTAAAAGAGAAATGGTTTTCGGAAATAAGTCCAAAATTCAGGACAAAGTCTGTAAAATGTTTCCAAGTTAACCTTACTATAATTTCACATAATTGATTAACAACAATTCACACATGATTCAATCAATCTAAGCATGAATACTCATCCAATATAACCCATAGCTTCTCTAACAAGCATACACACTACAATATAGTTGAAATTAGAGTAGAAAAGTTTTGACCCACGTATAGCTTCTAATTTCGATTGCTTCTAAGCTCTACGAAGCGTTCCAACATCAAACTCGATAAACTTAACTTTATGAAAACTTCCACCTCATCTATGCTTCTTTCCCCAAAAATAAGCATATGCCTCTTCAAAAACTTCAAAAATAAGTATATGAAAACTTTCACTTCAAAAATAAGCATATGCCTCTTTCCCAACCCACCTCCGACTATGTACTCCGTCCAGATCTCGCTCCTCTTCCGTCCATCACTTAGTCTCCTGTTTTTATTGTTGTGTAACTTTTCTTCATCTACAAATCCATCTTCTTTTTTTTCTCCCGATTGATTGACTGCTAGATCGATCCTCCAACCTCCGTTTCCCTGATTCCTTCCTACTTCGGCGCATGTCCTCGGTGTTCTCCGCCGACACTCGGTGTTCTCTTGTCGCTTCTTTCTTCGAGCCAGTTTGGAGACTCGATCTCTGTTGGGAATCCTTTGGTCCACTTAGTCTCGGAGTGTCGGTGCTCGATTCTTCTGCGCTCACTATGCTCATCTGTTGTCGCCCTCCCTCTTTTCACATTGATCTCAGGAGCACTGCTGTTTCTATCTTGGAATTCCTTATCAGGGTATCCTCGTTCCTTAGTAGTGTTGTGATTGTTATTATTGTGTTTCCCTACCTGATCTTGCTATTTTAATTAGTAGTGTTGTGATTGTTGTTACTGTTGATTATTGCCGGTACCTTATTGGGTGGGCTTCGATCCCCCCTCCTTTTGCTGCTATTTTCTCTCTTCTCTTGATCTATCTGTTCTATCCAGTAGATCTGTTTACCCATTTTCTTTTCCTTATGCTTCTGCGAGATTTTGAAGTCGTTACTCCTTTGGAGTCTTTGCTCACTCTCTCCAAATCCGCTTTTCCTTCCATCTTTGGAGAGTGTGTTCAAGTCTGGTTGTTCTTGATCTACTGATCAAGCTGTTTTCCAGATCTAGGTTGCCCTATTCTCTCATGCATTTTATCTTGTGCGAGAGTTGCAATCTCTACAGTTGCAGTTAGTTTATTTCTCCACTACACCTTTTATGTTATTGGTATTGTGGGTGTTGGGGTTGTATTTACTGGATTTAGTCATGGAGCTCCCTTGGGCTGAGGTTGGAATAAATAGTATTCAAAAGTCACCCATGATGAATGAGACACCCCAGAATTTGACGAGTTTCTATGACTCTCTTCTCTCTTCTAAGACTTCATTCTCTCGTTCATCTTTCATCTTCCTTATTCCCCCTTCCTCATCCAGATTCGACCCTCATCTGATTAGCTTCATGTGACTCCTTACTGGGCATTTCAAACAGGTGTGCGTGAATAAAATGAAGTGTATATTCTGTGATAAGTTTGGACACTCTAGCAGCCGATGTTTTGCCCTTCAAAAACTCATTGGGTTGCCCAGGAGTAGGGCCTTACCTGCCAAACTTCTCTTGGCTCTTAACTTCCCCCTTTTGAAGCTCAAGCTTAGTGAACGATATTTGCAGAAGCTATCACTTAAGATTGGAAATGAAAATGCTTTGTCCGCTGTTGTTCTTTTTTCTATCGCCGACCCCTCCTTCCACCTCCCATATCTCTATACTTGCATCTTTGCAGCCTCCTAAAATATCTAAGTTGTTTGAGAATAGAGCGGTAAATACGAAGCACGTTTCCTCTTCTCAGTTGGTAGCCTTTCCTGCTCTTATCCTTTCTAGATCTGTGGTGCCACCTGCGGGATTGATCCTAGATAAGATTCATGTTTTGTTCAAAGACTTCAACTTTATTCAGTCTACATTTAAAGGTGGGATGGTGCCCGATCACCGCCTCTTGTTAGACCCAGCCTTCTGCATTGCATCACTGCCGTCGCTGCCTCTTCCACAGTGGCCTCGTCCTTCTCGACCTCCTTCGTTGCCAGTGTCTCCTCCACCGCCTCCATTGCCGGATCAGGTTTGGGTTCGGGTTCAGGTGTGGTTTCGATGGGGCATCGACCTGTTTGGGTTTGGGGACGATTTCCTCGGCCATGGATTGCTTTTGTTGGGTTTTAGAGAGAAAAAGGTGGGGTTTGGGGAGAGAATGCTAACTCGGCAATGCTGACTAAGCGTGCCACATAAGGTTGTAAAGAATCGGTTGTGGAATAGGTTGTGGGTGTAGTATTATTGTGTAATTATATTCGAGGAACCAAAATAATGATTTTTAATTACTAAAATTTCTCGCAAGAAACTTTGGAAGCTAGAGGCTTTAAAATAAGCAGAACTAAAATAAAGTATGTTGAGTGTAATTTTAGTGATATTCAGAACACAAATGAGTAAGTATGATCGTGAGATACCTAATAGAGACTGTTTCCGATATTTTGGCTTGATTATACAAAGAGGTGAGGAGATTTGTAAAGATGTTATACATAGGATCCTAGCAGAGTGACTTAAGGGGAGTATCGCTAGTGATGTCTTGTGTGACAAACGTATACCTTTAAAGTTGAAAATTTTTATAAGACTGCTGTTAGACAAGCAATGATGTCTGTAACAAAGTGTTGGTCAATAAAGAAATAACATATCCAAAAAATGAGTGTAGCGGAAAGGTTGTTAAGATGGATGTGTTGAAAAATCATGATGAATAGAATTACAAATGTGAATATACGAGACATGGTAAAGACAGTTCCTATTCAAAGAGAATCATCTCAGGTAGTTTGGACATGTCATACATAGACCTAGTAGTCCCCCCTGTTAGAAGGAGTGATTTGATAAGGAATGAAGGTAAGTAGGGTGTAGGAGAAAACCTAAACTTACTCGAGTAGAAATGGTGAGAAAAGATAAGATAGTATGTGCCCTTACAGAAGATATTGTGCTAAACTGAGCAGAAATAAAAAATCTGAATTCATGTAGTAGCCCCTAACTGGTTGAGAAAAAGGCTTTGTTGTTATTGTTGCTGTTATTGTAGAGTTTCTTGTAAGAAAGATATCGACTGGAATGATGCATTAGAACTGGAAGAAGCAAGACGCTTATACTTTTTTGGATGGTAAATAAAATTTTATTAATCGAGGAAATAAGGTATGACATGAGAAATATGGACCTCCTTCAAGATTAATACAATAATTCTTGTACATCTCAAAACATAATTTCAGACATTCAGCTATTGTTTCCTATATCTAATGTATCTCGTTTGCGTAGAATGCTTTTGAACGACTATATGATTTCCTTCCATCCTAGCCATGTCATTATTTTCTGCATTTTTTTAGTATGACCGATTCGCGCAACATTCATAACTTATAATTGTTTGGATAGTGAGATCTCTCCATTCTTTCTAGGTTATAGCATGATTTTTGCGACCCTTACACAACTTCACATTCTACTCTGTCCATATTATCAGTGACACCCTTTGGTATCTCTTACACGTATAGTCATTTCTATAATTTGTTTTCGTAGCTCAACTGAAACTTCTACCTTCTCCTCTTCTCGTCTTTGCTTATTATGTTTAGGGACCCCACTTCTCTACCATCGTGAATTGATTGATAGTCATAATGGCTGGCCGAATTCTTTACATTTTCAACATTGTGGTGGCCTCTGTTCATACTATTGGCATTCTTTCGAAGTGCTGTGTTCTCACTCATATAATAGTGTTCTTGTCTGACAAGCTTTTTTAAAATCATACAGCATACATCAAAATAGAATCCTTCCTAAATAAAGCAATTTCTTCCGTTGGATATTGTATACTTTTTAGTATTGCAGAGAATCTGAATTCTAGTTCAATAAAGAATCAGAGTATCTGATATAAAAAAAAAGAGAATCAGAGTAAGAAGTTACAGGGTTGACTATGACTTTATTGGTTGACCCACTAATTGAAGATGTAAGTAGAAAAATCTTAGTCAAATTAGGCGAATACATAAAAGATATCGAATAGTGTAGTTGTATTCAATCACCCGCCCGCTTTGAAATGTGGGAAGTCTGGTCGTGAGCCGCAAGGCCGCATAAATTATCCAACTAGAGAAAGAATTGGTTGACCATTTGTTAATGAATATGTATGACCGGTATAATGATCGGCTCATAGTAATCCGGCACTAAGTCTTCTTGAACAATTCTTTGCCACTAAGGCGAGATGACCAATCCAAGGCAACTTTTTCTTGAATATCGGTGGCACAATTGAGACAGTTGTCAGACACATACCATGCATATTCCCTAACCTGTGCCTCATGATAACAATTTGGTCTTCACTTTCGATTTGGCTTGAATCCAACCTTCTCTAGCTATCACGGTCTTTGTGAGTTTCTGTGCATTAGGCAGATCATCGTGGTTGTTAGATGATAGATTAGTTTAGTCCCACATTGAATAATGTATTGGTTTAATAATGTATTCTCTTCTCTTCTATATATAGAAGCCAATTGTATTCAGTTTAATTAATCAATAAAAGAATATTTTTCTATCCCTAATTTTAACATGGTATCACTCCACCTTCCGTCATCTCTCTTCCGCTCCCGATCAAATACCAAAACCCTAATCTCCGCCAAAATCCTAGCCGTCATCCTTCTTTCTCTCCCAATCAACTCCTCCAAATCTACCAAAAATTCCCGAAACCCTAAGCCTAACCCTAGCTGCCCTCTGTCTCTTACTCGCGAGTAGCCATGGCCGCTTCCTCGCTCTCCCCCTTATCCCTCCGCTATTTACTCACCGGACCCATTTCCATCCCCATTTTCTTTCTTCACCATCAACCCTAAAACCTCAAGTGACCCTCTCTCTCTCTCTCCCTAAAATCATTTCATTGATTTGATCCTTTCTCCAGAACCCTCAGCATTCTCTCTCATCTCGATCGATGTCGCTGTCTGCGTCGGACCTCCACACCGTCTACTCCCTCCTCACCAACTCTCTCAGCCTCGACGAGTCCCTTCGCAAGCCCGCCGAATCTACCGTCGCCCAGTGCGAGAACCGCCCTGGATTCTGCTCCTGCCTCCTCGAAATTATTGCTGCGAGGGACGCGGCGTGCAGGGAGGATGTTCGGCTGCTGGCGTCGGTCTAGCTATTCTGGTTCTCTCTCTTCTTCAGGGATGCCAAGTCCAGGCTGGTTTATTCTTGGTGCTGTTCACAACCCAGTGCTTCTCATTGTGGTGGAACCCAGTGCTTCTCATTGTGGTGGTGGTTTTCTTTGGGGTGCTTGGTGCGCTTTTCATCCGGAATACTTCCAAAAAAAAATAATAAACAAAACAAAAAATTATCCAGATCGTCAACTTATTCCGGTTGGCCATCTTTTTTGGGCCAAGACCTACCTGGACTATACGCAGCGGTATTTTTTTTAATCCGCATTAAAATAGTGCAGCCGGTGAGATTCGAACCTGGGTTGCTCTGATACCATATTAATGACTGTACCGATGGATTCCGAAGTTGTGGTAAGGGTGAGGGTTTTAATATTTATATTCTAACCGTGGTTACCGATCTTCTCCATGTCAGAATATCATATTCGTCTTGGAAACCCTATGAGCCTTCCCTTTTTCCAAGTAACTTGCCAATTTTTCAATGAACACGGTAAATAATCTGAGTTAACAGCCTCATTCTTTCAAATGAGAAGATTAAGGATTTCTTCCTTTGAATTTCGAGTGAAAGAACATTTGTTATCCTCAAGAATAAAAATTTTGAAGAAGCAGCGAGTAAGGAGATTGCGATGAATACAACACTGTTTTATATATTAATACATCACCCAACAGTAAACATATATATATAAGCATTCATGAGCATGACTTAATAAAGCTAATAAACATGTAGCTAACTAAACAAGTGAACAATCTACACTCGACGAATGCTAGCCAACATGGACTGCGATTGCTTCTCATAGCGAAACCCACCGTTCATGGAATCATCTGCCGACCAAATAAATATACCATGAAGCTTTCCTTGCAACTTGAGGGAATTGCATGCGCTAAAAAAACCACCATTAGGAGTCAACCCTCCGCTGGTTCCATCCGTAGCAAAACTCGCCAACACCTTTCCTCCATTATAATTTGAACTCTGGGTCGAAAAATAGCTTAGAAACTGAGAAACCGTCGTGTCAGAATCATACGCATAGAACTGAAAGTTCACATAGTCGATAAGGTGCCCATACTTCTTCCATAAAGCCAAGTAATGGCTTTGTACTTGGTCATCATCAAAAGGAGCGATGGAAGCAAATGATATCACACCATTGCTCTTCAGAGTTGTTAGTAGCTGCCCTATGCATTCTGCAAATGTGTCCGGATCAGCATGGAACTGCTCATAGTCGATGTCAATGCCATCCAAATTGTACTGGTTGATGATTTTTGTTAGCGAAGAGACGGCATTGCTGACCCAAGAACCAACAGAGGAAGGGTTGAAGTAGCAATCGGCCCCACCAACACTGGCACCGCCGAGGCTAAGTGCTACCTGTTGAAAAAATAAACTCACTCTTATCAAGATTTGGCAGTTATGAAGATTATGTGAATGTGAGCGTTATGTTTCTTGGTGGAAATAATCAATCTCACTGATCCTGTTCTATCACTACCTTCACATTGCTATGGCTCTGCTTGATGGCAGAGACATCGGATGGGGTGAGGTTATCGGTGTCCCAGAAGACATTGAAGTTTCCATCGGTTGGAATCGGATTGTCTGATGTCGTGTAGTCTATAGCAAAAGAGAGGATGAAGTGGAAATCAACTCCGGGATTGATTGGGACATCGGAGAACTTGACACCGTTGAATTCTGCACCAATGTATTCTCGGAAGAGGCTAGTTGGTGCAGATGCTGCAGGTGACGGAGATAGGATGAGGAATGTGAGAAGAAGAGTGAGGGAGAACAAGGGAAGATTTTTTGAAGCCATTTTGGATCGTGTTCGAAGTGGGGGCTAGGTTGGGTCGTCGATGAGGAATGAGTTTAGGGTGGTAGGGTATGTATAGGCTCATTCGATTTGTCGAAAAAAATTAAATAGATGAAGTAAAATGAAGAGCAGAGCGTACGGAGTTGGGAGTTTGAAGAGAAGGAAATGATGGTGAAGAGAATTAGACGGTGGGTTAGAAAACTGATAGTAACATAGAGTTGAGACTTACTGGCACTTCTCGACTAATTTGGTTGTATTCTAATTTTAATTACTAGTATTATACACGTGCTTTGCACGTGGGAAATTTTTTTTTGAGGGGGGAATGAAAAGGGAAAAAAATTACGTGATTTGCACGTGGGGAAATTTTTTTTGGTGGGGGAATGAAAAGGGCAAAAAAAAAAAATTTACCAACACGTGCGTTGCACGGATTGGGTTAAGGACTAAGGCCTTCTTATAGTAGTAGAGATTTTCTTATAGTAGTAGAGATTTATGTGTGACATATGCTTTCAATTATATATTAAAGTTCATCTTAAGAAAGATATCAGGTTTATATCAGCTAATGCCCATGAGTTTGATTAGCACTGAATCATGAAACTTGTTATCACTATAAATTTTGAGGGTGATAAAATTTATTTTATTTTTGGTTGGTAAAACTCGACTAGTTTCATATTGAGAGAAGAGGTTGGGACTTGGGAATATGTTGTCTTGAACTTTATCATTACACACGCTGGGTTTTCGTTTGAGCTGGGCTTCTTGAGGTAGAACGTAATTCAGTAATCTAAAAGACTCCAATTTCAAAAGAATTAGGATATGCGTTTCTCTTATTTCCTTGTATTAAATATGGCAGGAAATCTCGGTTGAATATCATGACAAGTTGCGTATCATTCATGACACTGCACTCCAATATTCTTCAATATAAGGTCTCATATCAAGAAATCATTCCCAACCGGGTGGATCATAATCCATGAAGTTGGGCGGAAATGATGAAATTTCATAATCTGTTCAAATAGTCCAAAATTGTTGGGCTATATCCCGCTAAATCTTACAAATTTCTTTTTTAGAATTTTTCAAAATCGTCCAAAATTCGGTGGACTATAATCCATCAAAATGCATCAAAATGCTAGAATTTCAGAATTTCTAAAATTGTTCAAAGTCAGTACATACAAAGCGGAAGAAATATTGAAATTTCAAAATCTCTCAAAATCATCCAAGACAAGTGGGACAATAACACTCGAAATTGGCTGAATTTTGAAATTTCATAATTTTTCGAAATCGTCCAAAATTGGAGGACTCTAACCTCCGAATTCATAAAAAAGTGCTGAAATATCAGAATCTATCTAAATCGTCCAAAATCGATGGACCATCAACCACAAATTAGTCTCGACGGAGTCCTTTTCTTGTGCAGTTCAGTTGCGAAAATGTCGGTGATTATTCCTCGACGGCAAACCGAGCCGAGCTAGTGATGCTAAGCCAAGTACTGACATATTTATTATGTTGGCTATGGTTGCACAAGGATATGAGACATTGGCATAAATCAGTGCGTCTACAATCTCCTCATTGTTGGACCAAAAGTTGCCTTAGCATAATATATTGTATAGATTACAGAATTAGAATAATCGATATTAATAGAAGTAATTAACCCTGACTATTTTATTTTTTAAGAGTTATTATTTATTCCTTTAACTCTTAAAAAAAAATACATAATTTTAACATAAGATTATGGTCATAACTTTTTAGCTAACCCATAAATTTTGCCCTATTTGATCTTTGCGTAATAATCGTATCTGTAGGGTACAAATTTTTGGATTTCACTCAATAGATATCCAAAAATCTTATGTCAATTTTTTTTTTTTTTTTGCCGAAATCAAATTTGACAATCGATGATACAAGTTCATGAATTTGCCTTAACATAAGTAAATGATCGTAGTAGATAACAGTCAGAATAAAAAGAGTAATGCTAGAGTCACTACCAATTTCACTACATTTCTCTTCACTACCTTAGGTGGCACACTCCAATAGGTAGAAGATGATAGAGTAGGTGGGAGAACTCTCCAATAGAAGTATGCCACCTAAGGTAGTGAAGGAAATGGTAGTGAAATTGGTAGTGGCTAAAGCATTACTCGAATAAAAAATAGCGAAGACATATTGTTGGATGTATATGTATATTCTCATTATAATAGGATAATATTGTGTATATTATTCTATGGGGCAACACGGGTTTACACGTGTTATGTTTTAATATTGAAACGGGTTGAGTGGGCTAAAAGCCCAGTACCCTAAACCCAGTCTAATCTCTATATAAGCTGGTCTAGAGGTAGTGCCCTGTGATATTCCAATACTGATAAGCAGGGTATAATATCTTAAGCGGCTAGAGATTATCCCTAACCCTAATTTCCCCAAATCAGTATTAACAATCTTAAGATATTACCATCTCCTACCTCTGGCCGTCGCCGTCTCCGACCAAGACTGCCGACGCCGTCACCGTCGCTGATCCAGACCGCAGCCGACGAGATCCCAATCGCCGCGCCGTTGCGATCCAGATCCCAGTCGTCGGGTTTCGAACGCCGAGCCGTCCAGAGCGCACCGTCGCGATCCCACTCATCGCAGCCGTCGCGACGCCGAGCGCCGCCGTCGCCGTTCCGGTCGTCTCTCTCCTCTGGATCAGTCGCAGTTGGATCTAGGGTTTGATCAGATCGGTCTTGATTGAATTCCATTGCTGTTGCTGTTGGATCTAGGGTTTGATCAGATCGAATCAAGGGGTTTTTCTTCCATTGCTGTTTGAGTTTGGGGGTTTGATCAGATCGGATCATTCTCTTGACTCGCTGCTGTGTGCTCTCCAGATTTGGTCCATTCTAAACTCAGTTATTTTTCTGTTTACTAAATTACATAAGTAGTAACTGTTTAGAAAGAACTCTCTATTGTTGGGAATCTATTGTTTATTCCTTTGTGATGGAAAAACATAGTCGTCCGTACGAGGTTCCCAAATTAGAGGGATTCAGTAGTGCTGAGTTTAATAGTTGGAAAAGAAAAGCCCAATACGGGATGAAATTCATGAAAATATTCTATACATGTCAAACAACATATGATGAATGTGTTGAAGATGTTGACGATGCAACATGGGTAACTGATGAAGACTTATGTAGAGAATTCTTATTGAATAGCATATCAGATCGCCTTGCAGACGTGTATATGAAATATGAAACTGCTAAACAAATTTGGGATAATCTACTAGATGAATTTAAGAAAGAAGAGAAAGTTTCTAAGGCACATCTAGTTGATAAGTTCATGAGTTTCACTTTTAAAGAAGAAAATGCAATCCTTCCTCAGGTAACAGATTTAGAGAATCTGGTAGGGAAACTAAAAACTGAAAACATTACTGTGTGTGATGAGTTCCTTACCGGAGCAATAATTTATAAGTTACCTGCTTCGTGGCTATCTTTTAAGACTGAGATGTATAGGTTGCCTGAACAAATTAAACTTGCACATCTAAAACGTTGCATCAAAGTTGAAGATGAGACTAGAACTAGGATGAATTTGGAATTGGTCAATAAACAACTTTCTACTGCTAATGTGTTAACCAATACCAAACGCACTCCTAAGTTCAAGAAGAACAAGTTTAATTTTAAAGGTGAACCAACTAAGTTAGAAGTCACGAAGAAAATTGCTAAAAAGAAAGGGAAATGCTACAACTGCAGAAAGTGGGGACATCATGCTTCTGAGTGCAGGCTACCCAAAGTGGAACAACCCAACATGGAAAAGGTGAACTTGTTGGAGGGAAAAACTGAGCCCACCAATTTTCTTTGTGTTGTTGGTGATGTAAAGGCCAGTACCTCTGCTAGTTGGTTGTTGGACTCGGGAGCCACCTGTCATGCTTGCAACGATGAGACCCTACTATCTGATCTAAGAGCTGCAAATGAATCAGTTTCAATGGCAAATGGAGAATCAGTGAAGGTGCTTCAGACCGGGACAGCGAATCTCAGTCTCTCCTCAGGTAAAACTTTAATTTTACGAAATGTTAAATATGTACCTGCTTTAGCTAAGAACTTGATCTCTATTAGCTTACTAAATCATGCTGGTATGGTTGTTACTATGATTAGTGGTAAAGCTATCTTGTCTGTAAATTCTTTTTATTTTGGTTGTGCTTATTTAGTTAATGGCATGTTCAGAATTAGTTTAGCAGATGAAGTAATCAACAATATTAGTTCCAAATTGTGTAGTCCACATACATGGCATAATAGGCTGGGACATGTGAACTATGTTAAGATTCTTAATGTTGCTAAAACTTTTAACTTGCCGATTGACACATCCATTAAAGGTGACAAATGTGAAGTGTGTGCTCAAACAAAGATAACTAGAAGACCTTTTCGTACCGTCTCTAGGAGTACACAACTACTTGAGTTGATACATTCTGACATATGTGATTTCAAGAGTTTTATGACACAAGGAGGTCGGAAGTACTTAATCACCTTTATAGATGATTACTCTAGATATTGTCACATTTATCTGTTAAAAACCAAGGATGAAGCACTAGAAAAATTCAAAGAATTTAAGGACCGTGTTGAGAATCAGTTAGATGCTAAGATTAAAAGATTTAGATCAGATAGAGGTGGCGAATATGTTTCATTAGGATTCAGAGAATTTTGTAACTCACATGGAATCATAGCAGAAACTACAGCACCCTACTCACCACAGTCAAATGGTATCGCCGAAAGAAAGAATCGAACACTCACAGAGATGTTGAATTCTATGTTATTGACTGCTGGATTACCTTCACATTTTTGGGGTGAGGCTGTATTAACTGCTAATAATATTTTGAACATGTTGCCACACTCTAAGTTACCTGCTACACCGTATGAACTGTGGCATAAGCACACACCCAATTTTAATAAATTAAGAACATGGGGCTGTATTGCTTTTGTTAGGATACCTGACCCTAGAAGGTCTAAAGTGGGACCTCGGACAAATACGTGTGTGTATTTGGGTAGTGCAGTTGACAGTGCTGCAGACAGATTCTTAGATCTATCTCTCAACAAAATAATAGAATCAAGAGATGCAGAATTCTTTGAAGATATGTTCATCAAAAATAAAGGCATCTCATTATCTGAACCTGCAGACACTAGGAATGATTCACAACAGGAATCTAGATATATTTCAACTGACACTGAACCCTCACATAATGTTGAATTAAGAAGACTCTCTACAAGAGATAAAACACCTAGAACCTATGGTGATGACTTCGTGACATATGCACTAGCAGCTGACCCTGTTAGTGTTAAGGAAGCCTTAAGGTCTAGGGATGGTTTGCTTTGGAAAGAAGCAATTGATGATGAAATGGATTCTTTATTGCAGAACAACACTTGGGAATTGGTTAATTTGCCAGTAGGGGCTAAAACTATAGGAAACAAGTGGGTTTTGAAGAAGAAACTTAATCCTGATGGAACTGTAGCTAAGTATAAAGCATGCTTAGTAGCTAAAGGTTATACTCAACAAAGTGGGGTGGATTATTTTGATGTTTATTCACCAGTTTGCCACATTGCTACAATAAGGATTCTTCTAGCCATAGCATCTATTGAAAAATTTGTTATTCATCAAATGGATGTTAAGACTGCTTTCCTAAACGGTGACCTCAATGAAGAAATCTATATGAATCAACCTGAAGGTTTTGTACTTAAAGGTTCAGAACATAAGGTCTGCAAATTAATAAAATCTTTGTATGGTCTAAAACAAGCACCAAAATTGTGGCATGAAAAATTCGATAAAACAATAAAGAGCTTAGGTTTTGAATCTAGTAATTCTGACAAATGCCTTTATTATCGTGATGAATCGAATAAAATTGTCATTATTTGCTTGTATGTTGATGACTTGCTAGTTGTTGGAAGTGACCTCTCTATTGTTATAGAAGTCAAAACCATGCTATCCAAACAATTCAATATGAAAGACCTAGGTGTTGTGGACACCATATTGGGTATGAGAGTGGGCTTTAGAAGGCAAGGAATAACCCTTAGCCAATCCCACTATATTAAAAGTGTGTTGAAGGACTGGGGATACAGTGATTGCAAAAGGTTTAATACACCTTATGATAATACCAAAAAGTTGACACCTAACGATGGTGCAACAGTGAGACAGTTAGATTACTCTAAACTTATTGGGAGTCTCATGTATGCAATGACGTGCACCAGACCTGACATAGCCTTTGCGATAGGCATGCTGAGCAGGTTCACTAGCAATCCTAGTCAATTACACTGGAATGCCCTTGAGAGGCTACTGGGATACCTAAACGGTACCCAAGAGTTTGCTTTGTGCTACTCTGGTTATCCTTCAGTACTAGAGGGATACTCTGATGCATCGTGGTGCTCAGGAAATGGTGACAGTAGGTCCACTAGTGGTTATGTGTTTACACTAGGAGGAGCAGCTGTGTCATGGAAATCTAAAAGACAACCTGGTCTTGCCTTTTCATCCATGGAGTCAGAACTCTTTGCGCTATCTTCTGCTGGTGAAGAAGCGGAATGGATAAAAGAGCTATTGTTAGATATTCCTTTGAGAAAGGTTTAGAGTAACCACTCTCAGTCTTTATTGTGACAATCAAGCTGCAAATATTGTAGCTAACAACACTCTCTACAATGGTAAGAGACGTGTTGTGAGCCTTAGACAGGCCAAGTTGAACTATCTCATTAAACAAGGGACAATTGCCCTTATTGATGTACGATCAGAAAAGAATGTGGCTGATGCCTTTACAAAAGGACTAAGTAGAGATCTAATTATCAAAACTGTGGGGGAAATGGGGTTAAAAACTTTTGAGGATAAGTTTTAACACCCTAGTTATTTTGATAAATTAGAATCCAAAGTTGAGAGCCATAGAGTAGTTCAAACTTTAAGCATCAACCTTGACAGTTGACATGCTTTAGATAATTAGAAAAGTTCTATGTATTTATTGTTGATATATAACTTCATTCCAAATTTGATGATGTTATATATGTTTCAAAACTTACATAAAATTATCTTTTATTCCAAAAGAAAGCATGAAAATTTGTCGATGTGTTTCCGATGTTTAGAACTGTTGTTATATCATTCCAACTTTGATGATATATCTCTTTTATGGGGTTTATGTTTCATTCCAATCTTGATGATTCAGAACTTAACCATAATTGATCTAACAATTCTATCATTCCAACATGAAACACAGTATAGTTCTTGTGTAGAAACTATAATAGTTCTTGTACTTTATTTTGATAAAGATACTTGATTGTGATGCTTATGATGTACCTTTGCATATCTATGTTGAATTGTACTAAGTTCTTTAGCATGAACTAGATACTCTTATACATTTCATTTGAACTCTAAGAGAAGCGACTCATGAGATTTCTATGTGTTATGTTTAAAACAGATGGCAGCAAAGGCAATGGAAATGAATCAGTCAACTTTGATTTTGAGAATGATGATTTGCTCGATATGGAGGAGTAGACACAAAAGAACTCAATTGCTTGGAGAAACTTCTATTTCAAGTTTAAGACTCTTTATTTGATTGAGCTTAAAACTTTTCGTTATTTTGAAGTTTATTGTTTGGTTGACTTGAGATTATGATTTTGTTTTGTTGGTTTAGTCTTTGTGAACTATTCATTTATGGTTTTAGAACTATTTGATTATTTTGGTTTGGTCATATTTGAACTATTCAAGTTATAATTGATTTAGTCTATGATCCATGTTCTTTATGATTCAATAATGTTTGAATTTTTGTGATCCAATATTATAACATTGCTTAGCCTAATATACTGAGAATATAGGAGGAGATTGTTGGATGTATATGTATATTCTCATTATAATAGGATAATATTGTGTATATTATTCTATGGGGCAACACGGGTTTACACGTGTTATGTTTTAATATTGGAACGGGTTGAGTGGGCTAAAAGCCCAGTACCCTAAACCCAGTCTAATCTCTATATAAGCTGGTCTAGAGGTAGTGCCCTGTGATATTCCAATACTGATAAGCAGGGTATAATATCTTAAGCGGCTAGAGATTATCCCTAACCCTAATTTCCCCAAATCAGTATTAACACATATAACCTTCCAAGTTCCAACTGTGAAAAATCTCGAGCAGTTATACCGCTATAAAGTAATTACTTGTACTCCTTAAAGAAAAAACCCTATAACGTGACCACATTGTTCACAGTTTTAGTAATTATGGTTTATGTCTTTATGCTCTTCACTTTTTAATGATAATCAAATAAACAGTAAATTATAATAACAACTGTAACATATTTTAATGCACTTCGCCTGGAAAATAAATGGGCATGAGCTCATCTGTAACTATGCAACTGAAGTATAGATACGCTCTCCTCAATACATTATGTAAGTTGTACAAAATTTTGATTTTGGTAGGATGACGAGCTCTCCTTTTCTTTTTCTTTTTTGTTAATCTTTTTTTTTCCTTTTCTTGTCTGAAAATGTGTTCAACAAAAATATATATATTATTTACAAGAACAAAATTAGAAATCCAAGATGGGCTGATTTTTTTAAAAGAATTAAGATGGCCCATACTATATGTCATTGCAATGGCTTTTATTTTTCATTTCAGTTAACTGGGTCTCAGGTCCATCACTATTACCCAACAAATATTTCCTTCATTTAAAAAATCAGATCCAACAATTTTTTTTATTTTTTATATAAAGGATAGAACCGTATAAGAATTCCAGCCAACATTTGCATTAAAACCAAAATTAGTATTTTTCACGTTTTGATAAGAGTTGGAGGATTTTTACGTACGACAAACGTGTTAATAAATAGTTTTGGAGTTAGATGTGATTGCACGTAACTAGAAAAAATATTTTGAAGAAAAAGATATAATTTATACGTGCAATGCACATTTTTATAAGTAGAATTTGAGTTGTACGTGCAATATATGTGTATGTTTAGTGTTAAAAACATATTATAAGATTGTTTTGCACGTGCGTTGCACATTTTAAATAGGTGGATTTTTTTTTTAATTTATTTTTGTTGTAATTAATGGGAGAGTTGGAGTTTCACCTGCATGGGGTTTGTATGTTGGGGTTTGTATGTTGACAAATGAAAATCCAACTCTCCCATTATAATATTAGAGATATAACTTAGTATCAGGATACAATAAGACCTCAATTACCTATCTTTGGTGCTAAAGATGTTATAAGTTTAACAAAATTCCAACAGAGTGAATTAGGAAAGTAGTAAGAAAGATTACAGAAACATAAAAAAGACAAAATAAAGTCCCTACATCTCAGGGATTAATCACCACTAAAGGACTCCCATCAACAAACAGATGCAGAAGTATACAAATACAGGGAAAAGTGACCTAGTGGTTAAACTGGGAGACGTTGAGTCTATGGAGAGGGCTACTTCCGTCGTCCCGTAGAGCTCCTCACCTCCAATTTAGCTATAGACAGGGCCGGCCCCACCTTTAGGCCGGTAAGGTGGCCGCCCCAGACCTCCAGATTTTTTATAATTTTAGGAATCCCAAATTTGTATTTCTCTTATAAATATAGATACGTATTTTGTGCGTAAAAAATTATATTATTATTAGAGACCTTCCAATGGGCCTTTCGCATCGGGCCCCGGGAACTCAGGGCCGGCCCTGGCTCCCAATTTAGCTACGTGACGGGCAGTAGCCCTCTCCATAGGCTCAACTTCTCCCAGTTTAGTCACTGGGTTACTTTTCCCTGTATTGGACCGTATACTTATGCATTTATTTAATTTAAATTTTTTTTAAAAGGAAATATTTGTTGAAATAGTGATGAACCTTGAGGCCCATGTAAGTGAACCTTATGCCCAGTTAAAATAACATAAACAATATTTACAGATCATACAAATAATTGAACGGAAACATTAGTCTCTGACACATCCCAGCACACGATCAGGCCAACCTTCATTCTTGAAGGCTGCTGTAGCTAGAAGCCAATATTCCTTACCACCGTTGATATTTCCTGCTAGGAATATTCTGCATGTGTCCACTTTTTTTGTTTCCTGATAAGATTCTGCACGTTACTCAGATCACAAATGGCCCCAAACCCATTTATGCAATAAACTACAAAAAGAATCCAAAAAGTATATATCAGTTCCATTTGTTTAGTGCTATGTAGCAGGCTGTAACAAAAACTGCAATGAAAAGACAAAACAAAGATAGAAAGAGAAGCTAGCTAGCATTTGCTGTTAGTTTTATTAATTATTATTCATATTCAATTTGATGAATCTTGACACAGAAAACACAAGGCAGGTCACTTAATTAGGTTGTATGTGGAACACTAACAACCAACAACAAAAAACATCACGGAACTGACATTTTTTGGCAGCTTAAGCTCTCGGACAATCAACTTAGTGCGGGAAAAAAGAAAACAAAACCAGGCAACACATTTCTGTATGTGAACCCGAACTTCTAGCTGAGGTTTAAGTTTGTTGTTGAGTTTGAAGTTAGATTGTTGGTTCATAGACATCGAGATTTGATCTAGGCTTGCTCGATTACCATATGTTTTTCGTGTTCGTTCTCAACTGGATAACTAACTTTAGATTTTCTCCCGACAAAAGAACCTGTTCAATAGACAAATTAAGTATATTAACCAAATTTGGTCCAAAAAGTGTGGAAACCAATATACTCCCCGCGGGGGGTATGGATTTTTTAGTTTTTTATTACAAGTGCGTGCAAAGTGCAAAATGCAATATTCAATATATTTATTTTCTGTAAATGGGAGGGTAGAAGTGCTAACTAAAGTTAACGAAATTTCTTTTGTTTTTTCTGTCCTTTTTCTTGCGAAGGCTGAGCTTGGGACATCACATGCCCGTGCACTCCCAGCGTGGAGGAAAATACCAAGAACTTTTACGAATATTACAAAACAAGAATGCGGTTGAAAATTCTTGTTTGGAACCTTGTGCTTTCATTCAAACTTTAACGACCTCCAGTGCGATTTTGATTATTAAACTTGATGAGCTGTAAGTATGTCTCAAACGAAACTAGTTGCATACTCACTTGCTTTTGCTTCGATAGGTTTATTAATTTTGAACAAAAGTCATAGTGATTTTCTAAAATATAGTCTTTCAAAAACAAAAACAAAAAAAAAAATCCGTTTGAGAAATTAAGAAGATCAATTTAGAGTCGAAAAAGCAAACTGCAAGTCTAGTTATTAGGATGCAGATAGAAAGTCTTCGGTCAAAAAATTCAATGTAATTGAAATGAATAATATATGAAATTTTCTAAGTGAATTTGTAAGAATTTTTTTAAAAAAAATTTAACCGGGCCAACTCGTGACCCGGCCCGAACCGACACGGGGCCAACCCGAATGGGTTCGTTGATTGGCCAGGTCGAAGTTTTCACTTTCGAACAAGGCCCGGCCCAGCCCGGTTAAACCCATGATTCGACCCGAACCAGCACACTTTCTTCTTCAACCCGCACAGGTCCGGCCCAAATGCCAACCCTAGATTAACTTAATTAAGGTTTAATTTGATTAATTAGAACTAACCTTAATTATTTAACTAATTATCTAACTAAATATCTAATTAAACTAATTAATCACCTAATTAACTATACTAAATTTTCAGGTAAAAAAAAAAGAAATTAGAACTTTTCTTGGACGAAACATGATATTTCGACCAAGATTTTTTTAAAAAAAAATTTAAAATATTTGTCATTGGATGAAACGATTGAATAAAAAAATTATAAAATATTTCGGACGTCCGCTATAATATGCATATTGCTATTTCCTCTGCCAAATATAGCAATCTATTGTAGCTCATATGCCATATTATGCACATATAGCACACAAATGCAGCGCTACGAAAGCTAAAATATGCATATTATGCATAAATGCCACATGACTGTGAATGCTCTTAGTAACCGTGAAGTATTGAGTTCGACTTTCAACGAGCACAATTTTCTTTTACTTTTCATATACCTGTTTACTATTACTAATTAGTGGTTATTTGTTTTTTACCTTTTTAATTCATGTTTGCTAATTAATGGTTTTGGATTCTATTTTGGATTTTTTTTTTTACTTTTTAAATTCTTATTTGCTAATTAATTGTTCAATAAGTAATCTTAGCTATTTACTACATTCTGAAAGAAGCTTTAATTAAATAAGCAAAAATTTCTGATGATTCTAAAGTGAGTTGGGATGCTGAGAAATTAGCATCAGGTGAATTTTTAAATTTTGATTTTATTTTAAGTTTGGTTAGTTGGCATGAAATTTTGTACAAGATAAACTTAATGAGTAAAAAATTGATTTACTTCTTGATGTTGCAATTAAAAACTTCTAATGGTTTGTTTCATTTTTTGAATAATATAGAGAAAATGGATTTACTTTGGCTATGATTGAATCTAAAGAAATTGCATTTGAAATAGAAAATGAGCTCTTATTTTCTGTAAAACGTAGGGCTTTTAGAAAGAGATATTTTAATGAGATTCCTGATACGGATAGCGTACAACAATCTGCTCAAGAAAATGTTAGAATTGATTTTTTATTTTTTTTTGGTTTAAGTTGATATGACTCTTTCTTAATTGAAGAGTAGATTTAAACAAATGCAAAATTTTGAATCTATATTTGGCTTCTTATTTGATGCATCACAGTTAGTTTAATTGGATAGTGATGAAATGAAAAATTATTGTATGCAACTTGAAATTACTTTGAAACATGGTGAGATGTCTGATATTGCAAGAAATGCTATCAGGTGAAGCATATGAAACAGATAAACCATGTAATTCCATTAAAATTATGGAGTTCGCAAAAACAAAAAACAAAATAACACGGATATATATGTTCCCAGTTATTTTGGTTGCTCATAGGATTTTATTAACTATACATGTGACTGTGACATCTACAGAAAGAAGCTTTTCAAAATTAAAATTATTAAAATCTTATTTGCGAACAAGTATGACTCAAGATATGTTAAATGGATTAGCAATATTAAGTATTGAAAAGAATATGTTAAAAAAATATTGAGGTTGAACATATATTTGATGATTTTGCTTCTAAAACTACAAGAAGCAATTATTTTAAATGTGATGATGTGTGATTAGGGATGACATGTGGGTTGGGTCGACCTGCGACCTGCCTGCTTAGACCCAAACCGCGTTGACCCGGTCCGAGTTTGGGTCAAACCTGATACCCTTATTGGGTCGAACCGGGTCAGTAAAACCCAAATAAAACCCAACCAGTGCAATCCGGAACCCGATGCGACCCGACTCGAACTCGACCTGTGACCCACCGGGCTTGTGGATTCAACCCGTTTGATTTTTTTTTTTATGCTTTTTTTAAATCTTTTTTCTGCAATATATATATATATATATATATATATATATATATATATTGCAGAAAAAAGATTTAAAAAAAAGCAACAACAAAAAAAATCAAACGGGTCGAATCCACAAACCCGACGGGTCACAGGTCGGGTTCGTTTGATTTTTTTTGTTGTTGCTTTTTTTAATCTTTTTTTCTGCAATATATATATATATATATATATATATATATATATATATATATATATATATATATATAATAAAGAGTGTGGACATCAAAATTAATTGATTACTACCCATTACTCAATTAGACACCGTCTCCCTAGCTATTTATAGCGAACTCCACATCCTCACTTTTCTCTTTTCACCAATGTGGGACTAAAACTTTTCTAAGTTTAAAATTTGGGCCAACCCACAACCTTGCCCTGTCCAAAACAGGTTCAACCTCGACCGGGTCGAGATTTTGGTTTTCCAACCTGGCTTGGCTCGGTCCAAGCTCGCCCGCACTCCGGCTGAAACTAGCGGGTTTGGGCCCGACACGGCCCGGTGAGCCCAATTGCCAACCCTAGATGTGATTGATTTGATTTGACATTTTTTTGTGTGCAAGAATTGCTTTCGCTATGCTTAAAGAAAAATATGAAGTATTTAGTGTCATATACCAAAACAAGGTAATCTTTATTTCTCGGGTATTGGTTTTATGTCTCCCTGTCGTTATATAATATTTTATTAATATATATCAAAACACTGTGTCTTTAAAGGGTACAATTTTATTTTTCACCTCAGACCTTAAATACTTCAGGACCGGCTCTGGCAATGTTGTTCAAGAAGCAAAAAGTTTTTCCATATTTGAAAATTGTATCGGTTATAGGCAGGATCGGCCATGAGGTAGTGGTTGGTGAGGTGACCGTCTCGGGCTCCTGATTTTTGCGCATTTTTAAAGCCCCAATTTTTTCCTTCCTTATATCTATATATACATATTTTACTAGTAAAGTTAAATTATATATTTTTAGGGGCTTCCAAATTTAAATTTTTTGTAAGTTCGCAAAGGGCCGTGAGCTCAGGGCCAGCCCTGGTTATAGGAAAGGCTTTTACCCAGGAGTTGAAGCTGATGAGATTTCCTGTGGAAAAAGTTAAAGAGTAAAAGCATTTAACAAGGATACATCTGTAGTTCACAGTAGCATGCAGAGAACTAATTTTATATGGACGTTTATAAAATATAAAAAAAACAACATTAACTTAAGAAAACCATAGACAATGTAAAATATATATTGTGCTTGTCAGTTTGCTAACTATAGTCTTTACATGGACGGACAATATTAATTACTTTGTTAATTAATCATACTTAATAACAATAACAACAATATGGAACAAGCTCTAGCTAATATCATTAATAAACAAATTTTTTGATATCACTCTATATATCCTTTTTTTTTTTTTACCAAAATCAAATTTGACAATGCATGATACAAGTTCATGAATTTGCCTTTACATAAGTAAATGATCGTAGTAGATAACAGTCAGAATAAAAAATAGCAAGGACATAACCTTCCAAGCAGGGCCGGCCTGCCTTGGCCTCCGGAGATTTCGCGATTTTATGAGTCCCAAATTCGAACTTTTCTTGTAAACATAGACACGTATTTTGCACGTAAAAAAATATATATGCTATTAGGGCCCCATTTCAGAAGTTCGACTTAGGAGGAACCCAGGGCCGGCCCTGCTTCCAAGTTCCAACTGTGAAAAATCTCGAGCAACTATTATACCGCTATAAAGTAATTACTTGTACTCCTTGAAGAAAAACCCTATAACGTGACCACATTGTTCACAGTTTTAGTAATTGTGGTTTATCTCTTCATGCTCTTCACTTTTTTATGATAATCAAATAAACAGTAAATTATAATAACATCTATAACATATTTTAATGCACTTCACCTGGAAAATAAATGGGCATGAGCTCATCTGTAACTATGCAACTGAAGTATAGATAAGCTCTCCTCAATACATTACGTAAGTTGTACAAAATTTTGATTTTGGTAGGATGACAAGCTCTCCTTTTCTTTTTCTTTTTTGTTAATCTTTTTTTCCTTCTTTTTTATTAAAAAGATGACTATAATCTTTTTTTCCTTTTCTTGTCTGAAAATGTGTTCAACAAAAATATATATATTTTATTTGCTCCCAAATATATATACCTGGATGGGACTGGGGTTTGTGGATGCTCCCAAATGGGGATTTTATGTGCAAATGTCCCAACATCAAATGTTTAGAAAATCTCAAAGGTCAAGATCTTAGGTTTGGCAGAGCAACCTTCTCGGTTAAAAATTGGCCGCAATTTGGTATTTCGAATCGTTCTTTAGGGCTTGTGAAGACTAGGGCTATTGTTTCTGGAATACCTCCATATTGTGAATCTTTCTCCTCCTTTAGCCATGTCTCTAGATGTATTGGTAATTTTGGGGGCTTTTCTGCTAAGAACAGACTTAGTAATGGACATCTTGAAGTCATTGCTGACTTTCTTAGATGTCCATCTGCTCCTTTGATATTTGATTACAGCTTGTGGGTAGGTACTCGTGCCTTCAAAATCATTGTTACTTATCCTGATTCACCTACTCATAATGTGAACCTTTCTTCTTCATCTGTTCCTGTGAATGATGATTCTATCAATGAAAAATGGGATTCTTGGGGTCCTTCTAAGACTGAAGGGCTGTCTTCGTCTTCCTTGGTTCACACTTTACCTTCTAAGTCCGATAATGTTCAATCTGGAAAGGGTAAATCCTCTAAAACCTCTACTTGGATTAGGAAGATTCCTTCTGTAACTAAGGGCTGTGTGATTAATCACTCCACAAGTGACTCTATATCTTTTATTCCGGTTGCTAGTCTCAATCCTTCTAACATTCAGATATCTCCCCCTCTCTCTGAGATTGTTAGCAATCCTGTGAAAGATATTATTGTCAATTCTGTTAAAGACTTAACTCTGGTGGAAACTGATAAGGGTTTGTCCTTGGAGTCTCATTTGAACTCTTGCCTTACTCTAAAACTAAATCTGCCTAAGGGTACTATCTGGACTGATCTCCTTCATTCCCTGATGTTGGGCTATTCTCCTCCACTTGCTACTGACTATCTTTTTAATAACTCTATCTTCAGTCCTCGTCTTCTTGTTCCATCCTTTGTTCCTAATAGGATGCTGAGTTTCTCCCACAATTTAGACAGGAATTCCAACTATGAAGAGTCTTCTGTTTTGAACTCTGCTACTATTAATCTTCCTCCTATTTGTGATACTCTTTGGAATCCTGATATGAATGAGGATCCTTTGTCTGACTCCTTGGAAGTCACCCCTATACCTTTAGCAATATGTTATCCTGAATCTCATCCTTCTGAGTGTGCTGATTCAACTATTCTTCAGAAATGTGTGGGATCATGTTCTAAAGTTTATAAGAAAAGGAGACACTCTTCTTTACACTATGGCCCTCTTAGAAGGAGCCTGAGGGTTGAACAGAAACTTGATGGAGGTCAACCTATTATAGAGAAAGCAGCTCTCATTGCTCAAGTCAGGAATTTGGAAATCCCTGCTCCTGTGATCCAGTCTCCTGTGGAAGGTACTGGCCTTGGCTCTATCTTTAGATGTCATTTTGATTCCTTTACTCCTGATTATTTAAATAATTTTACAGCTAGCTCTGGTCTTTTTAACATTGCCCCTCAAGACTTTAATAAAATTGTTCAGCTAGAATTGAACAGAGGAGGTGCACACTGCTTTAAATGATTATATCAACTTGGAACATTAGAGGTTTAGGTAGTGAGGAAAAGAGGTTAGCTGTTTTTGACTTCATTGTATCTTCTCATTGTGATATTATTGCGATTCAAGAATCTAAATTACCTTCTCCCTCTCCTTCTTTATTTAGATCCTTAGGTGGTTCTATTATTACTGAATGGATTTCTTTAAATTCTGAGGGTGCGTCTGGTGGTATGCTTATTGGTTTTAAAGAACAATTTTTCAAGTGTACAAATGTTTTTAAAAAGAATTTTTTTCTTGCTGTGGAACTGGAATGTTTTACTTTCAATTGTTCACTTTTATTCATTTCTATTTATGGTCCTTGTATTCAACCTCTTAAAGATGAATTTTGGAATGAATTCCTACAGTGGCAATCTTTTATTAATGGTTGGGTCATCTTTGGGGGTGATTTTAATGCTGTTCGCTTTATCTCTGAAAGAAGTGGGTTCACTTATAATAGAATTGATTCAGATAATTTCAACAATGTTATTAGTAGCCTTAACCTTGTGGACTATCCCATTCTTGGTAGACAATTCACATGGTCTAACAAGAGACTTATTCCTAGTTTTGCTAAGCTTGATAGATTTCTTGTTTCTTGTGATTGGAACTCTAATTTTTCTTTATCTTATATTCATGCTGCCTCCAACATTATTTCAGACCATGTTGCTTTGATATTATACTCTTCTTCAGCTGCTCCTAAACCTCATTGCTTTAAATTTGAGAAGTTCTGGTTAGAAGATCCTCCCTTATTCTCTATGATTTCTTCTTGCTTAAATTCTGTCAATATTTATATACATGCTGGTCTCAGAAGACTTCTTGCTAAAATCAAAAATATTAAGAACGGCTGCAAACTTTGGGTTAAATCTAGATTTGGCCCTTTGAAAGAGAGGAAACTTTTATTGAAGAACAGGATTGATTCTCTGGATGTTCTTGAGGAACAGAATTCTCTCTCAGTTTCTGATAGGAATTTAAGATCTACTTGTCGAAAAGAATACCTTCATTTGTTGGAATTAGATAAAATAAAATGGTGTCAAAGAGCAAAAGTTAAATGGCTTACGATGGGTGATGGTAATACTAGATTCTTTCATAATTATGCTTCTCATAAGAGAAGATTAAATCATATTCTCTCTATTGAAACTAGTGGGGGACTCACTTCTGATCCATCTTTTATTCATCAAGAGTTCTTTAATTTTTATAAAGACCTGATGGGGGATCCTGGAGAAACTTTCTTAGACATTAATTTGACTCAATTATACCCACCTTCTAACGGGGTTAATCTTGAATGTTTAGAAGTTCCTTTCTCTGAAGCTGAAATTTTTGAAGCTATCTGTGGACTTCCTCTTGATGCTGCTCCTGGCCCTGATGGTATTCCTACTTTCTTTTATAAAATATTTTGGAATGATTTTAAGGAGGATATTATGGGTGTTTTTCAAGAATTGTTTGATAACACTCTTAATTTTTTCAGAATTAACTATGCTCATATTATCCTTATTCCCAAATGTCCTGGAGCTAATAAAGTATCCCAATTTAGACCTATAAGTCTTCTTAATGTCATATTTAAAATTATTATGAAGGTCTTAGCTAACAGACTAGCTAAGGTGATTGGTCTTCTTGTTGGTTCTTCTCAATCTGGCTTTATCAAGGATAGGTTTATTTTAGATAGTGTTGCTGTGGTTCAAGAAACAATTCATTTTATTCATCAAGATCACTCTGAAGGAATTCTTTTGAAACTTGATTTTGAAAAGGCTTATGATAGAGTTAATTGGAATTTTTTAAGGAAAATTTTCATTGCTAGAGGTTTTGGTTCTAAATGGATTGATTGGATTTTTAAAAGTCTTCAATCAGGTACTTTTTCAATTATTATTAATAACACTGAAGGGAGGAAATTCAAATGCAAAAGAGGCCTTAGACAGGGTGATCCTATCTCCCCCCTTCTTTTTGTTCTAGTTGCTGATGTTTTCAATTGTATGTTGTCGAATGCTTGGGATAATGGTTATATCCAAGGTGTTGGGAGCTTCCCATCTTTTAGAGGCATTCTTAATTTACAATATGCGGACGACACTATTCTTTTTTCTACTTGTGATGGTATTATGCTTAGAAATCTAAAATTCCTCCTTTATTGTTTTGAGAGTGTTTCTGGCATGAAAATTAACTTCTCCAAATCTTCTTGTATGTGGATTGGAGGTGATGATAGTAAACAAGAAGAGATCCCAGCCTTCTTGAATTGCCCTAAAGGTTCTTTTCCACTCAACTACCTAGGTATCCCACTGAGAATTGGTAAACTTCACAAATCTGATTGGTTTCCTGTCATTGACAAAATTGAAAGACGACTCAATAGTTGGTCTGGAAGATCCCTTTCTAGGGCTGGTAGACTTATTCTTATTAATTCTGTTATTTCTAGTATTCCACTTTATCTTATGTCTTTCTTCTATATCCCTGTTTGGGTTATCAAAAAGATTGATAGTCTGAGAAGGAGGTTTTTTTGGGTTGGATCTTCTATCCAATATGATCAAGGGAGATGTCTTATGAATTGGACTAGAGTTTGTAAAAATAAAGTGGAAGGTGGTTTAGGTATTATAAACCTTCGTAATCAAAACATTGCTCTTCTTGGTAAATGGCTTTAGTACTGTTTGAACACTGAGGATAAAATTTGGATTAGAATTATTAAAAGAAAATATTTCTGTAGAAGATGTTTTAGTGATTTTCCTTTTCTCCCTAATTCTGTCGGTTCTTCTTTTTGGAAAGGAATTTGGAAAGCTTCAGCCCCTTTTAAATGTGGACTTCAAAAGATTTGCGGAGACAGCAAGAATGTTCGTTTTTGGACGGATATCTGGATTGGTAACTGTAGTTTAGCATCCTCCTTTCCTGATATTTTTAAGATTGCTTCTTTTCCTAATGCTTCTGTTTTCTCTCTCTACTCCATTAATAGATATGGAAAAGTTTGGAACATTGGTTTTCGTAGAAATCTTTCTCTCCAACAAACTCATGATTTTGGTGATCTTCTTCATTTGCTCAGTACTTATGATTGAAAATCTCATAATAATGCTAATTGGAGATTGTCACAATCTGGTTTGTTTACTGTTAAATCTTTCTATAATTTTTTGAACTCAGGTGGTCAAATTTGTCCTTTTTATAAATTCATTTGGCAAAATGTGGCTCCTCTCAAAGTTAGAATCCTTGTTTGGCTTACTATTCATAACCGTTTACTTACTGTTGATAATTTAAACAAGAGGAATTTAGCAATTGGCCAGAAATGTGTTTTTTGTAACAAGGCTACTGAAACTGCATATCATATCTTTCTGAAGTGTTCTTTTGTTACACAGATTTGGATTATTTTGAAAAAGACCTTTCATTTTAGAGGTTTTCCTTCCTCTGTGAAATCTTGGTGGGGTTTATGGAGAAAGAAGAGGATTAAAAAGAAAATTTCTCTTCTCTGGGATATGATTATGATGGCCTTGATTTGGGTCATCTGGAAAGAACGTAACAAAAGGATTTTTGTCAAAAAATCTACGGATATTGTTCAAGTTCTAGATTCTATATGTTTTTTTGTCTCCTTTTGGACAGATATTTTGCCTCCCTCTAAGAAGGCCAAAGTGGATGTGAGTTGCTTGATGGATACATGCAAATCTTTCTCTCCGTCTTCTAACCCAGTGGCTGATACTCCTCTTGTTCATGACATATCTGCTAATAATATTATTGTCATTGAGGATGATGAGGAGATGTCTACAGAGATTCATGATTCTACATCCTCTGTGCTTGCTAATACTGTGGATGACGCTCTGGATAATGACCAGTCTGCTGCTGCTGATGAGGATTTGGTATCACAGACTCTTTCTTCTATATCGGCTATGTCAACTCATCACCAAGAGCTGGTTACTGGAATTTTACTGGTGCACAACCTGCAATCGTCTTATGGGAGAAATGAGCATTCAAGGTCTGATTCTAGTGATGAATCCTGGAGTACTTCTGCGGGAAATGAGTCTTCAAGTTCTGCTGCTAGTGATGAATCCTGGAGTACTTCTGCGGGAAATGAGTCTTCAAGTTCTGCTGCTAGTGATGAATCCTGGACTACTTCTGCTTAAGAGATTTCCTTTATGAGTTCTACTGTTTTTTTGGAGGATAATCCTCTTTTTTGTGTGTTGCTACTCTTTATGTTGTTCTTTTGGTTGTTTAGAATGTGTGGTGTTTTGATCCTCTAGTTGAGGATGTTTTGGGGCTGGTATGGAATGTATCTCCGGAGTCTGTAAGAACTCTTCTTTCTATATTTTTGTTTTGATTGGCTAAAGTCTCTTGGCTTCATCCCTAGTAATCAAAATATATATATATATATATATATATATATATATATATATATATATATATATATATATATAGGGTCTCAGGCAGGGGCGGATCCAGGGGGGGGCTAGGGTATGCTACAGCCCCCCCCCCCCCCCCCCCCATTTAAAATTTGGTAGTATTTTTTTTTTTTTGATATGGTAGTGTGAATTTATGCTTCAGCCCCTCCCCCCCCCCCCCCCCCCCCCCCCCCCCCCCCCCCCCCCCCCACAAAAAAAAAAAAAAAAAAAAAATTTTAAAGCCCACCCCAAATATATTTTAAAGCCCACCCCATATATATTTGAGCCTTCTATTTTTTTTTTTTGGACCCAAGCTCAACTCTATTCTATCTAGTATCTATAACAACTTTACTTCTCTAGTATCTATAACAACTTTATATATATTTTGCATATTATCTTGTGCAAAAAAAATTTCCAGCCCTCCTTACATTTCAATTCTGGATCCGCCCCTGGTCTCAGGTCCATCACTATTACCCAACAAATATTTCTTTTTTAAAAAATCAGATCCAACAATTTTTTTTTATTTTTTATATAAAGGATAGAATCTCATCAGGATTCCAGCCAACATTTGCATTAAAACCAAAATATAACATAGTATCAGGATACAATAACAGGGGTGTATTGAATTGAGATTTCAAAAGATTTTAAAAGAATTGAGAATCCCAGTATTTAAGGGATTTATGGGGAATTCACCTAAAACTTTGACTGGGATTTATAAGGATTTTGAAATAGTTTGATGGAATTCTTATTATGAATTTGATGGAATTTGAAGGAATTCGATGAAAATAAACTTTATAATTAGTTCATTTCCTACACAAGATTGTCACTCTCATAAGAGTAGTATGAATAAATATCAAGGAACCTCGCAAGTCATAAAAATATCATTCTCATATGCTTTTTCTGAAGTACTAGAAGGACACCCACATAAACAAAAGTAACAAAAAAAAATAGCCCTATATGAGAGAGTTGTTGATGAGTCCATCAACTCAATATTCGCTGTTTTAACATTCTGAAATAGCATAAAATAATAATAACTAATAACACCCGGTAACCAAAGTTATGGAGCAAGAGATCTATAAGGAGCACCAACTCTCCCGTTAGGCATCATAACTCTACCACATCTCCTCATCAAATCAATACTCGCTGTTTCTGCACCATAGGTCTTCCAGTTAACAGTTTCACTATATAGGCCACATCATACAAACCATGGAACGTTATCCACTTCGTCTTCTACCTGCAACGAGAAACTAATTTATGCCATAGCAATCTTTAGAATATTTTTGAATCAACTCCATCGCGTTGATTTTGATTGAAATTGATTCCATTGTCTTTCAGGAGGCAGATGGAGGCCTCTGCGTGGGGATCGGTGGTTGGGTTGAATTAGGGTTTGGGTTGAATTAGGCCTCTGCGTGGGGATCAGAGGTCGGGAGGTAGAGGAGAGTGGGGTAGCAGCAGAGGAGGGTGTCGGGAGGTAGAGGAGAGGAGGAAGAAGACGATGGAGAGAGCAGGGGATTAGGGTTTGGGTTTATTTGGGGATAATTTGGGGCATATGTACAGGAAACAAAACCATACTCACCAATGGCTTGAAAGTTTCTACAGAGAAGGTGAGAATTGCAAAGGCTTTTGGTATTTATACCTCGGACTCTAGATTCCATCTAAATCCTCCAAATTCTCAATTATATCAAAATCATTAACTTTTTGAATACACCGAGAATTGAATGTGGTCATTTAAAATCTCAATTGAATACACCGAGAATTGAATAGAATCACTTAAAGTCTCAATTGAATATACTGTGACTTTTATAAACTCCTTTAAAATCCTAATCGAATACACTAGGATTTTCACATTCTTTTAAATTCTTTTCAAATTCCAATCCAATACACATATGTAAGACCCCAATTACCTATCTTTGGTGATAAAGAAGTTAGAAGTTTCTCAAAATTTCAACAGAGAGAATTAGGAAAGTAACAAGAAAGATTATAGAAACATAAAAAAGACAAAATAATGTCCCTACATCTCAGGGATTAATCACCACTGAAGGACTCCCATCAACAAACAGATGCAGAAGTATACGAATACAGGGAAAAGTGACCTAGTGGTTAAACTGGGAGACGTTGAGTCTATGGAGAGGGCTACTTCCGTCGTCCCGTAGAGCTCCTCACCTCCAATTTAGCTATAGACAGGGCCGGCCCCACCTTTAGGCCGGTGAGGCGGCCGCATCAGACCTCCAGATTTTTTATAATTTTAGGGATTCCAAATTTGTATTTCTCTTATAAATATAGACACGTATTTTGTGCGTAAAAAATTATATTATTATTAGAGACCTCCCAATGGGCCTTTCACATCGGGCCCCGGGAACTCAGGGCCGGCCCTGGCTCCCAATTTAGCTACGTGACGGCCCTGGCTCCCAATTTAGCTCCCAAAACCCTAGCCGTCATCCTTCTTCCTCTCCCAATCAACTCCTCCAAATCTACCCAAAATTCCCGAAACCCTAAGCCTAACCCTAGCTGCCCTCTGTCTCTTCCTCGCGAGTAGCCATGGCCGCTTCCTCGCTCTCCCCCTTCCTTATCCCTCCTCTATTTACTCACCGGACCCATTTCCATCCCCATTTTCTTTCTTCACCATCAACCCTAAAACCTCAAGTGACCCTCTCTCTCTCCCTAAAATCATTTCATTGATTTGATCCTTTCTCCAGAACCCTCAGCATTCTTTCTCATCTCGATCGATGTCGCTGTCTGCGTCGGACCTCCACAACGTCTACTCCCTCCTCACCAACTCTCTCAGCCTCGACGAGTCCCTTCGCAAGCCCGCCGAATCTACCCTCGTCCAGTGCGAGAACCGCCCCGGATTCTGCTCCTGCCTCCTCGAAATTATTGCTGCGAGGGACGCGGCGTGCAGGGAGGATGTTCGGCTGCTGGCGTCGGTCTAGCTATTCTGGTTCTCTCTCTTCTTCAGGGATGCCAAGTCCAGGCTGGTTTATTCTTGGTGCTGTTCAAAAAATTATCCAGATCGTCAACTTATTCCGGTTGGCCATCCTTTTTTGGCCAAGACCTATCTGGACTATATGCAGCGGTATTTTTTTTAATCCGCATTTAAATAGTGCAGCAGGTGAGATTCGAACCTGGTTGCTCTGATACCATATTAATGACTCTGCGGATGGATCAAAACTCCAAAGTTGTGGTAAGGATGAGGGTTTTAATATTTATATTATAACCGTGGTTACCGATCTTCTCCTTGTCAGAATATCATATTCGTCTTGGAAACCCTATGAGCCTTCCCTTTTTCCAAGTAACTTGCCAATTTTTCAATGAACACGGCAAATAATCTGAGTTAACAGCCTCATTCTTTCAAATGAGAAGATTAAGGATTTCTTCCTTTGAATTTCGAGTGAAAGAACATTTGTTATCCGCAAGAATAAAAATTTGAAGAAGCAGCGAGTAAGGAGATTGCGATGAATACAACACTGTGTTATATATAAATACATCACCCAACAGTAAACATATATATATAAGCATTCATGAGCATGACTTAATAAAGCTAATAAACATGTAGCTAACTAAACAAGTGAACAATCTACACTCGACGAATGCTAGCCAACATGGACTGCGATTGCTTCTCATAGCGAAACCCACTGTTCATGGAATCATCTGCCGACCAAATAAATATACCATGAAGCTTTCCTTGCATCTTGAGGGAATTGCATGCGCTAAAAAATCCACCATTAGGAGTCAACCCTCCGCTGGTTCCATCTGTAGCAAAACTCGCCAACACCTTTCCTCCATTATAATTTGAACTCTGTGTCGAAAAATAGCTTAGAAACTGAGAAACCGTCGTGTCAGAATCATACGCATAGAACTGAAAGTTCACATAGTCGATAAGGTGCCCATACTTCTTCCATAAAGCCAAGTAATGGCTTTGTACTTGGTCATCATCAAAAGGAGCGATGGAAGCAAATGATATCACACCATTGCTCTTCAGAGTTGTTAGTAGCTGCCCTATGCATTCTGCAAATGTGTCCGGATCAGCATGGAACTGCTCATAGTCGATGTCAATGCCATCCAAATTGTACTGGTTGATGATTTTTGTTAGCGAAGAGACGGCATTGCTGACCCAAGAACCAACAGAGGAAGGGTTGAAGTAGCAATCGGCCCCACCAACACTGGCACCGCCGAGGCTAAGTGCTACCTGTTGAAAAAATAAACTCACTCTTATCAAGATTTGGCAGTTATGAAGATTATGTGAATGTGAGGGTTATGTTTCTTGGTGGAAATAATCAATCTCACTGATCCTGTTCTATCACTACCTTCACATTGCTATGGCTCTGCTTGATGGCAGAGACATCGGATGGGGTGAGATTATCGGTGTCCCAGAAGACATTGAAGTTTCCATCGGTTGGAGTCGGATTGTCTGATGTCGTGTAGTCTATAGCAAAAGAGAGGATGAAGTGGAAATCAACTCCGGGATTGATTGGGACATCGGAGAACTTGACACCGTTGAATTCTGCACCAATGTATTCTCGGAAGAGGCTAGTTGGTGCAGATGCTGCAGGTGACGGAGATAGGATGAGGAATGTGAGAAGAAGAGTGAGGGAGAGCAAGGGAAGATTTTTTGAAGCCATTTTGGATCGTGTTCGAAGAGGGGGGCTAGGTTGGGTCGTCGATGAGGAATGAGTTTAGGGTGGTAGGGTATGTATAGGCTCATTCGATTTGTCGAAAAAAATTAAATAGATGAGGTGAAAAGAAGAGAAGAGCGTACGGAGTTGGGAGTTTGAAGAGAAGGAAATGATGGTGAAGAGAATTAGACGGTGGGTTAGAAAATTGATAGTAACATAGAGTTGAGCCTTACTGGCACTTCTCGACTAATTTGGTTGTATTATAATTTTAATTATTTATGTGTGACATATGCTTTCAATTATATATTAAAGTTCATCTTAAGAAAGATATCAGGTTTATATCAGCTAATGCCCATGAGTTTGATTAGCACTGAATCATGAAACTTGTTATCACTATAAATTTTGAGGGTGATATATATACATATATATTTTTTTGGTTGGTAAAACTCAACTAGTTTCATATTGAGAGAAGAGGTTGGGACTTGGGAATATGTTGTCTTGAACTTTATCATTACACACGCTGGGTTTTCGTTTGAGCTGGGCTTCTTGAGGTAGAACGTAATTCAGTAATCTAAAAGACTCCAATTTCAAAAGAATTAGGATATGCGATTCTCTTATTTCTTTCTATTAAATATGGCAGGAAATCTTGGTTGAATATCATGACGAGTTGCGTATCATTCACGACACTGCACTCCAATATTCTTCAATATAAGGTCTCATGTCAAGAAATCATTCCCAACCGGGTGGATCATAACCCATGAAGTTGGGCGGAAATGATGAAATTTCATAATCTGTTCAAATCGTCCAAAACTGTTGGGCTATATCCCGCGAAATCTTACAATTTTTTTTTTTTATAGAATTTTTCAAAATCGTCCAAAATTCGGTGGACTATAATCCATCAAAATGCATCAAAATGCTAGAATTTCAGAATTTCTAAAAATTGTTCAAAGTCAGTACACACAAATCGGGAGAAATATTGAAATTTCAAAATCTCTCAAAATCATCCAAGACAAGTGGGACAATAACACTCGAAATCGGCCCGAATTTTGAAATTTCATAATTTTTCGAAATCGTCCAAAATTGGAGGACTCTAACCTCCGAATTCATACAAAAGTGCTGAAATATCAGAATCTATCTAAATCGTCCAAAATCGATGGACCATCAACCACAAATTAGTCTCGACGTAGTCCTTTTCTTGTGCAGTTCAGTTGCGGAAATGTCGGTCATTATTCCTCGACGGCAAACCGAGCCGAGCTAGTGATGCTAAGCCAAGTACTGACATATTTATTATGTTAGCTATGGTTGCACAAGGATATGAGACATTGGCATAAATCAGTGCATCTGCAATCTCCTCGTTGTTGGATCAAAAGTTATCTTAGCATAATATAATATATTGTATAGATTACCGAAATAGAATAATCGATATTAATAGAAGTAATTAACCCTGACTATTTTTTTTTTAAGAGTTATTATTTATTCCTTTAACTCTTATTAAAAAAAACATAATTTTAACATAAGATTATGGTCATAACTTTTTTAGCTAACCCATAATTTTGCCCGATTTGAACTTTGCGTAATAATCGTATCTGTAGGGTACAAATTTTTTGATATCACTCTATATATCCTTTTTTTTTTTACCAAAATCAAATTTGACAATGCATGATACAAGTTCATGAATTTGCCTTTACATAAGTAAATGATCGTAGTAGATAACAGTCAGAATAAAAAATAGCAAAGACATAACCTTCCAAGCAGGGCCGGCCCGCCTTAGGGCTCCGGAGATTTCGCGATTTTAGGAGCCCCAAATTCGAACTTTCCTTGTAAATATAGACACGTATTTTGCACGTAAAAAAATATATATGCTATTAGGGCTCCATTTCAGAAGTTCGACCTAGGGGGAACCCAGGGCCGGCCCTGCTTCCAAGTTCCAACTGTGAAAAATCTCGAGCAACTATTATACCGCTATAAAGTAATTACTTATACTCCTTGAAGAAAAACCCTATAACGTGACCACATTGTTCACAGTTTTAGTAATTGTGGTTTATCTCTTCATGCTCTTCACTTTTTTATGATAATCAAATAAACAGTAAATTATAATAACATCTATAACATATTTTAATGCACTTCACCTGGAAAATAAATGGGCATGAGCTCATCTGTAACTATGCAACTGAAGTATAGATAAGCTCTCCTCAATACATTACGTAAGTTGTACAAAATTTTGATTTTGGTAGGATGACGAGCTCTCCTTTTCTCTTTCTTTTTTGTTAATCTTTTTTTTCCTTTTCTTGTCTGAAAATGTGTTCAACAAAAATATATATATTATTTAGTAGAACAAAATTAGAAATCCAAGATGGGCTGATTTTTTTAAAAGAATTAAGATGGCCCATACTATATGTCATTGCAATGGCTTTTATTTTTCATTTCAGTTAACCGGGTCTCAGGTCCATCACTATTACCCAACAAATATTTCCTTTTTAAAAAATCAGATCCAACATTTTTTTTTATTTTTTATATAAAGGATAGAATCCTATAAGGATTCCAGCCAACATTTGCATTAAAACCAAAACTAGTATTTTTCAAGGTGTTGATAAGAGCTGGAGGATTTTTTTTAACGTATTAATAATTAGTTTTGGAGTTGGATGTGCGTTGCATGTAACTGGAAAAAATATTTTGAAAAAAAAGATATAATTTATACGTGCAATGCCCATTTTTATAAGTAGAATTTGAGTTGTACGTGCAACATATGTGTATGTTTAGTATTAAAAATATATTATAAGATTGTTTTGCACGTGCGTTGCACATTTTAAATAGGTAGAATTTTTTTTATTTATTTATTTTTGTTGTAATTAATGGGAGAGTTGGAGTTGCACGTGCAATGCACGAATTTGTATGTTGACAAATGACAACCCCAACTCTTCCATTAAAGAAACTAGTATAATGCACATGCGATGCACGTGGAGGAGGAACGAAAAGGACCAAAAAAATTTAGTATAATGCACGTGCGATACACGTGGAGGGGGAATGAAAAGGACCAAAAAAAATCTACCAACACGTACGTTGCACGTGTTGACACACATACACAAAAGAATAAAAAATTATTTATTTGTTTGTGAACCCCAACTCTCTCATTATAATAGTTATAGATAACTTAGTACCAGGATACAATAAGACCCCAATTACCTATCTTTGGTGCTAAAGATATGAGTTTCACAAAATTCCAATAGAGAGAATTAGGAAAGTAGTAAGAAAGATTACAGAAACATAAAAAAGACAAAATAAAGTCTGGATTAATCACCACTAAAGGACTCCCATCAACAAACAGATGCAGAAACAAATACAGGGAAAAGTGACCTAGTGGTTAAACTGGGAGACGTTGAGTCTATGGAGAGGGCTACTTCCGTCGTCCCGTAGAGCTCCTCACCTCCAATTTAGCTATAGACAGGGCAGGTCCCCCACCTTTAGGCCGGTAACGCGGCCGCCTCAGACCTCCAGATTTTTTATAATTTTAGGATTTCCAAATTTGTACTTCTTTTATAAATATAGATACATATTTTGTGCGTAAGAAATTATATTATTATTAGAGGTCCTCAATGGGCCTTTCGCCTCGGACCCCGGGAAGTCAGGCCGGCCCTGGCTATAGATCATTCAACCCACATCCCAATTTAGCTACGTGACGGGCAATAGCCCTCTCCATAGACTCAACTTCTCCCAGTTTAGCCACTGGGTTACTTTTCCCTGTATTCGACCGTATACTTATGCACTTATTTAATTAATTTTTTTTTTATAAGGAAATATTTGTTGAAATAGTGATGAGCCTTGAGGCCCATGTAAGTGAACCTTATGCCCAGTTAAAATAACATAAACAATATTTACAGATCATCTTTACTATTTTAATGGGAGAGTTGGGGTTTGTAACAAACAAATCCTAACTTTGTAATTAAATAAATACGTATAATACACGTTCAAACTATATTCAATAAATACAAATGTGCACCGCACGTGTAGCTCAAATCAAAATATTGAAATATGAACTTTTTTTTCTTATTTAATATATATTCATTTAATTTGATCACTTCACTTTTTTTAAACGTGCGTAAATTATACTAGTACAAATAATTGAACGGAAACATTAGTCTCTGGCACATCCCAGCACACGATTAGGCCAACCTTCATTCTTGAAGGCAGCTGTAGCTAGAAGCCAAGATTCCTTACCACCGTTGATATTTCCTGATAGGAATATTCTGCATGTGTCCACTTTTTGAATTCCTGATAAGATTCTGCACGTTACTCAGATCACAAATGGGCCCAAACCCATTTCTGCAATAAACTACAAAAAGAATCCAAAAAGTATCAGTTCCATTTGTTTAGTGCCATGTAGCGCTTGCCACCATGTTCACACCCTTGGGGCCAATTACAGCTAGGTTTTGGTTTTTCGAGGGTTGGTAGTGCGTGTGAAGAAACCGATGTGTGCTTGGCTGTGCCGTGTTATGAGATGGCAGTGTATTTTGTGGTTTGAGGGGTTGGTGGAGCTGTTTGGGTTGGGTAAATCTAGTTGTGATGTTTGCGGTGTAGATCGGTTGTGGGGCTAGGACCCGAAGACGGGGTCCCCCCATGATATCGTTTATTACATACTAGTATTTTACCACAACGAGACCGATTGTGGAGCTTGGCCCCAAAACGGGGTCCCTCCGTGATGGGCGCTCATTTGTCGCAGCTTCCGGGGTATCGGTCTCAACTGTCGTGGAGCGTCCGGGATATGTAGAAGGAGGTGGAGGAAGATTTAATTCGGTTTGAAGATAGAGGTGTATAGTTGTGGGGCTAGGGCCCGAAGACGGGGTCCCCCCATGATCGTTACTGCACAGGGTGGGGCTTGGGCCCGCAGAAGGGGTCACACACTGAACTCGACCTTGCTTAATCCACTGCCACAGACTTGCAACAACACCGCCACTACGCCCTCATCATTGACCCTGAAATCTACAACGTCCACCGCCCGCAGGGGCGAGAGGTGTGAAGGTGATTCTTCAAATTTGTTGTGATTTAGTTGGGTTTTACGTGAGAGAGTGAGTGAGTGAAGACGTTGCTTCTCACTACTCTATGCAGGTGTTTGTTGGTGTTTGTTATTCATTGCTCTCTTAGACTGTGTCTGTGATTAGGGTTAGTGAGAGTTTTTTGCGACGACTCTCCTTTTGGGTGCAACTCCGATTGGGCCATGTTTGATGTGACGTTGATGAGGTAGAAGGAGGGAAGCGGCAAATTTTCAAACCCCACAGGATTCGCTTCAGGTGGGTGGGCGCGTGCCGTGGAGGTGGGTGCTCGAAGCTTGTCTGACGAACATACAATTAGTTGGTCCTCGTAGGTTAGAGTGAGAGCTGATTATATGTACTCGTCATGTCGCTTCATGTTTTTTTTTCTGTCTGTAGGTTGTAACTTGCTCCAGCATGCTGGGGTTGTTTTGTTAATTTCTTATTAATGAAACAGGGTGGCCTTATTCCACCTTTTCCCTAAATAAAAAAAAACAATAACTGCAATCAAAAGACAAAACAAAGAAGGAAAGAGAAGCTAGCTATTTAATCAAAAAAAAAAAAAAAAAAAAAAGGAGAAGCTAGCTAGCATTTGCTGTTTTGTTTTATTAATTATTATTCATATTCAATTTGATGAATCTTGACACAGAAAACACAAGGCAGGTCACTTAATTAGGTTGTATCTGGAACACTAACAACCAACAACAAAAAACATCACGGAACTGACATTTTTTGGCAGCTTAAGCTCTCGGACAATCAACTTAGTCCGGCCGGGAAAAAAGAAAACAAAACCAGGCAACACATTTCTGTATGTGAACCCGAACTTCTAGCTGAGCTTTAAGTTTGTTGTTGAGTTTGAAGTTAGATTGTTGGTTCATAGACATCGAGATTTGATCTAGGCTTTGCTCGATTACCATATGTTTTTAGTGTTCGTTCTCAACTGGATAACTAACTTTAGATTTTCTCCCGACAAAAGAACCTGTTCAATAGACAAATTAAGTATATTAACCAAATTTGGTCCAAAAAGTGTGGAAACCAATATACTCCCCGCGGGGGGTATGGATTTTTTAGTTTTTTATTACAAGTGCGTGCAAACTGCAAAATGCAATATTCAATATATTTATTTTCTGTAAATGGGAGGGTAGAAGTGCTAACTAAAGTTAACGAAATTTCTTTTGTTTTTTCTGTCCTTTTTCTTGCGAAGGCTGAGCTTGGGACATCACATGCCCGTGCACTCCCAGCGTGGAGGAAAATACCAAGAACTTTTACGAATATTACAAAACAAGAATGCGGTTGAAAATTCATGTTTGGAACCTTGTGCTTTCATTCAAACTTTAACGACCTCCAGTGCGATTTTGATTATTAAACTTGATGAGCTGTAAGTATGTCTCAAACGAAACTAGTTGCATACTCACTTGCTTTTGCTTCGATAGGTTCATTAATTTTGAACAAAAGTCATAGTGATTTTCTAAAATATAGTCTTTCAAAAACAAAAACAAAAAAAAAAAAAAAAAAAAAAACCGTTTGAGAAATTAAGAAGATCAATTTAGGGTCAAAAAACAAACTGCTAGTGTAGTTATTAGGATGCAGATAGAAAGTCTTCGGTCAAAAAATTCAATGTAATTGAAATGAATAATATATGAAATTTTCTAAGTGAATTTGTAAGAATTTTTTTAAAAAAATTTAACCGGGCCAATTCGTGACCCGGCCCGAACAAACACGGGGCCAACCCGAATGGGTTCGCTGGTTGGCCGGGTCGAAGTTTTCACTTTCGAACCTGGCCCGGCCCAGCCCGGTTAAACCCATGATCCGACCCGAACCAGCCCACTTTCTTCTTCAACCCGCACAGGTCCGGCCCGAATGCCAACCCTAGATTAACTTAATTAAGGTTTAATTTGATTAATTAGAACTAACCTTAATTATTTAACTAATTATCTAACTAAATATCTAATTAAACTAGTTAATTACCTGATTAACTATACTAAATTTTCAGGTAAAAAAAAAAAGAAATTAGAATTTTTCTTGGACGAAACATGATATTTCAACCGAGATTTTTTTTTTTAAATTTTAAAATACTTGTCATCGGATGAAACGATTGAATAAAAAAATTATAAAATATTTCGGACGAAACATCATGATGTTTCGTCCGCTATAATATACATATTGCTATTTCCTCTGCCAAATATAGCAATCTATTGTAGCTCATATGCCATAATATGCACATATAACACAGGAATGCAGCGCTACGAAAGCTAAAATATGCATATTATGCATAAATGCCACATGACTGTGAATGCTCTTAGTAACCGTGAAGTATTGAGTTCGACTTTCAACGAGCGCAATTTTCTTTTACTTTTCATATACCTGTTTACTATTACTAATTAGTGGTTATTTATTTTTTACCTTTTAATTCATGTTTGCTAATTAATGGTTTTGGATTCTTTTTTGGATTTTTTTTTTAACTTTTTAAATTCTTATTTGCTAATTAATTGTTCAATAAGTGATCTTAGCTATTTAGTACATTCTGAAAGAAGCTTTAATTAAATAAGCAAAAATTTCTGATGATTCTAAACTGAGTTGGGATGCTGAGAAATTAGCATCAGGTGAATTTTTAAATTTTGATTTTATGTAACTCCTATTTCCCCGTATTTGTATTTTATACCGTATTTTGCCTCATTGTACTCTCTCGTCTATTTGAGATCCTGTAATTTGTTCAGATTGAATAAATCATTATTTTTATCTCGACTCAAAATTTTGGGTTCTTTTATCAAATTCATTTGTGTGCCATTTGTGTCGTTCTTCATGAAGAATTGACCAATTCTTCTCATTTATCTCTTTAATCCCCATTTTAGTGCATTTTGACCATTTCTCCTGTTGGGTTTTATTTGAAACGGATACCCAAAACCCACGAACCCGAAAACCCTACCCTAACCCTAATCCCAACCCTAATACTGTTTAACCCTTAACCACCCGCCGCTCTTCTCCTTCTTCATCCGTTTCCTTCTCCTTCGATTTCGCACAGTGCCAACCCCATTTCCCCCACTTCCGATCGTCTCTCCCACCTTCGACCTTCACCTTATCGACCCCACAACACCACCACAACCTCCATCACCGTCGCCACCGCCATCTCCCCATCCATCGAACCCAACCTCCCGAACCCACCATCCACCATTCGCCATCCCCAACTCCGGAACCCACTTCGCCACCTCCGACCATTGCACCACCACCTCGCCGCCTCCAACACATCCCCTCGACCACCTCTACATCTCCGCTGCGTCGCCACACACCACCGAACCCCAACACCCACTCCTTCGCTCGCTCCCCTGTTTCGAAGCCATAGCAAAGTCGACGCGCGCCGTCGTCCTCATTGCCGTCGCGCGCCGCTCGTCGCACCACAGTCGTCGTCCTCCTCGTCACCATCGAAGCCATCGCTGTGCCGTCGCCGTCACACCTTCTCCCTCTCGCACTCTGTTTCGAAGAAGTGAATGAAGAAGAAGAAGAAAGGGGAAAAGGGCGGGATCAGATCTCGACCGTAGGATCACGCCAAGATTCGCGCTCGTGATCGCTGTCCCGTGTTCGTCCACAACGAATCCCAGATCCGCTGTTTGCTGTTCAGCCGGATCCAGTACGGGGGAAACGATCTGATTCGCTCGCTTGGCTATCCCGTGTTCTGGGAGCAGCGAATCCCAGTTCGCTGTTCGCTGTTTTGGCGTTCCGGTGTGGGAATTTTTGGGCTCTTTTATTGGATCTTCACACGTGCTTTTGGGGGACTTCTTCCGAAATTTTTTAACTTACAACAAGTGGATCTAATCGTCATCAATTAAGGCAAGTATCTCTTGTACAATTTATTTGTTCTAGTACAAGCATCCCTTGAAAAATACTACAAATAGTTAGAATTGTGACTCCTCCTTGACTATCGTTGTTGATCAATATCAATCCTCCAAAATTTTATAATTCTAAGAGTCACAAAAATTTCATTGTATTAAATTATAATTACTTGGACTCTTTTACCCCTTGAACAAATGAACACATGAGATTAAGGAGGCCTAGATTTGTAGACGCATGGTATATTTTTTATTTGATGAACTTGCAACCATTTGACTTGAAAAATAATTATTACTTGCTGTTTGGACCACCAATATCATGTATTTATATCACACAATAATTTAGACGTCTAATAACAAATTTCCATGTAATCTATACTAGTAAGTTATTCCCACATGTTGCTGTCCTGAATCTTCTTTTACTGTTTCGACCCATTTAACATTAGAATATGGACCCGAGCCCTGAATAGAAAATGTAGCTCTAGATGTCTAGATGTCGATAGCCTTCAAAAGTTTCGAATTCGGAGTTACCGTCTAGGAGTTATTGCAGTTTTACTGCAGCTGTGTCGGTAGATGCAGATTTACAAAACTACTGCACACTTTTACTTTGCGAATTAATTTAGCTATGTAAATAGCAAGCGTTGGACTTGATGTTTTATATGCGGTTGCTGGACACCCTATAGGACATCCCCAAATTTTTTTAGAATTAATTTGCAACATTTCACACACTTGTATGCTTGCTTGATAAAAATTAACAAATGTAATAAGCCAGGGTTAAGGTTCAGACCATAGTAGTGGACAATATAGGTAAGTGTACTCGGAAGGGGGCCCGTGTTTTCCACTTGATACATGTCTCATGAACTAGTATATTATAAATCGATTCATGGACTAGTATATTATTGATCCATGAACTAGTATATATATGTGATTCATGACTTGTCTTGCTATGACTCGACACATGAACTAGTGATATGATTACCCGATTCATGAGCATGACTTGCGTGTTACTTGATACTTGATACCTGAGTACGCCGCCCTATAAAATCCATTACTAGGCCTAAACGAAATTGTTTTGACTGTAGCAACCATGTAGTAAAAGTATGGATGCATGAAGTGCTACCTAGATAATAATAACTACAAGACTTGAACATGAAACTTGAATATGACATCTGTTACTTGATACTTGATGATATGATACATGAAACATGATACATGAGACTTGAAACCTGAAACTTGAACTTGATACATTGTTACTTGATACTTGACAACTTGTTACTTGAGGCTTGACACTTGAAATAAAATTTTGATACTAGACTTGACAACTTGACACCCGACACTTACTAGATACTTGTCACTTGAGGTTAGATACCCTACATGTTCACTTGTCACTTGCTTCACCATTAGTGTTTGTTTACCCCATCTAGTCTCTTGAGTTGTCCTTCCTACTAGTTAGTTCTTGAATCCCTATTACTTGTTGTAAACCTTATCATATTCTTGATTTCAATTCTTATTTTCCATTACTTGTACTCGTTTTTACTATTTGTGGCCCTAGCTTGCACTAAGGGCATTCTCTCTTGTTTCTCCCTGTTTTTCCTTATTATATTTATTAAGCAGACTTTGGAGACGAGCTACCCGCTGGAATTGGTGAGCAAAGATTCTAGACTTCAAGTGGAGAAAGGACTTGATTAGAATACTTATTTCTTGAATTATTTGTTCTTCCTGGATTACTATTTCTTGCTACTTAAGAACTTGTAACGGGCTGATATTCCCGAGTTTTAACTTGATCCAAACTTGAAACTATTTGGATGTATTATTTTATTTCAGTTGTTTCTGTTGCTAATAAATTATTCATGCATGCTTGGTTACATGTATATCTCTCTTGTTATATTCTTGTTGTGATGCTAAGTCGATCCTACAGCTTATGAATGATGTTAAGATCATTCGCTGGGCTTCGTCATGCACTCGTATTCCGTATTTTGGGAAGCGGGGTGTGACAAGATTTTTAGTGGTATCAGAGCCAGGTTTGGGCTAATGTGTTAGTTAACTAATACATTAGACAGGCCTGACTCAGTCAGGGTTAACTCAGCATTTGACAGGCCATGAAATTGCGTGAAAAATTTTATTATCAACTTAATCTGGATCCTGATTGTTTTGGATTTGTGCAGGACATGGCTTGAAGATATGCTTCGTCCTCCCAGTCTGGGGGTGATCAGGCTGACCAACCCGCCATTATGCAGCTGTTACAGATGCAGTAAGAGCAAAATGAGCGGCACATGCAACAGATGATGCAAATGCAGAGAGAGCATGCAGAGATGATGAGAGCAGCCTTAGGAGCTGCCAACAGAGAGCCCCTTGTACTTGCGCCTGGAGTGTTGCCGCCTAGACCGGGCAATGTAGCTGATTTCATGAGGCTGCACCCCGATAAGTTCACAGGTACAGAAGGTCCATTGGAAGTTGAGCAGTGGCTCGTTAGGACGGAACAGTTGTTGATCGCGGCAAGGATAGCCGATGTGGACCGAGTGGATGTCGTAAGCATTCAGCTGGTTGATCTCGCCTATATCTGGTGGCGAGCTGAGATGGAGAGACTGAAACGTCCCGTCGCCGATATTCTGGAGGCTGCTAGGAGCCAGGAACAGACCAGCAGACGGAAGCGTGCCATTCAGCGGTCCGCCCCGCACCCGGTTGCTGCCAGGCCCACTGGAGGCCCAATCAGGAGACCAGCTCCAGCCTACCCTGCCAGGACTGTGCCCTACCCTGCAGCTGCCCCACGGAGGGGAGGTTTCTGTGACTTCTGCCAGATTCCAGGACACGTACGTCGGGATTGCCGGCGAGCTAACCGTCGATGTTTTGGGTGTGGTGCTAGCGACCACACAGTCCGAGATTGTCCAGGGGGCAGGCCAGGCCAGCCTGCAGTCGCACCAACTCGCGATCAGGTCAGGCCGCCACTTCCTCCTCAGCATCAGATCGTCGGTCAGAGGACCGCTGCCCCGAGGAGAGGTCAGGCCTTCAACCTGACTGCAGAGGAAGCTGAGACCGCAGAGGAGGTCATTGCAGGTATATTTGTATTTTGTTGCTTGTTATCTATTTCATGCTTTATTGTTTATCTTGCATCACACCTTATGTAGTTCTTTTCACATCAGTCTTTACTATCCCTTATTATCCTGCATATTCATTCTCTTCCCATATTTTGACTCTATCATAGGTATCATCCTAGTCCATTCCTTTCCCGCCCATGTCTTATTTGATTCCGGGGCGACCCACTCCTTCGTTTCCTCTCGCTTTGTGGATCAGCACCAGTTGGAGTGCAGTAATATGCAGACAGCTTGGAATATCACCACAGGTGGCGGTGTTGTCGTTTGCTCCAAGGAATGCAGGTAGAGTCCTTTAGTTATTAGGGGCAGAGATTTCAAGGCAGACCTGATAGTGATTGGCAATTTAGGGTTTGATGTAATTCTCGGCATGGATTGGTTGGGGGAGTCTCATGCTGTTATTGATTGCCGAGCGAAGAAGGTTGTATTCAGGATTCCGGAGCATGATGAGTTTGAATTCCATGCTGGGGAAACACCTCTTGGGCATGGTAAGAAGGTGGCAAATGAGGAAGATTGTGCAATGGAGTTGCACACAGGCTGTGAGGCTGCGCCTCTTGTAGTGCGGGAATTCCTGGATGTGTTCCCAGAGGAATTGCCCGGGTTACCTCCAGATCGAGAGGTGGAGTTCGGTATTGATGTTCTGCCGGGTACAGTGCCGATATCGAATAAACCGTACAGGATGGCGCCAATCGAGCTTGCAGAGCTGAAGGTACAGATTCAGGGTCTATTGGATTTGGGTTTCATCAGGCCCAGTGTATCACCGTGGGGAGCTCCTGTGCTGTTCGTCAATAAGAAGGAAGGAAGCTGCAGGTTGTGCATTGATTACCGAGAGCTGAACAGTGTCACCGTGAAGAATCGGTATCCACTACCCAGGATCAACGACTTGTTTGATCAGTTGGGCGGTGCTGCAGTGTTTTCGAAGTTGGATCTTCGCTCGGGGTACCATCAGGTGAAAGTGAAAGCAGCAGATGTGCCGAAGACTGCGTTCAGGACCAGGTACGGGCATTATGAGTTCTTGGTGATGCCCTTCGGTGTCACGAATGTCCCAGTAGTATTTATGAGCTTGATGAATAGAGTCTTCTCCCAGTTCCTTGACAGATTCGTGGTGGTCTTTATAGACGATATCTTAGTGTATTCGCGGAATTGGGAAGAGCATGCGGAACATCTGAGAATAGTCTTGTAGACTCTGAGGGAGAACAAGCTCTATGGAAAGCTCAGCAAGTGTGAGTTCTGGCTTGATCGAGTTTCATTCTTGGGACATATTATCTCGGGCGAGGGAGTCTCAGTTGATCCGCCCAAGATTGCTGCAGTGAAGGATTGGCTAGTGCCAAAGACAGTTTTTGAGGTGAGGAGTTTCCTCGGGCTAGCAAGGTATTACAGAAAATTTGTGCAGGACTTCTCGAAGATTGCTGGGCCATTGACTAAGCTGACAGGGAAAGATTAGAGGTTTGTGTGGAATGAGGCCTGCAATGAAGCTTTTGCCGAGTTGAAGAACAGGTTGACTTCAGCGCCCGTGTTAACTATACCAGATGGTTTGGGTGGTTTCGTTATTCACTGCGATGCTTCAGGCAGAGGTCTAGGTGCAGTGCTGATGCAGAAGGGTCAGGTGGTTGCTTATGCGTCCAGGCAGTTGAGGCCACACGAGAAGAACTACCCTACTCATGACTTGGAATTGGCTGCAGTGATCTACGCTCTGAAGTTGTGGAGGCACTACTTGCTTGGAGACCGAGTGGAAATTTTTACTGACCACAAGAGTCTCAAGTATGTCTTCACTCAGAAAAAGCTGAATATGAGGCAGAGGCGCTGGTTAGAGTTGATGGCTGACTACGACATCAGCTTGCAGTATCACCCTGGTAAGGTGAACATGGTGCCAGATGCATTGAGCAGGAGACCAGCCGTCATGTGTTTGACCCAACTGAAGGAACTTATCGAGCAGATGAGGAGATTAGACCTGAATGTGATTTTGCCGAGCACCGATCGCAGTTGAATGATGCTTCAGTTGCAGTCATCTTTGGTGGAGCAGATCAAGGAAGCTCAGGCAGGTGATGAGCAATTGCAGAAGTTCCGGGCAAAAGTTGAGGCAGGTTTGAGGACCGATATGATCATTCACTCCGATGGATCACTTCGCTTTGGGGCTAAGCTGTGTGTCCCAAAAGGAAAAGTCAGGCAGAAATTACTCGAGGAGGCCCATCAGTCAGCATACTCTATTCATCCCGGCGGTACCAAGATGTATCGGGATTTGAAGCTCCACTTCTGGTGGCATGGCATGAAGAGGGCAGTAGCCAGATTTGTGTCTCAGTATTTGATCTGCCAGCAGGTGAAGGCAGAACATCAGAGGACCGCCGGACTTCTCCAGCCTCTTCCCATTCCGGAGTGGAAGTGGGAGCACATCACCATGGATTTTGTGACCGCCTTGCCACGGAGTCCTAAGGGTCACAACGCCATTTAGGTGATTGTCGACAGACTGACGAAGAGCGCTCATTTCATCTCCTTCAGAGTTGGTCAGTCTACTGAGAGTCTAGTAGAGAGATACATGCAGGAGATTGTCAGACTCCATGGGGTTCCGGTCAGCATCGTATCCGACAGGGATACCAGGTTCCGATCTCAGTTTTGGGAAAGCCTACAGAACAGTCTTGAGAGCAAGCTGAAGTACAGTACAACATTCCATCCTCAGACAGACGGGCAGTCAGAGAGGACCATTCAGACCTTGGAGGATATGTTGAGGTCCTACGTACTTCAGTTTGGGGGGTCTTGGAAGGATCACCTACACTTAACTGAGTTCTCGTACAACAACAGCTATCAGGCCAATCTTAAAGCTGCACCGTACGAGGCATTGTATGGTCGGAAGTGTAGGTCGCCAGTGTGCTGGGACGACATTGGTGAAAGGAAATTGTTGGGGCCAGATTTGATTATCAAGACAGTCGACGCTATGGCTCAGATTAGAAAACACCTTGTAGCAGCTCAGGACAGGCAGATGAAGTGGGCAAATGTCCATAAGAGACCATTGGAATTTGAGGTGGGAGACCATGTGTTCCTCAAAGTATCACCGTGGAGAGGCGTTATCCAATTTGGAGGTGGAGGCAAGCTAAGCCCCAGGTTCATCGGGCCTTTCGACATTGTGGAGCAAGTAGATAAGGTGGCCTATCGACTTGCGCTGCCGCCGGCTCTATCTGGAGTGCATGATGTCTTTCAGGTCTCCCAGCTCAGGAGATACATCAGGGATGAGAGTCATGTGATTGACTACTCGGAGTTGTCGGTACAGCCAGACTTGTCTTGTGAGATTCCGCCGGTCACAATCTTGGACAGGCGTGAGAAGGTGTTGAAGAATAAAGTTATAAAACTGGTTCGAGTTGCATGGAATCCTCACTCGCCGGGTGAGTCGACTTGGGAATTGGAAGAGGAGATCCAGAAGAAGTTCCCGCATCTGTTTCAGTAGCCTTGTTGTTCTTTCTTTCCTTTTTGGGGGTTAACCTATGTACCACTTGTCTGAATTTCGAGGACGAAATTCTACTTGTTAGGTGGATAGGATTTGTAATTTCTATTTTCCCGTATTTGTATTTTATACTGTATTTTGCCTCATTGTACTCTCTCGTCTATTTGAGATCCTGTAATTTGTTCAGATTGAATAAAATCATTATTTTTGTCTCGACTCAAATTTTTGGGTCCTTTTATCAAATTCAATTGTCTGCCATTTGTATCGTTCTTCATGAAGAATTGACCAATTCTTCTCATTTATCTCTTTAATCCCCATTTTAGCGCATTTTGACCATTTCTCCTGTTGGGTTCTATTTGAAACGGATACCCAAAACCCACGAACCCGAAAACCCTACTATATAAACCCTACCCTAACCCTAATACTGTTTAACCCTTAACCACCCGCCACTCTTCTCCTTTTTCATCCGTTTCCTTCTCCTTCGATTTCGCACAGCGCCAACCCCATTTCCCCCACTTCCGATCGTCTCTCCCACTTTTGACCTTCACCTCGTCGACCCCACAGAACCACCACAACCTCCATCACCGTCGCCACCGCCATCTCCCCATCCATTGAACCCAACCTCCCGAACCCACCTTCCACCATTCGCCATCCCCAACTCCGAAACCCACTTCGCCACCTCCGACCACTGCACCACCACCTTGCCGCCTCCAACACATCCCCTCGACCACCTCTACATCTCTGCTGCGTTGCCACACACCACCGAACACCAACACCCACTCCTTTGCTCGCTCCCATGTTTCGAAGCCATAGCAGAGTCGCCGCGCGCCGTCGTCCTCATTGCTGTTGCGCGCCGCTCGTCCCACCACAGTCGTTGTCCTCCTCGTCACCATCGAAGCCATCGTCGTGCCGTCGCCGTCACACCTTCTCCCTCTCGCACTCTGTTTCGAAGAAGTGAACGAAGAAGAAGAAGAAGAAAGGGGAAAAGGGCGGGATCAGATCTCGACCGTAGGATCGCGCCCGTGATCGCTGTCCCGTGTTCGTCCACAGCGAATCCCAGATCTGCTGTTTGCTGTTCGGCCGGATCCAGTGCGGGGGAAACGATCTGATTCGCTCGCTTGGCTGTCCTGTGTTCTGGGCGCAACGAATCCCAGTTCGCTGTTCGCTGTTTTGGCGATCCGGTGTGGGAAATTTTGGGCCCTTTTATTGGATCTTTGCACGTGCTTTTGGGGGACTTCTTCTGGGATTTTTCCACCCAATTTTCTACAACAAGTGGATCTAATCGTCATCAATTAAGGCAAGTATCCCCTGTACAATTTATTTGTTCTAGTACAAGCATCCCTTGAAAAATACTACAAATAGTTAGAATTGTGACTCCTCCTTGACTATCGTTGTTGATCAATATCAATCCTCCAAAATTTTATAATTCTAAGAGTCACAAAAATTTCATTGTATTAAATTATAATTACTTGGACTCTTTTACCCCTTGAACACATAAACACATGAGATTAAGGAGCCCTATATTTGTAGACGCATGGTATATTTTGTATTTGATGGACTTGCAACCATTTGACTTGGAAAATAATTATTACTTGCTGTTTGGACCACCAATATCATGTATTTATATCACACAATAATTTAGACGCCTAATAACAAATTTCCATGTAATCTATACTAGTAAGTTATTCCCACATGTTGCTGTCCTGAATCTTCTTTTGCTGTTTCGACTCATTTAACATTAGAATCTGGACCCGAGCCCTGAATAGAAAATGTAGCTCTAGATGTCTAAATGTCGATAGCCTCCGAAAGTTTCGAATTTGGAGTTACCGTCTAGGAGTTATTGTAGTTTTACTGCAGCTGTGTCGGTAGACGCAGATTTACAAAACTGCTGCACACTTTTACTTTGCGAATTAATTTAGCTATGTAAACAGCAAAGCATTGGACTTGAAGTTTTATATGCGGTTGCTGGATACCCTATAGGACATTCCCAATTTTTTTTAGAATTAATTTGCAACATTTCACACACTTGTATGCTTGATTGATAAAAATTAATAAATGTAATAGCCGGAGTTAAGGGAAAGACCATAGTAGTGGACAATATAGGTAAGTGTACTCGGAAGGGGGCCTGTGTTTCCCACTTGATACATGTCTCATGAACTAGTATATTATAAATCGATTCATGGACTAGTATTTATTGATCCATGAACTAGTATATATATGTGATTTATGACTTGTCTTGCTATGACTCGACACATGAACTAGTGATATGATTACCCGATTCATGAGCATGACTTGCGTGTTACTTGATACTTGATACCTGAGTACGCTGCCCTATAAAATCCATTACTAGGACTAAACGAAATTGTTTTGACTGTAGCAACCATGTAGTAATAGTATGGATGCATGAAGTGCTACCTAGATAGTAATAACTACAAGACTTGAACATGAAACTTGAACATGACACCTGTTACTTGATACTTGATGATATGATACATGAAACATGATACATGAGACTTGAAACCTGAAACTTGAACTTGATACATTGTTACTTGATACTTAACAACTTGTTACTTGAGGCTTGACACTTGAAATAAAATTTTGATACTAGACTTGACAACTTGACACCCGACACTTACTAGATACTTGTCACTTGAGGTTAGATATCCTACATGTTCACTTGTCACTTGCTTCACCATTAGTGTTTGTTTACCCCATCTAGTCTCTTGAGTTGTCCTTGTTGTCCTTCCTACTAGTTAGTTCTTGAATCCCTATTACTTGTTGTAAACCTTATTATATTCTTGATTCCAATTCTTGTTTTCCATTACTTGTACTCGTTTTTACTATTTGTGGCCCTAGCTTGCACTAAGGACATTCTCTCTTGTTTCTCCCTGTTTTTTCTTTTTATATTTATTAAGCAGACTTTGGAGATGAGCTACCCGCTGGAATTGGTGAGCAAAGATTCTAGCCTTCAATTGGAGAAAGGACTTGATTAGAATACTTATTTCTTGAATTATTTGTTCTTCTTGGATTACTATTTCTTGCTACTTAAGAACTTGTAACGGGCTGATGTTCCCGAGTTTTAACTTGATCCAGACTTGAAACTATTTGGATGTTTTATTTTATTTCAGTTGTTTCTGTTGCTAATAAATTATTCATGCATGCTTGGTTATATATATATCTCTCTTGTTATATTCTTGTTGTGATGCTGAGTCGATCCTACAGCTTATGAATGATATTAAGATCATTCGCTGGGCTTCGTCATGCACTCGTATTCCGTATTTTGAGAAGCGGGGCGTGACATTTTATTTTAAGTTTGGTTAGTTGGCATGAAATTTTGTACAAGATAAACTTAATGAGTAAAAAATTGATATACTTCTTGATGTTGCAATTAAAAACTTGGAAGGGTTTGTTTCATTTTTTGAATAATATAGAGAAAATAAATTTACTTCGGCTATGATTGAATCTAAAGAAATTGCATTTGAAATAGAAATTGAGCTCTTATTTTCTATAAAACGTAGGGCTTTTAGAAAGAGATGTTTTAATGAGATTCCTGATATAGATAGAATACAACATTCTGCTCAAGAAAATGTTAGAATTGATTTTTTTTTTTGTTTAAGTTGATATGACTCTTTCTTAATTGAAGAGTAGATTTAAACAAATGCGAAATTTTGAATCTATATTTGGCTTCTTATTTGATGCATCACGGTTAGTTTAATTGGATGGTGATGAAATGGGAAATTGTTGTATGCAACTTGAAATTACTTTGAAACATGGTGAGATGTCTGATATTGCAAGAAATGCTACCAAGTGAAGCGTATGAAAAAGATAAACCATGCAATTTCATTAAAATTATGGAGTTTGCAAAAACAAAAATCAAAAAACACGGATATGTTTCCAGTTATTTTGGTTGCTAATAGGATTTTAATAACTATACATGTGACTGTGACATCTACAAAAAGAAGCTTTTCAAAATTAAAATTATTAAAATCTTATTTGCGAACAAGTATGACTCAAGATATGTTAAATGGATTAGCAATATTAAGTATTGAAAAGAATATGTTAAAAAAATATTGAGGTTGAACATATATTTGATAATTTTGCTTCTAAAACTACAAGAAGCAATTATTTTAAATGAGATGATGTGTGGTTAGGGATGACATGCGGGTCGGGTCGACCTGCGACCTGCCTGCTTAGACCCAAACCGCGTTGACCCGGTCCGAGTTTGGGTCAAACCTGATACCCTTATTGGGTCGAACCGGGTCAGCAAAAACCCAAACAAAACCCGCTCGACCCAACCAGTGCAATCCGGAACCCGATGCGACCCGACTCGAACTCGACCTGTGACCCACCGGGTTTGTGGATTCGACCCGTATGATTTTTTATTTTTTTGCTTTTTTTAAATCTATTTTTTCTGCAATATATATATATATATATATATATATATATATATATATATATATATATATATATATATATATATGTCGAATCCACAAACCCGACGGGTCACAAGTCGGATTCGACCCGGTGAGCCCAATTGCCAACCCTAGATGTGATTGATTTGATTTGACATTTTTTTGTGTGCAAGAATTGCTTTCGCTATGCTTAAAGAAAAATATGAAATATTTGGTGTCATATAGCAAAACAAGGTAATCTTTATTTCTCGGGGTATTGGTTTTATATCCCCCTGTCGTTATATTATATTTTATTAATATATATCAAAACATTGTGTCTTTAAAGGGTACAATTTTTTTTTTCACCTCGGACCTTAAATACTTCAGGACCGGCTCTGGCAATGTTGTTCAAGAAGCAAAAAGTTTTTCCGTATTTGAAAATTGTATCGGTTATAGGCAAGATCGGCCATGAGGTAGTGGTTGGTGAGGTGACCGCCTCGGGCTCCTGATTTTTGCACATTTTTAAAGGCCCAATTTTTTTCCTTCCTTATATCTATATATACATATTTTACTAGTAAAGTTAAATTATATAATTTTAGGGGCTTCTAAATTTAAATTTTTTGTAAGTTCGCAAATGGCCGTGAGCTCAGGGCCAGCCCTGGTTATAGGAAAGGCTTTTACCCAGGAGTTGAAGCTGATGAGATTTCCTGTGGAAAAAGTTACGAGTAAAAGCATTTAACAAGGATACATCTGTAGTTCACAGTAGCATGCAGAGAACTAATTTTATATGGACGTTTATAAAATATAAAAAAAACAACATTAACTTAAGAAAACCATAGACAATGTAAAATATACGTTGTGCTTGTCAGTTTGCTAACTATCTATATCTATAATAACTATTATAATGAGAGAGATGAGATTGGTAAACAAATAAATAATTTTTTATTGTTTTGTGTACGTGTGTCAACACGTGCAGCGCAATTGTTGATAGTTTTTTTTATCTTTTTCATTCTTCCTCCACGTGCATCGCACGTGCATGATACTAGTATTCTTTACATGGACGGACAATATTAATTACTTTGTTAATTAATCATACTTAATAACAATAACAACAATATGGAACAAGCACTAGCTAATATCAGTAATTACTATTCTATAGTGATATAAAAACAAATATACACTGTAGGAGATCGTTTCCCTGGTCTTGAGCGGTCTATTTAGAATCTAAGGATCGATCATCCTGATAATATTATATATTTCTTCACCTTGGATTTATTTGTTTACTGGTCGACATAAGTATTAAATTAAAGCTAGCTAGCCCGATCGTTATATCTTTATACTGTTTCAACTAAACAGTATATATATATATATATATATATATATATATATAATAAAATACAAAGAAAGCTATCAAGTGGTTCTCCTTCAATTTTTTCAAAAATCAAAGGCCCAGATCTAAGCTCACAAAACATATTTTTCCCCCAAAAGTTTCCTCCCAAAACTCAAATTCAAATTCCCCACCCAAAACAACTCATATATTTATTTAATTATTTTTTCACTCTCTTTCTCTCTTCCTCCCTCTTCTATTCAAAAAATTAAGAAAATAAAAATTTTAAAAATTTTAGAAATTAAAAAACTAAAAAAATTAAAAAATTAAAAAACTTTTAAAATAATTCAAAAAAATTTAAAAAAAATTATATAATATGTTTTTTGCTGGACCCCCAAAAATTTTTCATATAATATGTTTGCTACTTCAATCAATTTACCGGACCTCCAAAACTATTTTATATGATCAAATAAGGTGCACCGTTCTGAAGACGTGCCGTAAGCACGTGTCAACAGGTAAACCTAGTCTATATAATAAAACACAAAGAAAGCTATCAAGTGGCTCTCCTTCAATCCCCAAAAAAATCAAAGGTCCAGATCTAACCTCACAAAACATATTTTTCCTCCCAAAATTCAAATTCAAATCCTCCACTCAAAACAACTCCTATATTTATTTAATTATTTTTTTTTCTCTCTCTCTCCCTCCCTCTTCTATTCAAAAAATTAAGAAAATAAAAATTTTAATTTTTTTTACAAAATAAAAAATAAAAAAATAAAAAATTTAAAAAATTTAAAAACTTTAAAAATAATTCAAAAAAATCATATAATATGTTTTTAGCTGGACCCCCAAAAGTTTCTCATATAATTTGTTTGTTACTTTAATTAATTTGCTGGACCTCCAAAACTATTTTATATGATCAAACAAGCTACACCGTTCCGAAGACGTATCGTAGGCACGTGTAAACGGGCAAACCTAGTATATATATACATACTAGATTTGTCCGTGGGTACGTACCTACGGCACGTCTTCAGAACGATACAGCATATAAAAAGCCTTGTAAACAGTAAATCAACAATTATATAGCTCAAGCTTGAATAGTTTGACAATAATTAGTTATAAATAAAAGTCAATGTTTATATATTAGCTTGAATAGTTTGACAATAATTAGTTATAAATAAAAGTCAATGTTTATATATATATATATATATATATATATATATAGAGAGAGAGAGAGAGAGAGAGAGAGAGAGAGAGAGAGAGAGAGTTAAATAAATAAAGGAGTTGTTTTGGAGGATTTGAGAGAGAGAGAGAGAATTAAATAAATAAAGGAGTTGTTTTGGGGGATTTGAATTTGAGTTTTGAGGAGGAAAATATGTTTTGTAAGGTTAGATCTGGGCCTTTGATTTTGGGGTATTGAAGAAGAGCCACTAGATAGCTTTTTTTGTGTTTTATTATATACTAGGTTTGCCCGTTGACACGTGCCTACGGCACGTCTTCGGAACGGTGCACCTGATTTGATTATATAAAATAATTTTGGAGGTCCAGCAAATTAATTGAAGTAGCAAACATATTATATGAGGAAGCAGTATATCTACCTTTAAGCTCAATCATCACCTTCTTGATCATTAGCTTGAACTTACTTGGAATGCATATAGTTTGTTAGAAACACTGCATAGAATTTTTTAACTTCAGCATCACTTTTAGATGCTTGTAATTGTTATGCAAGGATATTATCATATAGGTTTTATAGAACTTACTCTAATCTCATAACCACTATGAGAATGTCTAAATACAATGGTAACGCAAGTGCATGTTAGAAGGTATCTGAAATACCAATAATCTAAACATTTGTTTGTCTGAGACTCAGTTTGCAATTAAAATACCTCTTATTATTATTTTAACCAAAATGAAATACATTAAATTCTCAAAACTCTAATCAAAGCTAATCATTTCTTTTATCTCCACTTTGTCTTCCCATTGCACCTTTATAAAAAAAAATCAAAATGGATAAATAACAAATTTACTTTAGTTGTCTTTCTTGAGTGAAAAGTTTGCACCCTTCACTTGTAAACTCTAGTTATCCCAATCTTATTGATATGGCTAAAAATAGGGTTAAATCAGAACCGTCCAAATCAGGCGCGAATCTTAAAACCTGGGGGTAACATAATAATTTCACTTACAAAAGAGTATAAAGTGGGTACTGGGTCTTCTTACCAAAAGCCCAGTATCCCACAAACGGATCCATCCCAACTGGGTGTGGGTTTCAACTCGCAGCAAACCCGGTCCAGCAGGATAGAATTAGGGTTTCTGATTAATCCTAATCAACGGCTTGATTCATATTTATCCTTTCACTAGGAATTAGGGATGACATTCCTAATCTGATCCTAGGGATTACATTCTAATCTGATCCCAAATGTGACTATAAATACCCCCCCATCCACCACCATTAGGAGGTAATCAATCTTTTGCCAATTTACGCTCTCTCATAATCTTCTCTGATTACTAACTTGAGTGCCGGAGGGTGCGTCGCCGGGATCAACCCCGGTGTCTCGCACTTTTTGTAGGTAAACGGTAGGAGTCAACAGTCAAACTCCGGTAGAAAGGTTCCAGGTTTGCTATTCAGTTTCCCTAAGAATCTACAAATTCTATCTGTTTGCCCCCACACCAGATTTAGCGGTAACAGATTGGTGCCGTCTGTGGGAATCAACAAATAGCAGCCCTTCCTCTTCCCATTGGTCAGATCTACCCAGCCATGCCTTCCCAAAAGCTAAGATCCCGAGGGTCCAACTGTGGACCCACTCCTCCTCAACCACAACAGGAGATCCCCCTCCAAACCGTCCAGTCGGCGGGGCTTCCTCCTTAACCTGATCAGGCCCCGCAGCAGGACCAACCTCCTCATCAGAACCTCCAACCCCCCTCCCCCCCCGGGTTCAGACCGGGCCTCAGAATGCTGGTGCGGGGGGCTCCCGTCCCAATCCTTCGAAACAACCTCTCTAACATGACCACGTTTCCGTGCACAACCCCTCTACCGACTCCATGGCATCTCACAATCCCCGGGCCTCCGACGACCTCCGCAACACCCTTAAAAATCGGCATAAAGAAGAGGATCTTCGCCGCCGTTTGGATGAAAGGCGGGCCTGAGAGGGAGTCTCCCGCCAACAACGTCCAAATGAGCGATCTCCTCATCGCCGAGAACATAGGAGGTCTCCGCCTCACCGAAGACGGAGAGAGTCCCCTGAGCACTATAGAAAAAGGCCCCGCTCACCGAGGGATGATAATGCTCCTATCACCCGTGCCGAATTCCAGCAATTCCAGGCAACCATCATGCAAGCCTTCCATCTCCGACCCAACAATAACAATGCTCGGAGGGTCCCCACTCCTCCTCCAGTCCAAAGTCCTCGCCGACGGTCCCTAACTCCTCCCCCAGCTCCTAGAAACCCCCAGCGCATTCCTAGTTCTCGCCACTCTCGGAGCTACCGTCGTCGTAGCTCCCGCTCTCCCTCGTACGAAGACGAGTCCAGAGGCTCGTTTGATTACCGTCGAAGGGATGACACTGTCTACCATCGTCTCCACGAAATGGAGAGGTGCTTGGGTCAGCTAGACAGAGAAGAAGAACTTAGAGGAAGGACCCTCCGCCCAAGCCGACCTCCTTTCTCTCGAACCATCATGGAGGCGCCCGTTCCAATAGGCTTCAAGCCTCCCTAATTCGAGACTTATTCCGGGGAGTCTGACCCCGTCGATCACATTGAAAGCTTTAAGACCCTCATGCTAATCCACCAAGCTTCCGATGCTCTGCTGTGCAAGACCTTTCCCGCTACTCTCAAGGGTCCGGCCTGGGAATGGTACTCTCGCCTCGCCCCATCCTCAATATTCTCCTTCGAGCAATTTGAGACCCTCTTCGTCACCCACTTCGTGAGTAGCCGCCGAACTGAGAAGACCAGCATTTCGCTACTTTACCTCAACCAGAAGAAGGATGAGAAGCTGAGAGACTATGTGAAAAGGTTCACCGTGAAAGCCAGGTTCATCGCTTCCCTCGACCAGTCGGTCGCAGCAGCAGCATTCCAGTCGAATGTCCTTAACTCCAGCCTTCGGTCCTCCCTCGCCAAGAAGCCCCTGCAGAACTTCTCCGACCTTCTTCTCCAAAGCGAGAAGTATATCCGAGCTGAGGAAGCTGAGCATCGCCCCACCTTTGAGGGGCCTTCCTCTGGAACCAAAAGAAAGGCAGGGAAGAAGAGGGAGCCAAGAAGCTCCAGAAGGACAATGGCGGTCAGCGCCATCCTCCCCCCAGATTCGAAAAAATCACTCATCTTAACGCCAACATTTCCACTATTCTCATGGAAGTTGAGAAGGAAGGGGTGATACCTCCTGCCCCGAAGATGAACACCCCTGGCAAGGAGAGGGACAAAGAGAAGTGGTGTCGCTATCACCGGGACCATGGTCACGACACCGATGATTGTCGGACCTTGAAGAACGAGATTGAGGCCCTCATCTAGAGGGGACAGCTGGCCAAATTTGTGAGAAAGGACCGGACCGATCTCCCTCATCCCCCTCGGGGGGCTAACAAGCGTCCTGAACGATGCGATGAAACTCCAGAGTTTGAAGAGGAACGCATCCTACATCTCATCCATGGAGGCCCCATAGGAGGCACCTCCAACTCCTTTCGAAAGGCTTTCATAAGGAAAGTCAACTCAGTACATGGCATGCCCCCCCCAAAGGCCTCGGAGTACCGGTCACTTTTTCAGATGAAGACCTTTAGAGTGTCCGAACCCCCCATTGTGACGCACTAATCATCAACCTCCATATGGCGAATTTTAAAGTGAAGAGGATCCTCGTGGACAATGGCAGCTCCGTTAACATCCTCTTCCTCGCTACTTTCAAAGGACTCAAACTATTCCTGGACAGACTGAAGCCCGCCGGCTACACACTCCACGGGTTCACGGGAGTGCCAGTGACTATTGAAGGGGTGATCACCCTCGACGTAACCGCTGACAAAACTCCTACTACCCAAATGGAGCCGATGGACTTCATAGTTGTCGATATCCCCGCTGCTTATAATGTGATCCTAGGCCGACCCTGCCTAGCTGCTCTCGAAGCCGTCCCTTCCGCTTATCACCTCAAGATGAAGTTCCCCACCCGGGCAAGAGTAGGGGAAGTAAAAGGCAGTTAGGAAATGGCCTGCAAATGCTACATGACCTCTACTGGGGGTCCAGTCCTCTTCCTCGAAACTCTTGAAATCCCCCAAGACGGTGTCCGACCAACGTCCGAGCCGGTGGATGAATTGGAGGAAGTGCTCTTTTCTGAGCAAGATCCGAACCGCAAGTTCTTTATCAGCAAGATCCTCCCATCTGCCCTAAGCTCAGACATAGTCCAACGCATTAGAAATAACCGTGACCTCTTCGCATGGTCGGCTGCCGACATGCCAGGAATCTCTGAAGAGCTCCGACGACTGCAACAAATTGCTTGTTTTGCTATATGCTATTTTGCCATATTCTCAAATATGAGAAACACGACTGTGGATGCTCTTAGAGCATCCACAAAAGTTTGCTATTTTTGCCAATTTACCATTTTATAAGAAATGAACGTATGCAACGGTTTGCTATTTTGCCATATTTTGACAAAATCGCTACAGTCGTTTCTCAAATTTGAGAAACGAAATGAAGATTCTCAAATTATATGGGTAGTTTCGTCCCTCGATTTTTTTTTAATGGGATCAAACGAAACAAGTTGTTTCGGTTGATTTTTTTTTAATGATCGGAAAAAGAAAAAATCTCAAACGAAGCATGTTGTCCATCTTAGGCAAAAAAAATGCTTGGACGAGACAACATGTCCCGTCCAAGAATCCAGGGAGGCTTTTTTGGTTTAATTCTTAATTTAACCCTAATTAATCACTAATTATCCTAAATAATTACCTACTTAATAATTTAATACTCTAAATCTATTACTAATTACTAACTAACTTAATCTAACGTAGAATTAAGATTTTAAAAATAAGAAAATTGATGTGAGACGGGACATGTTGCCCCGTCCGCTTAAAAAAAAAAAATTAACAAAATTATAACAAAGAACCGTTGCAAGAAATTGTCAAATTGTTATTTCTCATTTGCCATTTTGCTATATATATTTTTTAGCAAACCGTTGTGGATGCTCTAAGAGTTATTAACATACCAAATTTTTTATTCGTATAGTATAAATTAATATTACATCTAATATGATTCAGCATTTTTTATTTCAGTGACCTTTTATTTTTGGGTTGTATTTTTCTAAACTCTCGTTTTGTTGCGTCTCACTAGGTAAATCAGATCGCTTTTGCTATCTTCTGAATAAATTTTTAAATTTTTTTTTTATTAATCCGTTAGATTTAGGCAAAAATATGTGAACATAACCTTCAAAAATCAAGAAATTAAGTTAGAATTCCGAATTGTATATTGTATCACTCGTCAAGTTTCTCTCTTCACTAAATATGCATAAGAATTTATACACACAAGTGAAGCTCAAATACTATTAACTCTGCTTGACCATCTGGTTCAGTTGTTTATTTTTTTGAATAATTCATTATTTTGCTATAGTCTTCACTTCTTTATGGTGAAAAACCAAATACATGTACATGTATGTAGCTATTGCTATGTACTTATATCATCATATATTCCACACCATAAACCACTTGATTTTACCGATTTCTTGATCTTTTATCCTTCAAATCGGACACCCTCATCAATCTTTTTTTATAAATAATGGATATAGTTCTAATAAATTCCAGCTGATAATCATTCATCTTAACCGTGGATGTCGTATAGAGCAATGCTTGTAGTAGTCGTAATCAAGCAAAGGTGACAACCTTCAAATGGGACTATTTAGGATCAACCCAAAACAGTACCAGAAACAAAAAAGAAACCATACCCAGTAGGTCTCAGAATATTATCTAAATATATTGGGACCCAAAATTCACTTCATTTGTGATTTGGCTACACTTTAGATCCAATAAATAACTCCATCATATTTCTTTTTTATTTTCTTTTATAAAAATAACTCAATCATATAGTAGTATCATGCATGCACCGACTTGATGGGTCCCTCTTTCTTATCTTCGTTTACAAAATTTCGTTACCATACAAAGCAACATTATAAACTATTGTTATTTGTCAATTAAAAGATGCATTTAACAGAATAAATTGCGATCAACTTGAATCTTTCTGGACCGTCAAATATTCTAATGGAATCCAAAAGAAATCTTAGGTTACTACAAGACGAACCCATGTGATACATTAACCCCCCTTCTAGCTATAATTTGGAAAGCGCTCTTTTAGACCGTCAATTTCTTTTCTTAGTACGACAACAATTATTGGAGGTTTAGTTTCATAGTGTTGCGATTCTGAGAGGGATCGAGAGTTTGATTGTGCTAAGTTACTTTTAGAGTACTCAAATGCCGATACTGTTTGTATTGTTTGAATTATATATTTATATTATAACTATATCTATCTATAACTCTATAACTATTATAATGGGAGAGATGGGGTTGGTAAACAAACAAACCCTAATTTGTTTGTGAGCAAACTCGTGCATCGCACGTGCTTTTTTTTGTCCTTTTTCATTCCCCTCCACGTGCATCGCACGTGCATGATACTAGTATTAAATTAATAGGTTTATTTTCTCTCTGCTTTCTCTATTTTGAAATAGAAATTTAAATATACCAAAAAAAAAGAAGAAGAGAGAATTTAAAAAAAGTAGGAATTTCATTTAAACTAACACATGAGTTATACACGTTTTCATAAAATACAGAAATTAAAAATAAAAAACCCCCAAAACCTCTTCAATTACTATCTCATCCTCTCACACTTTCAAAATTCTCCCCAACCCTCGCCATCCACGCTGCCCCACACACGCCACATGCCATTCTCGCATCTGACTAGCCTCCCATGTGCCTTCCTCCCATGTGCCTTCCTCCCCTCTGACCCGCCTCACTCTACGCCCTCCAACCTTCCTCCCACTAGCCCTCCTCGCCTCGGGCTCGCCTCCGACCCGCCTTCTGGGCCCTTTTCGCCTCCGACACTATTACCGCCTCCTACGCTACTCGATCCAGCGGCCCTTCCTAAACCTAGACATCGGCTTTGACAATGTTGCATCCCACACACCGCGCCACCTCCTTTGCCGTTTTCGAACCACCGTGTTCATCTAGACAGTATAGCCGGTGAAATTGGGGAAGAGTATAGGTTGAAGACGGTGATGATTGCAATGTCGGATTCAAGAATGAGATTTATTAAGGTCTTCTAATTTTTCCTTTTTGCTATTACCTCGTGCATATTTGAATAGGAAATACTTGAAAACCTAGAAATACGATACTTAATTTATAGAACTGTGCTTTACTCATCAACTATTCGATAAAATGCCTGTATAGCAAGCATGTGTTTGTGACAATGCCTTTAAAAAATTTTGCTTAACTAAATCAATTGTATCTATGTGTGGTATATGTATTAATCTTCGAAACTCTAATTTACTACCTGAAAATATTTTCAATTTCTAATTTATGTTTTTGAAATCCTGAAATTTAAATTTTATGTAGAGTGCGGGTTGAAGATGAGGATGATTGCGGGTCGGATCCAAGAATGAGATTTGGTAAGGAGTGAGGTGGCAACGGGTAGGGTAAGGCGGACAGAGAGGTGGAGGAGGTGTTGGAAAGAGGGATGTCACGGTGGTCGAGGACGGTAGAGACACGTGAGAGGAGGGAGGAGTGGAGGGCAGCGTCGGAGAGGGTGTGAATTTAGGAGGGGGTGGGGAGGATCGAGATGGCATGGGCCAGGATCTGGGTATTGCTGGTCAGGATGTACACATAGGTCAGGTTGTGCACGTACTTTTTAGGGTAAATTTCACTAAAATATATCATTGAAGATATAACGTTTCCCAATTCTCTCACACTTTATTAAAGTTCCATATTATAACTATACTAATAGGTCTACCACCTCTCTCATTTCTTTATTTTGAAATAGAGAAAGGAGAGTAAAAGTCGGGCTCCCCATTTAACGAACATGTGCACTACGCACAATTTTATTTTAAAAAAATAAAACCAAACCCTCCAACACTATCTCTTCCCCTATTTCTTTCAAAATGCCATGACTCTTCCCTGTTGACTCTTAGTTTGGTGTGCACAAAACGTGTCTACAATTACTAATAAGTTCGAATTAAGGTATTCGGATTTTCAGGATCAAAACAATATCCAAGAGAGATTCAAGAATATTCAAATAAGGAAAAAGATTCAAGAACATTCAAAGAAGGAAAATAATAAAGAAAGATTGAGAAATCAAGCAAAAGGAGAAGATATTCAAAAAGAGAAATTAATTGATTAATGTCCACGAAAGCTATCAAGACCAGCTACCATCATTTCATATTTGTGAGATTTAAATCTTTGTAAATTGATTGATTGAAAGATTAGTTTTTGGTAAGAACAAATAGTGGATTCGTATGAATAGTGCGATAATGGTCGATCGCACTTTATGTCAGTCGACCGCATCGCAGTCGACTGCAACTCTAAGTTGTGTAATAAGCAGTCGAACTTTCATCTATTTAGTTTACAACAGAGAGTTGAATGGTCAACTGCACTAATATTACGGTCGACCGCACTTTGTAGTGTTCACATTTTTTGGAATGTATCGTTTCCATTTTTTATCGATACACTTCCTAGTCTATTTATTTGGACGAACTCATTGTTTATTCTTTGCCTATTACTTCTGAGAAAAATTTTCTAAACTAATCTTTCAACAGTCAATCCGAGTATGTGTGATAACTAGTTTATATTCTTCAGTCAGGATCATTTAAGATCTTGAGGTTCTTTTTCTTTTTCTTCCACTTCAGTGAGATTGACGGGACTTGTCTTAGAAGTCCTGTGGGTGTAATAGGTCACTCGGCCTGAATTCGAGAAAGGATTTTGAGTATAGTAGAACGCTTGTGGTGGATAATTGTTACAAGTAGGAGGTGTGGACGTAGACCTGGGAGTCGAACCACGTTACGTCACTTGTGCTATCTGTGTTTGCTCTTCTTAACTTTTTATTTACTCTACATTTTATTTAAGTAAATTTTTTCGCACAATCACCTGATTTACCCCCTCCCTCTCCCTTAAGGTGATTTACAGTGGTATCAGAGCTAGATGCTTATCAAAAGCTTAAAAGCTTAAGCGAAATGTCCGATGACCGAAATCTCTCCTCCCGAAAACTTGTACTCATCGGAGCCATTCATCTCCAATGGGACAAGCCTTACACGATCACCATTTTTTGATGAAAAATGCTATGATGTTTGGAACGTTCGTATGTCTCATTTTCTACAAATGTTTGGAGAAGAAGTATGGAATGTGTGCATCAATAAAACAGATATTCCAGTTAGCGACGGAAAGACATCATTCACAAAAGCAGAGTTGGATCTCAAGACAGCAAATTTCAAAGCCATGACGGCTCTCTATGCAGGGTTGAACAATGAAGAATTAATACGATGCGGACGAAACTGTAAGACAGCATACAAGATCTGGAACAACATGTTTGTCACGCCCCGCTTCCCAAAAATACGCAATACGAGCGCGTGACAAACCCCAGTGAATGATTTTCATCATTCATGAGCTGTAGGATTGACTCAGTATCATAACAAGAATATAACAAAATATGTACAACCACGCATGCATGAATAATTTATTAAATCAACAGAAAACAATTGAAACAAAATAATAATATCCCAAATGGTTTTCAAATCTGGATCAAAAGATAAAACTCGGCGACATAAGCTCGTTACAAGTTTTTAAGTAGCAACAAATGAAATAACTAAAAAACAAGATAATTATAGCAAGTCTTTTCCTAAGCGAAGCTGAGAACGTCTGCTTACCAATTCCAGCAGGTATTTTATCTCCAAAGTATGTATATATATATATATATATATATATATATATATATATATATATATATATATATACATACTTTGGAGATAAAATACCTGCTGGAATTGGTGAGCTCACCAATTCCAGCAGGTATTTTATCTCCAAAGTATGTATATATATATATATACATATATATATATATATATATATATATATACACACACACACACACACACAAAAAGAAAAAATAGAGAAAACAAGATAAACGCCCTTAGTGCAAGTTAGGGCCGCAAATAATACAAGCAATGGTATGAAAACAAGTACAAGATATATGGAACAAGATTTGAAATTAAGAATGTATAACATATTATAATAGGGATGCAACAAGTATTGGGATTCAAGAGACTAACTAGCAAGAAGGACAACTCAAGTGACAAGATTGGGTAACAAGTACTAGTAGTGGAACAAGTGACAAGTGAACAAGTGATGGTATCAAGCATCAAGTAACAAGTATCAAGTACCAGTGTCAAGTAACAAGTCTCAAGTATCAAGTTGTCAAGTACAGTATCAAGTAGCAAGTGTCAAGTATTATGTTCAAGTATCAAGTCTCATGCATCATGTAATCAAGTATCAAGTAAGCATGTATCATGTTCAAGTATTCATGTATCAAGTCTTGTGGTTATTACTATCTAGGTAGCACTTCATGTGTCATCCTTTTATCACATGGTTTCTACATTCAATACAATTTCGTTTAGGCCTAGTAGTGGATTTTAAAGGACGGTGTACTCAGGCATCAAGTATCAAGCAGGCATGGTTCATGAATACGAAAATAAAATAACAGGTTCATGAAGCAAGTTCGTGAATACTAACAGGTTCAAGAACCACACAGTGGGTTCATGAATACAACAGGTTCATGAGCCAAGTAATGGCTTCATGAATACATCAAGGTGCAATAGGTTCATAAACCGAGTACTGGAAAACACGGGCCCCCTTCCGAGTGTACTTACCTATATTGTCCACTACTATGGTCTTTCCCTTAAACCCCGACTTATTATTTATTATTATCATCAAGCAAGCATGAAAGTGTGTGAAACATGTCAAGCAAATATAATCAAGAACATGGTACAAGTCTAGGCTAGGTAGGATACATGTCCGAGGGTCAAAATAAATCAAAGTATCAAGAACAACGAAAATCTCAAATCTAGACAGCATGAGGTTGCTACACCAAAACTGCGATTCCCGTTGTTACAAGATAGCAAATCTGGATCCGTCAGAAGGTCTAGAAACTATACTTCTATCCGGTTCCAACGCATATAATTAAGGTACGTAAAAGTTGTGGTAACATGTATCAAAATAGCAAACTATACAGCTTTTGTGTTTAGCCAGAAATTGTAAAACTGAGTCTATACATATGAAACATGGTTGGAAAATCATTAATTAATTCTAAGAAAATTAGGAAATATTCTCCAGGGTGTCCAGTACAAGCATGCAAAATTTCAAGTTATTTACCTATTGGTAGCATAGTTAAAATAATTGCAAACCAAAGTGGTGCAACAGTTTTTTGTGAATCTGCGATTACCGACACAGCAGCAGGAAAATTATGATATCTCCTAGACCGTAACTCGGAATTCAAAAATTCTGGATGTTATTGACAACTAGACACTTAGGGATACATTTCACATTCAGGACTCAAGTTCAGATTTTGGTTTTATTGGGGTCGAAACAGTAAGCCAAGATAGGACAGCAAACAAGTAAGACACCTTTTTGTATGAAATGTTTCATAATTATATTAGTTGTGAACAAATGTATCGACGAAGAGTTGTGACTCTTAGATCATGTGATAGATAAGGCGAACATGAGATTATCAATGATAAATAAAGGAGGATTCACATTCACAAACTATTTGCAGTATTTTCAAGAAAAAGCTTGTACTAGAAAACGAAATGTACAAGGAGATACTTACCTTAGGGTGTAGACGATGAATCCGATGAAAAAGTAACGAAAATGGATCCCAGGCGACGAACACGATCGGCACGGATCTCGATAATGATCAAGATGATGATCAAGTTGAAGATCAAGCAAATCCAACGGCCGAAATCTAATCATAAAATATATAAGAATTAGAAGAGTGTCGAAAGAGTAAATATACCATGATTGATAATTTGATGAATGAGAACAAAAAGGGGATCAAATGTTTAACTCACAAAGTAGAAGACGAACGATACGATCAAGGGTCGAGATCAAGTGTGATCGGTCGATCGCACGGCTGAGATCGAAGATCAAGATCAAGATGATGATCACGATCACGATGATCAAAAGAGATCCGATGGTCGAGATCAAGATCTTGATGATGATGGAGACGATGATCATGATCGCGATGATCAACGATCTGACGGCCTAGATCCAATGGCTTGGTGATGATCAAATGGAGGATCGGACGGTCCACAATCGAAGGCGGTGATGGAGATCATTATCATGATGATTAAGGAAGATCCGAAGGCCCACAATCAAAGTGACCCAAAACCCACATCAATAGCAACTTGCATTGGTTTCGACTCGGCTCCGACGGCGGGCGGCGACTGGATCACGGCGGCGAGGACAAGGCTGATGACTGGTTGGCATTTGCTGCTATCGTTGCCTTAGAGGAAGCACGGGGATGCTGTGCTGTGATCGAATGGGAGACAGGGGATGCAGGGAGGCTTTGGCATCGGGGTTGTAAGGCGGCGCGGCAGGGACCACAGGGGACACGGTGCTGCAGTCGCTGCGCCGTCGCAACTCGAAAAGGGTGAAGTGGCGGCCTGGTGTTGCTGTCGAGGTGGCTGTTGGCGACTAGCGACAGGGCAGGAAAGCTGCGCTGTCTAATGTGGCGCAGCGGAGGCAGGGGCTCGGGAGGCGAGGCGCAGTGCAGGTGGTTGGTCGCTGGCTGAGTCACGACGCAGAGAGTGCGGGGGATGGGTTAGTAGAATGACGGAAGTAGAAGAGGTAGTAAATGGAGTATAGGAGGCTGGGGGTATTTGCGTTTTGTACAGTATAGGTTTAGGGTTAGGTTTAGTAGGGTATTTATATAATAGGGTTGTGGGTAATGGGTTAATGGATCCAATAAGAAATAGGGTATGGGTTTGGGTTATAAACCAGTTAATATATTAAAACCCAATAGGGGAAAAATAAAATGAACATTATAGGGGTTTATAAAACATACATATACATGTACATTTAAATCAAATAATGAATACGTATAAAAATAGAGTATGACCGGGTTAAAATAAAATAATAGTAATAATATTTACAATAAAAATAATAATTCTATAAATAACAAAACTAACAAAAATAATACTGATAATAGTAATAATAATAATATATGTATATCAAAATGCAAATTCGAGTTTAACAGATTTATTTAAAATAATCCAAACAATATATATATCATAAATAGTCGATCAAATAGCAATATAAATTAACGCTAAAATATACAATTATTCGAAATGGATAAAATATACAAAAAAATATTTATTTATGAAAACAGGGGTTACACTGTTGAAGCGGCATGAGGGAACCGCTTCTGAGGTAAAAGCTAAAGTTAATTTATGTTTTTATAAGTTTGATGTGTTTCGCATGTTGCAGGGGGAAATGTGGATCAAATGCTCACCCATTTCGATATTATTACCCACGAACTTGAGAGCTTAGGTAAAGGGTTAAATGATGACCGAAATGTCGGAAAACTCATAAGCTATCTCACGCCAGAGTGGGATGTAAAGGCGGCTGCAATAAGGGAGACCCTCGAAGAAAAGGATTTTGACTACTACACTTTTAAAGGAAAGCTGAAGACATACGAGATGGAAATGTCAGAAATCAAAAGATACAGACAAAACATCAGGATTGAACCAAAAGCTGAAGAGAAAATAATTGCACTAAAAGCAGAAAAATCTCGACCATCAAAAGCAGATTCAGATCGTGAGGAGTCAGACGATGACCTTACCCTATTGACTAAAAAATTTCGTAAGCATCTCAAACATAAAAAATATGGTAGGTACCAAGGAGAAAGGGAGAAAGATAAAGATGATGTGTGCTATAAGTGCAAGAAGCCTGGACACATCCGTACAAATTTTCCCGTCTCATAAGACAGAAATAGGGACTACTACCGCTCAAACCTAGGTCTGAAAAAGAAGGCGATGTAGGCAATATGGTTAGATTCCGATTCAAGTGCGGGAGAGCGAGGCTATGATGACGTCGGCTTCATAGCTCTTGGGAATGGTGAGGTGCAATCACCATCTCAAGAAGAGGTAATCGAAGAACCCACTTATGATGAACTAGTAGACATGTGTAATGGTTTCAAAGACTATGCTAAGAAATTAAGTTGTGAACTTAGGCAATATAAACAAATTTCAAATGATACCCACGACTCTTGTATTACAAAAAATAAAAAACTGAAAAATAAGAATGCCTTGATCTTGGAAAAAATTGGGTCATTTAGAAAAAATCATCATGTATTGCTAAAGGAAAATGAAATCTTAAAACAACAAATTCGAGAGTCTTTAGCAACGCATGATAATCACTTAAGAGAAATTCATGAGAAATCTGTTTATATCGCCAAACTCACAGATGATTTAAAAAAATGCAAAAAGAAATTTGATGATGTAGTGGAAGGATGTAATAAAGCTCTTGAACAAAATAGGATTCTTGATGCTACACTAGACACTCTTCGTTGGAATACAAAAGACGATGAGATGACTAGGAAAAGATTATGTAAAAGAGTAATTGAGCTTGAAAAAATTGTTGTGAAGAGCCCAGTTACCTTATTACAAAAAATTCAAGATCTTATCATGATAATCGAAGGCTTGGTTACGAAGAACCAATACACCATCAAAAATGTAATCATCATGTCATACACACTTGCACAATCTCCAACATAATCATATACCAATCCAAAGCTATACAAGTGTGCATGAGTCAAGATATAGTCGTATCACATGTCATTACTGCTATAGATTAGGACATATTTCATATAACTGTTCATTAAAAAGGAATACTAATTTTGTTTGGGTAAGAAAGAATGTTAATGCAAGATCAAAACCCACTCGGACTCCTACAAAATTCCATGTAGGTGGTCCGATACTCTCAACTTAGAAGATCGTAGACACCTTGATAGAAGACGCTCGAGAGGCTCAGCAAGTTACACTAGCAACCAACATCTCTATCAAGGAAAAAGGAGAAGGATCTTGGTCCTTCAGATAAGTATAGCATCGGGTAAAATCTACACTATCCTGAAATTATATTAAATGTGCATCTGCTAAATTATTTCTGCAATACATGAAATGTGCGAACTTTACAATAACATAAAATCACTCTTTGAAAGATCATTCGACCGACCGGTCGACCGTACATATCACGTGTTCTTAATCAGCCGAGAATGGACCGATCGACCGAACGGTCGACCATCCACCCCTCTGTCACAAATCACCAAATTAAAACTCCTTATTTCGTGTTGAGCGATGACTGTATATATGAACCGGTCGACCGACGAAGTCGACTGACCTGCTTATTCCCTTTCTAATATAAATACCTCTTCACCCCCAACCTCTCAACCTTACAAAGAAACCCTAGCCTCCAATTATAAACCCATCAAATAAACCCTCATCTCTCAACTTTTCGTCAAAAAATTCTCAAGTGCCTTCTCTTTCTTTGTCTTAATGGCTTCATCCTATCACAAATCGAAGGGCAAGAAAGCTGTTGCCTCGAAATCCGTCACTAAAGATGGTATAATCTTTTGCAACTCACATTGTACTGATCTTTACTTCTCTTCTCTCTATAATGCCCCCATTGTTGCAAATCGGATTATTAACCTATCATCCTTGGGAGGGAAATTCTCTGTCATGGTTAGAATTCTTAGGGATTTTGGGGAAACTCAAAACTAGGGATTCTTAGGGATTCTCTGTCATGGTTAGAATTCTTAAAGATTTTGACCATTTTAATATCTTATATGCAGTGTTTTGAGGAAACTCAAAACTAAGAATTTGAAGTAGATTCGTTAATCTTTCTTTCGAGTCTAAAAAATCAAATTTCTATGAAGTGCAGTATTTTCGGTGATTTTTATAAGTAGAAAGAGCTGCAGTTTTCTGGAATCTGAACCTACTATTTTGCATGTGGATTTCGACAAAATAATGGTGGTTAACTTGAGATGTTATTAACTACAGTATTGTAGAAGACTCATTTAGATTTTATATGAAACTAAGAGATCCATTTTTCTAATAAGTATTAGAATTTATATGTTTTTTGCATGACCATTGTGTTGTTGTCCAAACAAAGAGTGAATATTTAAACGATGGTATCTATGTATGGGATCGAGGATACGCCCAGTAAATCCACATGTGTGGGGTAAGGGTAGGCCAGTAAGGTCCATGAATCCAAGAGAATGACTTGGTCACATCCAAGGGATTGTGACTTAGGTGATGCCCGAGTCAAGTAATAGTTAAAGAACACCGAGGGAGTAGAAATAGAGTCGGTATGACCAAGATTCCAGTTTGTGTGAAACGTAAGTCTGGAATAGGGATCGTTAAATCCATACTATATTTTGTATCCTTTAGACTAAGATCTTGAATTAGTTAGATTAATTTTTTGCATTAAAAGAAGATATGACAGAAATAATGACGAATATGTTTGGTAGAGAGCTGTGGTTCCTAGGAATGTTCGGGACTGAGGATACGCCCGAAAAATCCATAGTGTGTGGGCTAGGGGTATGCGTGTCAAATTCGTAGTTACGGGAGATCAACTTGCTAGGCTTTGTGACTATCCTGGGGGTGCAATGGCAACTACTTCAAGTTTGATATTCTGGGGGTGCAACTTACACGTGATTATGCGTTGGAGTACAAATCATTGGATTTAGGCATTTCATAGCGAGGGATTGAACCCTGTAAAGAGAAGAAACGCTAGTAGCTTGCATTCGAAAATTATGTTGTATGTGCGACATATCGTTCCAAATAAGTGTGCATTAAAAGAGCACTAGTAATTTACACGTGCGATGCACGTCTTAATAAATATATATATTTTAAAAGTAAAAAACTTTAGCGTATTATGGCTTTAAACCTGAGACCTCCTTTTTTTAGGTATGCACGGGTGATACAACGGTTTGTTTGTCTACAGATATTTGTATTTGTTAAATTTAATTTGGACGTGTATTACACGTGTTTGTCTACTTACAAAGTTAGGGTTTGTTTGGTTACAAACCCCAACTATCCCATTAAAATAGTAGAGATATTTGAATTGTGTATTTTAGCATAGTGAGCATATGTTTGACACTTTAGTAAATTAGTTCCACACTCACTCATACGACCTTGTATAATTGACTATTTTTTATTTACATTTAATACATTGATTCAAGTTTTTATTCTAATGTGTTGTGTTTTGGGAGTTGGTTAAAATTGTTGGGAATTTTACCATTGATCGCACAAGCTGACGAACCCACAGATTTTGGTTTTTGTAGGTAAGGGTGCCTGAGGTCTTAGCATAGAAGTTTTACCATTGATCGCACAAGCTGACGAACCCACAGATTTTGGTTTTTGTAGGTAAGGGTGCCTGAGGTCTTAGCATAGAAGTGTGACATCATGAGTTCGTCATCTTATCAATACGAGTGGTTTGGACTTGTAGTAAGATTTATGTATTTTCCTGTATTATATTATGTTTATATATTCAATTGAAGTAAAAGATTCTGGGTGTGTCACGAATTTTTTTTGTATGAAATGCGGGGCATTACAAATCGTATCTGTTAATCAAACCTTTGAAATTGTGCAATATTGTATAGATGTTATTAGATGAATTATTCATAAATGATTTTTAATGTTTTCCATTTTTTGAAAATTATATGCAATATTGTTGAAAAATTACACATCGAGAATTGTTAGAAAGCTACACACATCGAGAATTTTGAAATTTCCTTTCAATTGAATAAAAAATATACAATGATGTTGATTTGGAAAAGTGAATTGGTTATTCTATATATTTGTGATCTTTTGATATAGGTAATTTATTGATTCTTGATTTTGATGATTACAACACAATGCAAAATTTGTTGTGCTATGCTTCATATAATTGCAGGTTGTATCAAAGGTTATCATGTATGATACACAAAGACCTCAAAGCAAATTGATCAAGTAAGTCACAATATTCTAAAGCTGAACAATTATCAAGCAAAGCTCCAGATAAAGACAATGGCTAAAGCTTCACTCAAGACTAAAGACTCAAGTCAAGACCAAAGCTTCAATGTCTTATATTATTGTGTGTCTTCTACAATGTAATTTTCTCTTTGTTGAGTATTAGATTGATGTACAGTCTTGTCACACACACACACACACACACATAATTTTTATAACTGTGTATTTTACAAAATCTAAAGGTCGAAACAGCTTGAACTAGAACAGCTGTTGAGTACCAGTTGACTGCCGTTTAGAACCAGTCGACTGAATCTGTACAAAACTATCTGATCTTATTCAAACTCTGACCAGTCGACTCATAAAGGCAACCCAATCGACTGTTCAAGTGATTTCGACAGTTTACTGATTTCAAAAGTTGTTTTTTCGAATTCAAAACTATTATCCGTTATTTATCCATTGTTTAACAGTTGTAAGAAACTGTTTTTTCAACGTCCAGTGATTCTAATCTATAAATAGAGCCTTAGAATCACCATGGAAAAGGTCCAAGCATTTTTGAGAAAAAGTTTAAGTATTGTGCATTCAAGAGAGAAAAATTTTCAAACTTACTAAGTCTTGGTTCTCTGTTTTTAGTCCAGCATAACATCGATTTTGTTTTGAACTAAATTTAGAAGTTGACCAAATAGCCACGTACAAAATCACAATCACAACAAGGCTATAAGTTGATTGTAAACAATTTTATTGTTTTCTTTTCCTCTCGGTTGGAGAGTAGGACTCTAGCGTGTAGAGTCAGGTTTGTCTCTCTTGGTGGAAGAGTTGGTTGCTTTCTCTAGTTGTGAGAAAAGACTACAGGTTGGACAAGGTTGTTGCCTAACGCCGTAGGGTATTCTTGTAGTATTTTTCAAGAATAGTGGAAAATCTCAAGTGGGCTGCTTGGGGACTGGATGTAGGTCAGGAGGACCGAACTAGGATACTTCGTGTGCACTCTGTGGTTGTATCTCTTTGAACTTGCATTTCATTTTTCTCAGTTTATAATTTTTTCTGTGATACTTGTCTGGACAGTCGACTGATTAGACTCGTACTACTCTCTGAAAATTTGTGTGATAAGTCGACTGTCTCATCTTCAAGTCGACTGGGCAGAAGAAAATCTTAATTCCGCTTTTTATTTTTATAAAATACTATTCACCCCCCTCTAGTATTTCTTGCCTTGCCTATAGGATCCACCACTTGGTATCAGAGCCTGGTTGAGTGCAATGGCAACTACTTCAAATGTAAATCAGTACCATGAAGGCCAATGTACACAAAGGCCACCTCTCTTCGATGGAACAAATTACAATTATTGGAAGTGTAGAATGAAGATCTACCTACAATCCATCAACTATGAAATATGGAACATGACAGAAACAGAGTACACCGCTCCTACTATTCCATATGCACAATGGAACGACGACATGAAAAACCAAACAATGAACAATGCAAAAGCAATGAATGCATTATTTTGTGCCCTTACATAGGAGGAGTTCGACCGTGTGTCCAATGCAACAGCCGCACATCAAATTTGGCACACACTCGAGGTAACTCATGAAGAAACAAACAAAGTGAAAGAATCTAAAATATCTGTTCTTGTTCACAGGTTTGAAATGTTCCTTATGAAGGAGAATAAGAATGTGTCCGAGATGATTACTAGATTCACAGACATTACAAACTCACTTGTGGCACTTGGGAAGACATACACTCAAGCAGTGATGGTGAGAAAGGTACTCCGTGCACTAACCCCCGAATGGGAGAAGAAAATCCCGCCATAGAAGAGGCCAATGATTTATCACAACTTTCTCTTGAGAATCTTATGGGAAATCTTATGGCTTATGAGGCACAAATTGAAGAACGCAAGAAGGATGCCGAACCACAACAATCAAAGAAGAAGACATTAGCATTCAAAGCCATGTCAGACTCCGAAGATGAAGAAGAAGATGAGGAAGAGATTGCCATGTTCACATGGAGATTCAAAATGTTCCTAAGAAAATGTAAGTTTAATTCAAAAATTAAAAATTCTAATGATCCTCCAACTTGTTTCAGGTGCAACAAGGCAGGCCATATGAAGAAGGATTGTCCACTAGAGAACACAAAATCCAAGGGAAAGACATCCAACTTCAAGAAGGATAAGTATACAAAGAACAAGTTCTTCAAAAACAAAAAGGCATACCAAGCAACTTGGGATGATAGCAATTCTTCTTCGGAAGAAGAAATTGATGAGACCAACGAGGTTGCAAACGTGTGCTTCATGGCGTCACAAAATCAAGTAAGTAATGAGTATGATTCAAATGATTTACTTGATGCCTTTAATGAAATTTTTTAAGAACTTAAAAAGGAAAAGATTAGAGTTAAGAACTTAGAGAAAGTTAATCAAATACTTTCTCAAGAGAATCTTAACCTTGATAAAGAAGTAAAATCTTTAAATTCTCGTATTTCAAGTTTAGATATGGATCTTGAATCTCTAAAGAAAAATTATGAAGAGATATCCAAGAATGTATCTAAGTTTAATAAAGGAAAAGAGAATTTAAATGATGTTCTTCAGAATCAAGTAAAATCTAGTCAAAAGTTTGGACTTGATTCTAAAAAATCACTTGAAAAAGATCATTCTTCTAAGAACACTAGTATAAATAAGCCTATATCCATTTTTAGTGTTAAACATAAACTTTATGAGTTCTTTGAAAAACCTAAATTTGTGAGTCCTACTAATAAATGCAAATCTAAAATTCAGCCAAGTCGACTGCATCCATCCACCAGTCGCCTGTCCAGAGGAACTGAGTCTTATTCAACAAGACTAAAACCTCATATAAGTCGACCTATACTACCTCCCAGTTGACTGACAGATAGTGAAAGTCGACTGAAAGGTGTTATAAAGTCGACTGGACAGAGCAAATATGTATGGATTCCAGTCAACCTGAGTTCGAAAGATAGAATTGCTTATATAAATTCATATATGCTGAATATATGTAATTCTGCTAATTTCATTTCTGCTTATGGTGGAAAATCAAACTCATCATGGGTTTGGTTTTCCACAAACTAATATTTTTTAGACCCAATGAAAAGGGTACCACATTCACATTGGATATTTTATAGGTACCTAAGAAAGATCGTTGGATACTTGACAGCGGATGTTCTAAGTATATGACTAGTCATGCCAACCTCCTATCTACCATAAAAAATATTGATGGAGGAACAATTACATTTGGCGACAATAATAAAGGAAAAGTCATAGGAATTGGTATGGTCGGTAAGGACACTAACCCTTATATAGAAAATGTTTTACTAATTAGTGGACTTAAGCATAATCTGTTAAGTATTAGTCAACTTTGTGATAAAGGTTATAAAATCATGTTTGAAAAAATGCTTGTTTAATTTATGATTCTACCATGCAAAACATAATTTTTCAAGGTTTTAGGAAAAATAACATTTATGAGTTATGTTTGAAAGCAAATGAGTTTTCAAATGATTTTTGTTTAGTAGCTTCTAATAATGATTCTTGGCTTTGGCATAGATATTTTGGTCATGTGAATATGAAAAATCTCTCTAAATTGTCTAAGTACAACCTAGTTAAAGGGCTGCCAAGACTATCCTTTAAAAAGGATAAGTTATGTGATGCATGTCAACTAGGTAAACAAATTAAATCTACTTTTAAAACAGAAGAAGTAATTTCTACCAGTAGGCCGCTCGAATTAATTCATATGAATTTATTTGGCCCTACTAGAGTTGCATCTTTAAATAAAAGTATATATATATTTGTTTTAGCAGATGATTTTTCACGATTCACTTGGACTTTCTTTTTAAAACATAAAGATGATGCTTTTGAAGAATTTGCAAATTTTTGTAAACGAATTCAAAATCAAAAGTCTCTAACCAAAGTCACTATTAGAAGTGATCATGGTGGAGAATTTGAAAATGAAACGTTTGCAGAATATTGCAACAAAAATGGTATAACTCATTCATTTGCATTTCCTAGAGCTTCACCACAAAATGGAGTGTTTGAAAGGAAGAATAGGATTTTGCAAGAATATGCACGTACCATGCTTGTTGAAAGCAATTTACCTAAGTATTTTTTAGCTGAAGCTATTGCTACAGCCTGTTATGTTTTAAACAGAATTTTGATAAGGCCTAAGCTAAAGAAGACTTGTTATGAGTTATTTTTTAATAAAATTCCTAAGGTCTCTTACTTTAAAATATTTAGTTGTAAATATTTTATTCTGAACACTAAAGATAATTTAGATAAATTTGATCCTAGATCTAATAAGGGTATCTTTGTAGGATACTCAAATAGGAGTAAAGCATATAGAATCTTCAACAAATCAACAATGACTATTGAAGAATCCATGCATGTTACATTTGATGAATTCCTGCCTTCATCGAATTTAATTGAAGATGATGAAACTAATTCATCACCTTTGAATAAAGTAATTACATCTTTAGAACAAACTAGTCTTGCGGATAAGTCGACCGATAAGGAAGTCAAGTCGACTGATTTGAAACAGTCGACTGATGAACTTGTCAAGTCGACTGATCCTATTGTGATATCTCCAACTTTACCAAAATCCTTTGTTGAAGTTAGAGATCATCCTCATGACTTAATAATTGGTGACATCTCACATGGTATTCAGACGAGATCACATATTAATATGATATCTCACACAGCCTTCTTGTCGGATTTTGAACTGAAGAATATACAAGAAGCATGTGAGAGTGAATTTTGGATGAATGTCATGCAAGATGAGTTAAACCAATTCATAAGGAATGATATATGGGATTTAGTTCCACGACCTCCTGATCATACTATAATTGGTACTAAATGGGTATTCAAGAATAAGTTAGATGAATCAGGACAAGTTGTAAGGAACAAAGCTAGACTAGTTGCTCTAGGATATAACCAAGAAGAAGGCATAGATTTTGATGAAACATATGCTCATGTTGCTAGATTAGAATCAATTCGTATCTTATTATTTTTTGTTTGTTTTATGAATTTTACACTTTTTCAAATGGATGTTAAAGTGCATTCCTTAATGGGTTTATAAAGGATGATGTTTATATTAAACAACCACCAGGTTTTGAACATGAACAATTCCCAAACCATGTTTTTAAATTGAAAAAGGCTTTATATGGTCTTAAACAAGCACCTCGTGCTTGGTATGATAGACTGAAGACCTTTCTTTTAGAAACAGGTTTTGAAATAGGTAAAGTAGATACTACTTTGTTCATTAGAAGAATTAAGAATGATATTTTGATCATACAAATATATGTTGACAATATAGTTTTTGGTTCTACTAATAGCAATCTATGTCAAGAGTTTGCTAACACCATGAAAAACGAGTATGAGATGAGTCACATGGGTGAACTCAATTATTTTCTTGGACTACAAATTAAGCAGTCACAAAATGACATATTCATTAATCAAAGAAAATATGCCACAAGTAGTAAAGCCACACCTTTGGAAACTACCACTACCCTTGACAAAGATATATTAGGTAAGAGTGTCGATCAGAAACTCTATCGAGGTATGATTGGCTCACTCTTATATATAACTCCTAGTAGACCAGACATTATGTTCAGTGTATGTTTGTGTGCTAGATATCAGTCAAGTCCTAAAGAATCTCACTTGAAAGCTGTAAAATGCATTTTAAGATATATTAAAGGCACATCTGATTATGGTCTATTTTATCCACGCACCGACAATTTTCAACTTTTGTCGTATAGTGATGCGGATTTTGTTGGCAGTAAAACTGACCGCAAGAGCACTAGCGGGGCATGTCACTTTTTGGGACATTCACTAGTTTCTTGGTGCAGCAAGAAGCAAAATTTGGTATCCCTATCTACTACAGAAGCCGAATATATCGCTGCAAGTTTGGCTTGTGCCCAAATTTTGTGGATGAAACAAACCTTATTAGATTATGGTATTTCTTTTGAAAAACCCTCTATAATGTGTGATAATACCAGTGCCATTAACTTATCTGAGAATCTGGTTCAACATTCACGTACGAAACATATTGATATTCGACATCATTTTCTACGTGATAATGTTTTAAAGGGAGATATTTCTTTAGAATTTATTTCTACTGATAAAGAAGTAGCTGATATTTTTACCGAATCCCTTAAAGAAGACACCTTTATAACCCTACGAAGAGAACTAGGGATTTGTGATTTTCATGATATTTCTTGAATTTTGTTTTTGTAAGTCGACTTACACATGTTGTTCAGTCGACTTCCACGTATTGTTTTCTATAATATTTTATACTCTGGACAGTCGACTGAGATTCTCAACCAGTTGACCGACCAGTTGTGTTAATTATATGTGCATTTTTTTAATTTTTTAATTTTTTTAACTCTCGACTAAGTCGACTGCATACTAAAACCAGTCGACTGTCGCGACTCATTTATCTTCCGATTCAAATCTTAGCACATTTCTTGAGGTGACTATTCATCTTGGTACTCTTCCTTGACCATTCTCGACCGTTGATATATTTTTTCTCTTGATCACAGCCGTTGCTATCATTGTAAAATCCCTAAAACCCTAAAACTCTACCCCCTTCTTTTTACTTTTACCACAACCTTTCCCAGATCTGGAGAAGAGAAGAGAAGAGAGGAGAAAAGAAGTTTACTGCCAGTGCTACTGCCGTCTTGAGAGGATCTATTCTGGTTGCTTTCTTGTCAATTTCAAGTTCCCTTACCTTTGTTCTTTGCATCTTCTTGTTGGTATACTTTCACCCATCTCTTTTCTTTCATATTATGACACCCAAGAGATCTAAAACCTCTCATGTAGATGAGGTTTCTTCTTCTAAAGATTACACTCAATATCTTAGAAGTCCAGATCTAGTAGAAAAATGGTTCATCATTTGTTCTATGATTATCTTTCCGGGTCGATTTGTTAATTTTTCGAATCTTGATAGATTTAATCTAGTGTCATTATTTCAACATTGTAGTCTTTATGAATTCTTGTCCTTAGAAAATCAACCCTATTACTACCCTCAACTCATTTACTTGTTTTATACAAATATGAGGGTTGTTCAATCGGATGATGGTGAAGTAATAATTTATTCTTCTGTCAAAAATAAGAAGATGAAACTCACATCCGAGAGAATTAATCTTATTATGGGTATAGACGATGAGGGACTTGAGTTAGGAGAAATCTTGATGGATGATGCCTCCATTTTATCTAAAATTTATTTACCGAATCATGGACCCCCTATGACAAATAAATCCATTACCCCTATTGCAAAACTTGCTGCACGGATACTATCATATAATATCATCCCTAAAATAGAGAGTTATGATCAGTATTCCATGGAATTACAACAAGATGTCTATGCAATTTTTGGCAAAATCAATCTCAGTTGGGGTCGCATTATTATTCCTAGACTTCATTAGTCTCATTCCACTTTTCTTCCTTTTGGTGCCCTACTTACTCGTGTCTTTTGTGCTTATGATGTCGATCTCGACTCAGAGACCAATGTTGTCAAGCACTATGAATGCTTTGATCGTGCAAGTTTAGCACGCATGAAGCTTCTTGCTTCTCCACCTAGGTCTACCACTAGGACTTCTCCCCAAGCCCAAGTTCCTTTAGCCACTTCAGCTCGTCCATCTTCTGCTTCTAGTTCTTCTCGCCCTCGAGCAGATTTTGATGATCCACACAGTATTTATAATACTGTCAATTATCTCATGGATCGTCAAGATGCTCTTGAATCCCAAATTTTTCATCTTACTCAACTGTTCACTGCTCAATTTCCTCCTCCCTCTCAAGATGACGAAGATGACGAAGACGAAGATTAATGAGTTCCTATTTTCTTATTTGCTATTTTTTACTCATTGTTGCATTCTGTTATTTGTACTAGTTTGAACTAAGACTAAGTTTTTATGAATACATTTGTGTTATTTTGTTTGTGTGAACTATTTTTTCCCATTTTGTTTTTTGTGGATGACAAAGGGGGAGAGAAAATCAATTATCAGTTTCTTTATGTTAATTTTCTGTTATGAGAATATATGCATGATGTATATCTGATAGGGGGAGCACATGAACGCTTGTATTTTTTATTATTCCTTTTATTATCAGCTATTGTGTTGTCATCTTCAAAAAGGGGGAGAATGTTGATTCTTGATTTTGATGATTACAACACAATGCAAAATTTGTTGTGCTTGCTTCATATAATTGCAGGTTGTATCAAAGGTTATCATGTATGATACACAAAGACCTCAAAGCAAATTGATCAAGCAAGTCACAATATTCTAAAGCTAAACAATGGTCAAGCAAAGCTCCAGATAAAGACAATGGCTAAAGCTTCACTCAAAACTCAAGACTCAAGTCAAGACCAAAGCTTCAATGTCTTATATTATTGTGTGTCTTCTACAATGTAATTTTCTCTTTGTTGAGTCTTAGATTGATGTACAGCCTTGTCACACACACACACACACTCATACATAATTTTTATAACTGTGTGTTTTACAAAATCTAAAGGTCGAAACAGTTTGAACTAGAACAGCTGTTGAGTACCAGTCGACTGAATCTGTACAAAACTGTCTGATCTTATTCAAACTCTGATCAGTCAACTCATAAAGGCAACTCAGTTGACTGCTCAAGTGATTTCGACAGTTTACTGATTTCAAAAGTTGTTTTTTCGAATTCAAAACTATTATCCGTTATTTATCCGTTGTTTAACAGTTGTAAGAAACTGTTTTTTCAACGTCCAGGGATTCTAATCTATAAATAGAGCCTTAGAATCACCATGAAAAAGGTCTAAGCATTTTTGAGAAAAAGTTTAAGTATTGTGCATTCAAGAGAGAAAAATTTTCAAACTCACTAAGTCTTAGTTCTCTGTTTTCAGTCCAGCATAACATCGATTTCGTTTTGGACTGAATTTAGAAGTCGACCAAATAGGCACGTACAAAATCATAATCACAACAAGGCTATAGGTTGATTGTAAACAATTTTATTGTTTTTTTTTCCTCTCGGTTGGAGAGTAGGACTCTAGGGTGTAAAGTCAGGTTTGTCACTCTTTGTGGAAGAGTGGGTTGCTTTCTCTAGTTGTGAGAAAGGACTACGGGTTGGACAAGGTTGTTGTCTAACGCCGTAGGATATTCTTGTAATCTTTTTCAAGAATAGTGAAAAATCTCAAGTGGGTTGCTTGGGGACTGGATGTAGGTCGGGAGGATCGAACCAGGATACATCGTGTGCACTCTGTGGTTGTATCTCTTTGAACTTGCATTTCATTTTTCTTAGTTTATAATTTTTTCTGTGAAACTTGTCTGGACAGTCGACTGTGTACTTCTGTAAGTCGACTGATCAGACTCGTACTATTCTCTGAAAATTTGTGTGATAAGTCAACTGTCTCATCTTCAAGTCGAATGAGCAGAAGAAAATCTTAATTCCGCTTTTTATTTTTATAAAACACTATTCACCCCCCCTCTAGTGTTTCTTGCCTTGCCTACAGGATCCAACATAATTATCAATTATTGTTTCCTCCATGTCTATCTGATGTTGATTATATTTGATTTGGGAAGGAATGTTTTATTTGAAAAGGAAAGCAGTTTAGAACCACGCAGCCAAGAAGAAGATAGCGGAGTACATCAAGAAGTCTGAGAAGAGCCACAACACAACTTCGATAAATATTTTTTTTTTTTTCATTTCCTTTCAATTGAATAAAGTATAGAATGATGTTGGTTGGTTCGGAAATGTGAATTGGATAACCTGTAAATTTGTTCTCTTTTGATTATATTGTGATTGAAATAATTAAGATGCATCTCTAAATTTTTGATTTCCATATAATTTTATGAATTCCTTAAAATTATTTTAATCTGTGCTGAGTAAGAGCATGTGTAGTCGTTTGGTACATCTGCATAATATGCATATTTGGTAAAAAAGAGCGCTGCAGTCGTTGGCCAAATTTGTATATTATGCATAAATCACTACAATAGATTTCTATATATGAGAATCGAAATGAGAAATATCCATATATAAACGACGGGGCTCGAAGTAACGTCGCACAAAAAAAAATATTTTTTTAATGGTCGGACGGCACTTGAAGTGCCGTCCCTCCAAAAAAAAAAATTTAATTTCGTAATAAAAAAACCAAAAAAAACCCACTTCTCTCGTACGGCACTTGAAGTGCCGTCCCACACCTCTCTGTAGTTATTTGTAATTTTTTTGTAATTTTTTGTAATTTTTTTGTAATTTTTGTAATTTTTTATAAATTTTTATAGTTTTTTTGTAATTTTTTTTTGCACTTCGAGTACGATTTTTTACCTCGGACGGCCACCATTTTATTTTTTTTCCCTCTCCGACGCAACATGATATGCCGTCCCACCTTTTTAAATGTTTTTTTATTTTTTTCCTCGCCGACTCAATATGAAGCACCGTCTGTTATTATTTTAATTTAAAAATATAAAATATAGCATTCTACGACTGCAACAATATAAGAAATTGCTATATGCATTTATCCATTTATGCATATTTTAACCATAAATGTCTGTGGATACTCTAACACTAGTAATAAATTATCAAAATTGGAAATCCAAGCGGCATGATGTGATGTACGTCATATAAATTAACTAAAAACAAAATCTCAAAAAATTTTGAATTTTACTCGTCCATCAAATAGTTATCAGAAGAGGGAGGGGGGAATCTACTTACCATAAACCAAGTAACGTTATGCTATTTCTGAAGCGTTGATTTAAACAAAATTTTCGGAAGCCTTGATTTTCTAAAACTGTGTTTCTATATAATTTTTGTGATTTAGATCACATTCAAAGTGTGAATTTATCAGTCTGGATTGCCAATTATTCGAGTTCCCATATTATTAATTTACTAGATTTGTCCGTGGGCCTGTGTCTACGAACGTTTTCGGAACGATACAACATACGAAAAGTTTTATAAACAGTAAAACAATAATTATGTAGCCCAAGTTTAAATAGTATGACATAAAAAGTTGTAAATAAAAGTTCATGTTTCCAATAGTATATATTTAAAAATAATTATAAATGGGGGTGTAAAATTCAACTTCTTAGAACTTTGAAGGTGGAAAATGATGAAATTTAAATGTTGATGAGATATTTGCAATTTTCAATGTAACTTGGGCAAAAAAAACAAAAAAATCTGAAAATTTATAAATCTGAAATCTGAAAATATAAATTTCTAAGTAAATAGAGGAAGAATGAGAGAGGGAGAGAGAAATAGAGAAATATGAAAATGTAAAGAGAGAAGAGAGATATAGTAATAAAGTAATGAGTTTTTTAGTTTTGAAGAGAAAAAATTTGATTTTAGGGAGAAACTTTTTGAGGAAAATATGTTTTGGAATGATGAATCTGAGCCGTTGATTCAGTTTCAATTGAAGGAGAGCCGCTTGATAGTTTTCTTTGTGTTTTATTATATAGATTATCATGTCTTAAGTACAAAAGAAATCGGCAGGCTGAAGTAGGCTGGAGTTCAACTTTATTATCTATGCAGTATATTATCTATGCAGTATATTATGCTAAGATCATTTTGATCTATAATTTTTCTAATTTTTCTAATTTTTTTTCTTTCTCAAATGAAAAAATAAAGAGCAAAAGTAGTAGGTAAATCCTACTTCTTTCTCCACTCAAAACTCAAAGTTTACAATTTTATAAGTTTGATCAAATCGCAAAAAGTGTGCTCAAAATAACAAACCCACTATTTTTTCATGAGAAATTTAAAAATAAAATCACATCCTTTAAAAAGGGTGCCCATTACTTATTCTAACTAATTACGACCGTGACTCATAAAATTAACGAGGAACATAAAAAAGAAGGATTGGTCGTTGAGATTGGACCAAGAATAAAATATGGCTATATGTTATTGGTGGTGATTCAGTTATCCTTCAACTTTATCTAGATTTACTTAACGGAAAAATTTTAATAACTCATTTTTTTCTTATTCTCTATATAGCTCATGTGATATATTCTCTCATCATCTATAGATTATATCTCTAGAGTAAGAAATTTTGAATCTATATAATATATTATATTAAGACAACTTTTGGTTCAATGATTTTTCTCCTATTTTTTTTAAATAAACAAAAACAGAGTAAATGTAGGAGACAACCCCCCACTATTTCTTCATAAAAAAATTTAAACTAAAATTCAATTCATTAATCAAAACTCAAAATTCGTACAATATTGTATAGAAGTTATTAGATAACTTTTTCAAAAATAATTTTTTTATTTTCTCAATTTTAAAAAATTATGTGCAATATTGCACAGAACTATACTAGTTATCTCTACTATTTTAATAGGAGAGTTTATCACAAACAAACTTCATTTGTAACCAAACAAATACGTGCATTGTAACCCAATAAATATATTCAATGCACATGTATAACTAATATAAAGGAGGTCTTAAGTTTGATATCAAACAATGTTAAATTTTTTTTAATATATATTTATAAAGACGTGCATCGTACCTGTAAATTACCAGCTATTATAAAGGCAAAGAACATAACATGAAAGAAATTAGATTAGCACAAATGAAACCCATGTGCTTCAAGCCTTCAATCCCCATGCTATTATTTGGAAAGAATTCGTTGACGGGTCAATTTCTTTTCTTCGAACCTCAATTATTGGAGGAATAACCTTTATCACTAATCTCTAACTAGTAATCTGTACATGCGGTACATTTTATAATAAAAATTATATATAGCAAATAATAAGCCGTACTTTGACATTGAACTTGAGACCTTTCTCTACTCATTGCATATTCTTTATGAATTATCTATAGTGACACAAACTTATATTTTAGAGCATCCACAGTCGTTTGCTATTTTTGCCATTTTCTCATTTTATGAGAAATGAGCGTCTGCAGTCGTTTGCTATTTTGTCATATTTTGACAAAAACGCTACAGCCGCTTCTCATATTTGAGAATTGAAATGACGATTTTCAAATTATAGGGGACAATACATGTTGTTATGTCTTTTTTTTTAAAATGGGATCAAATGAAACTTGTTGTTTCGTCAGACCCTTTCTTTTAATGATTAGACGGTACATGTTGTACCATCTGAAAACGAAAAAAAAAATCCCGAAAAATTGTCAAGGACATGTCCCGTTTGAAGCCAAAATTGGCTTGTCCCTTGTCCCGTCCAACAAACCAGGACACATTTGCCACTAATTTTCATAATCTAACCTATTTAATCAATAATTATCCTAATTAATTACCTACTAAATAATTAAATACCCTAAATATTTAACTAATCACTAACTATCTTAATCTAATGTACAATTAAGATTTTTTATTAAAAAAATATTGCAATTTTAAAAAAAATATTAACTTAGCGTGCTAGACGATACATGTTGTTTCGTCTTGTTATTTTTTGAGAAACTTTTAGCAAACGACCACTGCACACATCACATATATTTCTTATTTCAATATGTGTCATTTTCTCAAATATGAGAAACACCATTGTGGATGCTCTTATATGAGTAATACTTTTATAAATAATTATGTCATAAATAAATTTGAACCTTGAGGGTTGATATGGCTAAAATTGGGGTTAAATCGGGACCGTCCAGATCGAGCACGAATCTTGAAGCACGGGGGTAAAAAGGTAATTTCACATACAGATGGATCCAAAACGGGTATTGGGTCTCCGCCTCACGAAACCAACCGCCCGCGAATAGATCCACTCCAACTGGGCGCGAGTCCCGACCCGATACAAGTCCAGTCCACCAAGGGAGAATCAGGCCACTGATTTGATTGGATCAAATCAGTAAGCTTGATTTGCTCTCACCAGGGAACCAAGGCCTACTTTCCTAAAACAGAATAGGAGGATTTTGCTCCTAAATGTTAGCCAGGAAATCAGGATCCTGATCATTCCAAAGGCGACTATAAATACAACCCCTCTACCACCAAGACGAGGTTAATCACTTTTTCACCACTTAAGCTCTTTCTTAATCTTTTACTGATTACTGACAAGAGCGTCGGAGGGTGCGTCGCCGGAATCAACCCCGGTGTCTCGCACTTCCCTGCAGGTTGCGGCGGGAGCAAGAAGGCCGAGTCAGCTGTTCAGGTTTTCCTCGGATCCACAAATTCTATCTGTTTACCCCCACACCGAAATCAGCGGTAACAGATTGGCGCCGTCTGTGGGAAACCCACACGAACAGTCTCAGTCCATTCTCCGCCGTCCTCTGCAGCCATGCCGCCGAAGAAGAACAGATCCAGAGGGTCGAACCGTGGGGGCAACCCCACCGACCCGGCGAATGAAGCTCCGGTCAACCCTATCCTTCAGTCCAACCTCCCTCCGCTGACCCAGCAGGTCCCACCTCCTCCTCCTCCCAAGCAGCAGCCCAACAACGGTCCGTCCGGTCATAACGGTCGGAAGGAGAAGCAGCCTCTCAATCCGGGCCACGTCTCGGTCCACAACGGGTCATCGGACTCGATGGCCTCTCATCACCCCGACCTCCGCATCACACTCCAAAACCGCCACAAGGACGACGACCTCCGTACTCATCTTGACGAGAGGTGGGCCCGAGAGGGAGCCTCCCGCCAGCGTCAAGGTGAGCGGTCGCCATGTCGTCGGGACGGCAGAAGGTCCCCGGAACGCAGAGGCCGAGCGGCATCACCTGAACGCTGAAGGAGGAGGTCCCGGTCCCCCAGGGATCGGCGTCATCCGAGGGACCGAGATATGCCCATCAGCCGAGCCGAGTTCCTCCAGTTTCAGGAAACCGTACTGCAGGCCCTCGATCTCCGACAGAACGCCCAGAATGCTCAGAGGGTTCCGACGCCCCCCAGGGATCCCAGTCCTCGGCGCCGAACCCGGAGTCCTTCCCCGACTCCCAGCCGACAGCAGCGGCAACAGAGCCCTCGGCGGTCCCAGGAGTACCGGCGCCGCAGTCCACGCTCCCCTTCCTATGGAGAGGAGTCCGGGGGGTCGTACGACTACCAGCAGAGGGACGACGCCCTCATCCGCCGTATCCATGAGGTGAAAAGGCGCATCGGCCGCATGGACAGGGAGGAAGAGTCCCGAGCAGGAACCTTCCGTCCCAGCCGACCTCCCTTCTCGCGGTCGATCATGGAGGCCCACATACCGAGGAGTTTCAAACCGCCGCAGTTTGAAACATACTCTGGGGAATCCGACCCTGTCGACCACGTCGAGAGCTTCAAGACCCTGATGCTGATCCACCAAGCTTCCGACGCGGTGCTCTGCAGGACCTTCCCTGCCACCCTCCGGGGGTCGGCTCGGGAATGGTATTCTAGGCTCGCCCCCTCGTCCATCTTCTCATTCGAACAGTTTGAGACGCTGTTCATTACTCACTTCGTGAGTAGCCGACGAGCCGAGAAGACGAGTCTTTCCTTGCTAAACCTGCGGCAGGAGAAGCAAGAAAAGTTACGGGACTATGTGAAAAGGTTTACCGCGGAAGTCAGGTCAATTGCTTCCTTGGACCAGTCCGTGGCTACCGTGGCGTTCCAGTCGAACGTCCTTAATGCCAACCTCCGATCATCCCTGGCCAAGAAGCCCCCGCATGACTTCGCCGACCTCCTCCTGAGGTGCGAGAAGTACATCCGGGCGGAGGAGGCCGAAGCCCTTCCGAGCTTCGGGGGCACGGCCGCGGGGTCAAAGAGGAAGGCGACGGGAGAAGAAGGGTCCAAGAAAACTCAGAAGGACATGGGCGGTCAGCGCCGCCCTCCCCCCAGGTTCGAGAAGTTCACTCCCCTCACCACTAATGTCTCTACTATCCTCATGGAGGTAGAGAAGGAGGGAATCATCCCTCCAGCCCCGAGGATGCACACTCAGGCGAAGAGGAGGAACAAAGATAAGTGGTGTCGTTACCACCGAGACCATGGGCACGACACGAACGATTGCCGAGCCCTGAGAGATGATATCGAAGCACTCATTCGGAGGGGGCAGTTGGCCAAGTTCGTGAAAGCTAACGATCGAACAGATCGGAACTCACCTCCCCCTCGGGGGGCTAACAAGCGCTCCGAGCGGCGCGAGGAGACACCAGAGTTCGAAGAAGAACGGGTTCTGCACCTGATCCACGGAGGTCCAATGGGGGGCTCCTCTAATTCCTCCCGAAAGGCCTTCGTTCGGGAAGTCAACTCGGTCCACAGTGCCCCTCCCCCGAAGGGTCTCGGCGTCCCTGTGTCTTTCTCCGATGCCGACCTTGAAGGAGTCCGAACCCCCCATTGCGATGCCCTCGTCATCGACCTCCGCATGGCCAATTTCAAGGTGCAGAGAATTTTGGTGGACAATGGGAGTTCGGTCAACATCCTATTCCTCTCGGCCTTTCAAGGCCTGCAGCTGTCCCGGGACCGTCTTAAGCCGGCCGGTTATACTCTCCACGGGTTCACGGGGGTCCCGGTAACCGTCGAAGGGGTGATAACCCTAGACGTTACTGCGGGAAGCACCCCTACTACCCGGACCGAGCCGATGGACTTCATGGTCGTCGACGTCCCGGCAGCATACAATGTCATCCTAGGCCGTCCCGGCCTAGCCGCTCTTGAGGCTGTCCCCTCGGCATACCACTTGAAGATGAAGTTCCCCACTCGTTCGGGGGTAGGGGAAGTCAGGGGAAGCCAGGAAACAGCTCGGAAGTGCTACATGACTTCCACCGGGGGACCAGTGCTCTCGCTCGAGACACTCGAGATCCCCGAGCCGAAGGCTCGCCCAACGTCCGAGCCAGCGGACGAGTTAGAAGAAGTACTCTTCTCCGACGAGGATCCGAGCCGAAAATTCCTCGTCAGCAAGTCCTTGCCGACCGTGCTGTTCTCCGACTTGGTGAGGTGCATCCGGGATAACCGCGACCTATTTGCTTGGTCGGCCGCGGATATGCCCGGCATCTCCGAAGACTTGCTCGTCCACCGCCTAAGCGTCGAACCGGGGTGCAAACCGGTTCAGCAGAAGAGGCGAAAGTTCGCTCCCGAGCGACAGCAGGCAATCAAGGAGGAAGTGGATAAGCTGCTGAAGGCCAAGTTCATCCAGGAGGTAAATTATCCCGAGTGGCTATCGAATGTCGTGATGGTCAAGAAGTCCAATGGCTCGTGGAGGATATGCATCAACTTCACCGACCTCAACAAGGCATGTCCGAAGGATCCCTTCCCTCTCCCTAACATCGACACCCTTATCGACGCCACCTCGGGCCATGAGCTCCTCAGCTTCATGGATGCCTTCTCAGGGTACAATCAAATCCGGATGTTTCCGCCGGACATCCCGAAGACCTCCTTCGTCACCGACCAAGGCCTCTACTGCTACCGAGTAATGCCGTTCGGTTTGAAGAACGCAGGCGCCACCTACCAGCGCCTCGTCAACAAGGTTTTCCAGCATCAGATCGGCCGAAACATGGAGGTGTACGTTGATGACATGCTCGTCAAGAGCATCCGTGGCACTGACCACGTAGCCGACCTCCAGGAGGCCTTCGGCGTGTTGAGGAAGTACAACATGCGGCTAAACCCGAACAAGTGTGCGTTCGGAGTCTCCTCTGGCAAGTTCCTCGGTTTCATGGTGAGCCAGCGGGGAATTGAAGCTAACCCCGAGAAGATTAAAGCCATATTAGACATGGCCCCGCCTCGGAACGTCAAGGAGGTGCAGAAGCTCACCGGTCGGCTCGCAGCCATCGGCCGGTTCCTCTCCAAGTCAGGGGAAAAGTGCCTCCCCTTCTTCAAAGCACTCCGGGGGGCTAAAGGATTTGAATGGGGCCAAGCACAGCAAAAATCTTTCGACCAGCTGAAAGCCTACCTGGTGAACCCCCCTCTGCTCAGTAAACCAGTCCCGGGCGAGCCTCTCTTCATCTACTTGGCCGCTTCCGAGCAGACCCTGAGCACTGTCTTGGTAAGAGAAGAGGACCGGACCCAAAGGCCCATTTACTACGTGAGCAAGGTGCTTCGGGACGTCGAGCTCCGCTATCCGAGGATAGAGAAGATAGCCTACGCCCTGGTCATGGCAGCAAGAAAGCTTCGGCCCTACTTCCAATCTCACTCGGTCGTCGTCCTCACCGATCAACCCCTCAAGCAAGTCCTCCACAAGCCCGAAACCTCGGGCCGGCTGATGAAGTGGTCCATAGAGCTGAGTCAGCACGACATCTCCTATCAGCCTCGGACGGCAATTAAGGCACAGGCTCTCGCCGACTTCATTGTAGAGTCCACCATCCCTGAGGTCGGCCACGTCCCGAATGGGCCCCCTATTTGGACAGTCTTTGTAGATGGATCTTCTTGCAGTGAAGGAAGTGGTGCCGGCATTATCCTGAACGGCCCTGACAGCTTCGTCCTGCAGTATGCGATCTGCATGAACTTCAAGGCCTCGAACAACGAGGCGGAGTATGAGGCTCTCATAGCTGGCCTCGGACTCGCACGAAGTGCTGGGGCGCAGCGCCTTCGGATTCACAGTGACTCCCAACTAGTCGTGAACCAGGTCTTGGGCGAATATGAGGCCAGGGACGAGCGAATGGCGAAGTACCTCGCCAAGGTCCGGGACCTCATGGGCCGGTTCGAAGAAGCCATCATCCAATGGGTCCCCCGGGAGGAGAACTCACAAGCTGACGCTCTCTCCAAGTTGGCCTCGTCTTCTCTGCAAGGTCTCGAACAGACCGTACTGATTGAAGTCCTCTCTAAACAGAGCATCGAAGACGAGACACCTCGCTCGGTGGAGTCATTGCCGGTCATGCTGCAGGACAATTGGATGAAGCCACTGGTAGAATTCTTAAGGGATGGAGTTCTGCCCTGAGATCCCAAAGAAGCACGCCGAGTCAGAACCCGGGCCGAGCGATATGTCTTGATCGAGGGCATTTTGTACAAACGCTCCTTCTCTCAAATAGATGGCCGACCTTATCTAAGGTGCCTCTCTCCGGAACAGGCCGAATATGCCCTACAGGAGCTTCATGAAGGCATCGGAGGAGCGCACTCCGGATTTAGGTCTTTGACCCGGAAAGCTTTGAACTATGGGTACTTCTGGCCGACCCTTCTTCAAGATGCCGAGCGACATGTTCGGCAATGCAGCTCCTGCCAGAGGCACTCCAACATCCGACATCTCCCCCAGGCCAACCTCACCTCCCTATCGAGCCCTATCCCCTTCGCGATGTGGGGAATGGACTTACTAGGGCCTTTCCCTCCAGCTCCGGGTCAGCTCAGGTTCTTAGTCGTAGCCATCGACTACTTCTCGAAGTGGGTCGAGGCCGAGCCCCTCGCCACTATAACCGAGAACAAGGTGGTGCAGTTCTTCTGGAAGAGCATCATATGCAGATTCGGCGTCCCCCGCGTCCTCGTGACGGACAACGGGACTCAGTTCACTGGCACAGCATTCCGAGCCCTATGCGACAACCTCGTCATTCAACAGCGCTTCTCGTCCGTCTCACACCCTCAGTCGAACGGACAGGCCGAGAACGCTAACAAGCAGATCCTCGCGGGAATCAAGAAAAGGTTGGACAAGTGCTCCAAAGGATTGTGGGTCGACCAACTCCCTAATGTGTTGTGGAACTACCGCACAAGCCAGCGGACGCCCACCGGAGAGTCCCCTTTCAGCCTTACTTATGGGGCCGAGGCCGTGATACCCCTCGAGGTCGGAATACCTTCCCCTCGGCTCATAGCCTATGACGAAGCGCAAAATGCCAGGGACCTCAGAGGAAACTTGGACCTGATAGATGAACTCAGGGAAAGGGCATCGATTCGGCAACAGAATTACAGAAGGAGGATCGAGCTAGCATACAACAAGAAGGTCCGACCTGCCAACCTTAAGCAAGGAGATTTGGTATTGAGAAAGCTAGCTATATCCCTCCCCAGTCAGAGGAGCAAGCTAGCTCCGAATTGGGAAGGGCCGTACCGGATCACAAAAGTTGTTCGGCCCAGAGCGTACCGACTTGAAGACATGAATGGCAAAGAGCTTCCGAGGACCTGGAATGCCGACCACCTCCTGAAATACCAAGAGAGCGCTCCGGCGCCTCTCTAAGTAATCCGAGGTGTCGAACCATTCCTCTCTTCTAACTTGTAACCTGTCCCATGAATTGTACTATGTAAAACGGTTCGCCGTCAAATATCAATAAAGAAAAGTTCTATTATATTTGTGAATTTGCATGTTTCTCTCCCCTCTTATCTAACCAATGGTTCGGAGTCCAACACTCGGCTCGACTTTACCTCCTCGGCTCGTCTCCGGACGAACCAGGGGTAGATCGCCGTTCGGAATTGCTCCCACAGCCGTTGAACTACACCGATGGTTCGGAGTCCAACACTCGGCTCGACTTTACCTCCTCGGCTCGTCTCTGGACGAACCAGGGGTAGATCGCCGTTCGGAATTGCTCCCACAGCCGTTGAGCTACACCGATGGTTCGGAGTCCAACACTCGGCTCGACTTTACCTCCTCGGCTCGTCTCCGGACGAACCAGGGGTAGATCGCCGTTCGGAATTGCTCCCACAGCCGTTGAACTACACCGATGGTTCGGAGTCTAACACTCGGCTCGACTTTACCTCCTCGGCTCGTCTCCGGACGAACCAGGGGTAGATCGCCGTTCGGAATTGCTCCCACAGCCGTTGAACTACACCGATGGTTCGGAGTCCAACACTCGGCCCGACTTTACCTCCTCGGCTCGTCTCCGGACGAACCAGGGGTATATCGCCGTTCGGAATTGCTCCCACACCCGTCGAGCTCCAGCGATGGTCCCGGGGTCCAACACTTGGTTCCTAGTCCATCTAAACTACTCCGGTAGGTCGATGCCGGACCTTCGTTCGAACGCAAAAGTCCGAACTCTCCTAACTACTAGCCGAAGACCGAAGACCCACAAATTCGGTCGGCTTCCGAGCAAGTGGCTTCCCGAGCGTGTAAACGGGGAAAACACACTTTCCCCTCAACTTTCGTACGTGATCTCGATCAGACGGCTCAGATCTAGCCACCTGCGCAAAACGACAAGATAACGTTTTCTTGGGAATTGAGCCGCCTCGAGATTCGCGCTTACGTTCGACGGCTCAGATCTCGCCACCTACTCTAAGCGACAAAACAACACTTTCTTGGGTACAGAGCCGTGCCGTACCGTGTCAGATCCACTAAATGACAAAGAGCCGCGCCCCCGGAGATCCATTCGGCTAAACAGACGCGCTCGGTTCAAAGATCTCGGCACGACCGATACAGTTACAAGCAAGGACAAACATACAGGGCAACGAAAGGGAATTTTATTAATTGTCGGCGCATAATACAAAACATTCCATTACAAAGTGTTGGCAAACAAAACACACAATGCCCGACCCGCTACACTTGTCTCTCATATAAAAACATCCTCACTAAACTGTTCGTCCTCCTCGGCAGACGACTCCTCCTTCTCCCCCCGGAGCCTCGCCATCACACCACGCAGATGCCACATCTCTGAGAGCAGGTCATCCCGCTCGGCGACGATCTTCGACTGAATGTGCCGAATGCTTTTGACCCGAAGAGCGTTGCTGAATGCGGTCTGCGAGTCTTCATCCTCCCCTGCGAAGCTCAGTTCGACGATCTTATTCTCCAAGCGTTGGATCTCGGCTTCCCGGAGACTGAGGACCAACGAAAGGTGGTCCCACTCACTCTCGGCTCGGCGTAACTTCATGTCAGCACTCCTAGGGCTCAGAACCACTGTTCCAGAGGTGGCCTCGGATTCAGAGTCATCATTCGAACGCTCGGAGTCCGAGCCATGGATCGTCACAACGAGCTGAAAAGAAGAGAAAACGAATAACACAATTTCAATACACTGCCGGAGTCTAACACTTGAAAGTTTTTCAAGAACTATTTGCATTCAGACATGATAGTGTTACAGATGGTCGGTCGACCCTACAACTAAGTTCTACAACGGTCAACAAAAATAGGAAAACGACAGAATCAGAGCCTCTTCGGAAGGGGAATGCTTCGGTTTAGGGAAACACGAGGACGGCGAGGCCTGCCCTCCGAACCCGTCCCTAAACCAACGAAGCGCGAACCCCCTTCGCTGCTAGCTCTAACGGCGACGCCGGCCGAAGCCCCGCTCGACGAGGCGGCCGCACTGCTCTGAGCGTCGGCTGGACTCCGCCTGGTCAACGGCGAGCGCATCGCAAGTTCATGAAATGTAATCCCCCTCTCGCTTTCTTCGCGAGTACACGAAGTGCTGCGAATGTTAGCCCTGATCGGTGCCGGCTTGAGCGACGTGATCTCTTCCTCCAGTTCGATAATCTTATCCCTCAAGACGTCGTCCTTCGCCAACTTCTTCGGTCGCGGAGCCGACAACGAGCCCGAGGCATTGGCGTTATCAGTCGCGAGCCGTCGGTAATGGGTGACTTCAATCCCCCTATCTATTGTGATCCTTCTGAGCCTGTCGACTTCGGCCGATAGCCTCTTGCGCTTGGTCGACGCTTTCTCCAGTTCGGAAGCCAGCTTCTCCCACTCCGCCGAACGCTCTTTTTCCGCTAGCTCCAAGTATTGAACCTCGGCCAAAAGGTCGTCATTCTTCTGCTCGGCGGCGGTAAGCTCTCTACGGAGGTTCTCAACTTCGCCTTCGGGATAGGGGGCTGAAGAGCGCTTCCGGTACTGGTACAGCTCGCGACCATACCTCCGCAGAGCCGCCTTCGTATCCTCCAGCCTGCCGAGCAGGAGATATCGCTTATACCGGCTCTGAGAGAGCTCGTCCTTCGTTTTCACCAGCTCCTGCCGAAGGTATTCAGCCTCCGTGATCGGACCGAATCTCACCTGAAATGCAGAGATAAATCCGAGGCCCAACACTTGGAGAAAGTTACGCCAAAACAAACACTAAGTCCGAGACTCAACACTTGGGCAAATTTTGGCCAAACAAAACATTTTTTCATTCAAAATTCGAGGAGTTCTACAACAGCGGTGGCCAGTCCGCAGTTAGGCTTACAAAAACAAAAAAAAAAGGGAGAAAAGAAGACAACCGAGTCAGGTGTCGACCTTTTTGTCGTTCGGGTTCGTCGACCCCTCGGCCTTGTCCTTGCCCTCGCCTCCGCCACCTCCTTCGCTCCAGCTCTCCTCCTCGGAGTCGTCCTCCTTCTCCTCCTCGGTCGCGGCCTTCCACGGGTCCTCGACGGGTTCTTTCTCCCCCTCGGGGCCGATCAACTCCTCGGGGACAACCTCCTCCCCTTCCACGAGGTCATAGAAGTTGTAGGTGGACGTGTCGAAGCCCGGGTTCTTGGAGACCACATGTTGCAAGGCACGGCCGTAGGCGTCCAGCATGTTCTGGGTCATGTGCATCGCGGCCTCCTCCTGCACGGCTTTCTTCACCCTCTTCACCTTCCTGAGGTGTTTGGCCTTGATCTTCTCGGCCCTCTTCCGAGCATCCTCCGCCTCCGACCGAGCCTTGGCCAACTCCTCCCTCAGGTCGGCAGCCTCCTTCACCGACGCCTCGAGTTTGGCCGCCGAATCCTTCAGCTCGGAGACCTCCTTCTCCGAGGCCTCGAGCTTGGCCGCCGCATCCTTTGACAGCTGAACAGCATCGGCCAGCTGCTTCTCCAGCCCCTCCACTTCAGTGGCCCTCTTCGTCGAAAGAAGCAACTCGGAATCGAGCCGCTTCGCGACCTTGACGCGCTCCGTCCTCTCCTTCTCCTTCTCCTGATCCTTCCTCGCCATCTCCTCGAGCAGGAAATTGAAGTGGCAGATGATCTGAAAGAGAGCAACAGAGTTACAATCCGAATCCAAGTACTTAGAAAATTTTCTAAGGAAGAAATTCAGATGAAGAAGAAATCAGCCTACTTACCGACATGGAATCCCGGGCGATCTGCATCACGGCGTCCCCTGCCATCCCGGCCTTCAGGGTCGCTCGATCCTTCGGGTCGGCAAATGCCTTATCGCCTCCATGCAGATGTTCCCGTCGCCCAGGAAACCATCGGCGTTCATCACCTGCCAGTCGGGGACGAAGATCTGCTTGTGACGCTCGGTTAAGATCTTCTCCGCCTCGGCAGTGAGGGGCGGAACAGGCATGGACAGCGCATCCTTCACCCCGAACACGCCGCTCGACGAACCCGGAGCGTCCGTCCCCGGGGTCGGCACAGGTGCATCCGAGGTAGGGGGATCGGAGATATTGACTTCCCCCTGCTCGGGGACCACGACCTTCGTCGGAGAGACGAGGACCTCAATCTCCCCCTCCTTGAGGACCGCGACCTTCGGTTGGTCGGCAGTCTTTGCGACCGAGGGCTTCTTCGAAGCCCGGCTGTCCTGAGGCGCTGCCGACGGCCTCTTCTTCTTCTCCTGCTCTGCCCGGCCCTTCGCCACCAGAGCCTTGTAATCAAGCTTCATTGTCTCTGCAAAAGCCGGATGAAAAAACTTAGAAAATTTTTCATGAACTTTAAACGAGGAGTATAAATACCAGAAGCATACGAGGGTCGATCGGACTGAGACCCCCACGGAACAGATGCTCCTCCGTAATATCCTTCCAGCTTAGCGCTGGCAGGGCGAGAAGCTTCCTCTGGACCTCCGCCTCCTCAGCATTCAGCGGGACGTCCTTCTTTGTACGCTTGGGCAGGCCGTCCTTCGCCCAAACTGTCGGTATCACCCACGGTGCCAGATTTCGGACGAGAAAATATTTATCCTTCCAATGTTTGATCGAGTCCGGGTTCTCGATCAACTTAACTCCCGTCCGAGGAGAAAGGAAAAACCTCTGCTCATGACGCCTCGGCTGGCAAGGTCGGAAAAGACTCCGAAAGAGGAACATAGTCGGCTTGGCGTCGACCTCTTGACATCAGAGGAGAAACGCCACGACATGCCTCCAAGTGTTCGGCATCAGTTGGGCAGGACTCAGACCGTACCATACCAAGACTTCGACCACGAACGGGTGTAGGGGAAAGCGGAGCCCGGCGATGAGGGAATCGACCGGGAAGACGCATATGTCCGGCGAGGTTTTTGTGTTGGCTCGGAACCCCGGGCCAGGAAGAAGCAACGCATACTCAAGCGGGATCCGGAAACCCTCTCGGATCGTGCGGAGATCAGCCTCGGTGAGAGTCGAGATCCTGTGGTCGACCTCGGACAGCTCCCTAGGCTCGTTCTCCTCCACCAGCTTCGCCGTACCTTGAGTCACCCTCTCCAAGGCATCCTCGGCGTAATCCCGGACGCCTCCCACGGTCAATACGGCGATGAGCTGCCGACCGAACGCCCCCGCTCTCTTCGGCGTTTCCACTATTGTGATAACGGCTTTACCCTTTCGGGACTCCGCCGCGACTTCCTCGGGCACTTCGGCCACTTCACCCTCTTTATCCGGACGAACAACGTCTTGCTCGCTCGGCTCCATTACTCCCTTCCCTTTATCCCCTCGGCCAACGGCTTGCTCCGAGGCGGGGGTCTCAGCCGAAATCTTAACCATGTTTTCGTAAAAAGAGAAGGGAAAGAAACTGACCTTGAAGTGACAGGTGCGGTCGGAAAGTTCGCCGGAACTAAGAACGCTACCGCGACAGCTAGCAAGGCCACCAAGGGAGCTAAAAACTGCGAAGCAAAGTAAAAACGGAAGAGAGAGAGTAAAAGTGAAAAGTGAAGACTTGGTCTTGGGGGGGTGAAGATTTATAGTAAAATTGGAACGTCCCTTGGACTTCCAATGAAACTTCGCGACTTTTGAGCTACTCTCGAAACGTCACGAAGGCCCATCACCACTACTCCTCTCACCAAGTCAACTGCTCGGCCCTGAAGGATCCAAATCCGAGCTACGAGCACGCCGACAGCAGGGTCCGGTCGGAATCCGAGCAAGTGCCTTCCCGAGCTGGTAAATGGGGAAAACTCACTTTCCCCTCAACTTTCGCGCCCGATCTCGATCAGACGGCTCAGATCTCGCCGAGAGCACTAGACGACAAGATAGTGTTTTCTTGGGAGCTGCGCCCGTCTTGAGATGCGCGCCATCATCCAGCGGCTCAAGATGCGCCACGTCGCTCGGACGATTGGACCCTCGGACGCCTCACCTATGCCTAGAGGAACCTGGAAAAATTTTGATTCAGTTTTGAGGCGCCGCCTTCGGCGAACACCCCCCAGGTCCCGTGCATCGGTCGGTATCCCGCCGACCACGAGCCCCGGTCGGGAACAGATAGGCACTCCCCCCATCTCTAACTTCCCCGGGCTGACATCCATCAGAAGCCATCAGCCCGGAAGGAAGACAGAGATGAGAGGGGACCCATCAACACTCAGAAACCCGGAGAAACACACCGGTCCGAGCTTGTTGTTTACAACTGGAAGGCGCGGCTTGTCAGAGGACACCGACCGCAGCGCCTTCACAGTTGCAAACAACGGGCTCGGACGGTCCAGAAGCCCGAGCTGCAACCCATGATAGAGAAGCGCGCCATCCCGAGCTAGTTGGTTGCAACTGGAAGAATCAGTTTGTCAGAGGACTCTGACAACGGCGCCTTCACAGTTGCAACAAACGGACTCGGATGGCCCGGAGATCGGCATCGGACATGGATCGTCCTTCTCCCACCAAGACCTCCGCCTACTTCGGCACTCACTTCGGAGCAACCAAAGAAGGCAGAAGATCTTGGTGAGAGAACGGACACCCGTCCTCCCGAGACGGCCCATCCCTCGGATCCGGACTATGGTCGTCACCACTCTTGCCTTATTCTCCCCCGCTCCTGACATCCACTTAGGGACCGTCCGGAACGGGAGAAGATAAAGGTAAGAGAGCGACCACCCGTCCTTCGGAAATAACTCATCCCCCGGTTTCGGACTACAGTCGTCACCACTACTACCTCGTTCCCCCTCGCTCCTGACATCCACTTGGGGGCCGTCAGGAACAAAGGGAAAACCAGGCAGAAGAGCGACCACCTCTCCGAACCTAAAGAGAGAAGCTACCCAAGGCAGATGCCTCCGAGGTCTGGAACTCAATCTGGTTGTGACTAAAATGACAAACGGAGTGGGGTACTTATAGCCTGCCTCCTAGAACCAGCCATTATGACCCTCGGAAATCGTAGCACCGCATTTTAATTAAGGGAATTACTGATCCTCGGAAGTTGAAACGCCGCGCATTAATTAAAGGAATTATCCTTAATGACATCGGGAAGGCGGAACGCCACACAAGTCACGAAGCGCCATTTACACCATTGGGAACGGAGCCATCTCCGATTGCCAAAAACCACAGGCCCTCGGTCGGCTGCCGAGCAAGTGCCTTTCCGAGCGCGTAAACGGGGAAAACTCACTTTCCCCTCAACTTTCGTGTCTGATCTCAATCAGACGGCCCAGATCTCACCGAGAGCACTAAAAGACAAGATAGTGTTTTCTTGGGGACTGCGCCCGTCTCGAGATGCGTGCCGACATCCAACAGCTCAGATAACGCCACGTCGCTCGGCATGTCGAACACCAATGCCTTCGGTCGACATCCGAGCAAGTGCCTTCCCGAGCTGGTAAATGAAGAAAAAAAGACACCGAGCTACGTGGACCGCTGGATCTCTCAAAAATTCGCGCTCCCAATGATGAAGAGCCCAGATTGCGCCACGTGCGCTAAAAGACAAGATAGTGTTTTTTTGGGAACTGCGCCCGTCTCGAGATGCGTACCACCATCCGATGGCTCAGATTGCGCCACGTCGCTCGGAACGCCGAACCCCCTAGTCTCCGGTCGGCAGCCGAGCAAGTGCCTTTCCGAGCTCGTAAACGGAGAAAAACGCTGCCGAGCGGTAACAACCATCAGATCTTTCCGAAGTTCGCGCCCATCCACGATCGATGGCTCAGATTGAGCCACGCCATTAATCAGCATTTAAATCGTTTTTTTATTTATTTTAATTGTTTTATTTGTTTAAAAATTGCGAGAAAATTGCTAAAAATTCGGGAAAATTAGCTAAAAATTCTGGGAGATAATCGAAAATTCGGGGACACACTTTCGAACCCCGGAGCGAACAATTATTATCCAGAATGCACCGCTAAAGCCCCCGAACGATTAGCAAACACATCGCAGAATTAAACAAATACTTCGAAAAAAGTAGATAAAAGGCTGTCAGATACCCGACGCAGCTCAAGAACAACACACAGCGTCAAAAGTTACCTCACTACCCCCTTTTCTAGATTCAAAATCCCACATTTGGACTCCGATACAACTCCACCAGCCACTGAAACTGCTGAACTACTCCTCAAAGCCTGATCACGCTCAGCCTTTAGGAGTGGGGGGCTCGTGATATGGCTAAAATTGGGGTTAAATCGGGACCGTCCAGATCGAGCACGAATCTTGAAGCACGGGGGTAAAAAGGTAATTTCACATACAGATGGATCCAAAACGGGTATTGGGTCTCCGCCTCACGAAACCAACCGCCCGCGAATAGATCCACTCCAACTGGGCGCGAGTCCCGACCCGATACAAGCCCAGTCCACCAAGGGAGAATCAGGCCACTGATTTGATTGGATCAAATCAATAAGCTTGATTTGCTCTCACCAGGGAACCAAGGCCTACTTTCCTAAAACAGAATAGGAGGATTTTGCTCCTAAATGTTAGCCAGGAAATCAGGATCCTGATCATTCCAAAGGCGACTATAAATACAACCCCTCTATCACCAAGACGAGGTTAATCACTTTTTCACCACTTAAGCTCTTTCTTAATCTTTTACTGATTACTGACAAGAGCGTCGGAGGGTGCGTCGCCGGAATCAACCCCGGTGTCTCGCACTTCCCTGCAGGTTGCGGCGGGAGCAAGAAGGCCGAGTCAGCTGTTCAGGTTTTCCTCGGATCCACAAATTCTATCTGTTTACCCCCACACCGAAATCAGCGGTAACAAGGGTATTATGGTAACTAACAACTGTTAAGTAAATAAATGGTTAATATAACTCCCACTTAAAAATGAATGATTGAGATTAGATGGTTGAATGAATATCTACAAATTACAGGTTGTCTACAAATAACAACTCCAACTCCCATTATAATGTTAGACATATCTCTAATTTCTAATCTAATTTAATGTTATACTAGGAGAGTTGAATTGGAGTTCGGTCATTTGTAGATAAACTGTAATTTATAGGCAAACAAACACATTTTTTGCACGAGCATTTAATCTTCTAATATTATATAATAGGAAGTTTCATGTTTAAGGTCAGACCATGTCGTAGTCTTTACTTAAAAAATAAATAAATAATTGAAATACCATGTCGTAGTCTTTACTTAAAAAATAAATAAATAATTGAAATCACCCGTGCAGAGTAAATCCTCTAATTCTGGTAAAATATGAATTGTACAAATTAAAGTTAAATGTGTTAAAGTAGGAGCTTAAGAAAAAGGGACATGAATCGCACGTGTAGATTATTAGTACCAATATAATCTTACTTCTTACTTATCTTAAATGGAGAGTTTTCAAACAAACAAGCAATTTTTTAATATGTTTTTGTCCCAAAAAAACATGTGTTGCACGTGCAACTCTCAAACTACTTATAAACACACGCTAATCAAAAGTTTCCCTTTCAACTTTTTTTTACAATTATGTGTATCGCCCGTTCAACTCCAACTTTTCAAACAAATACCACTTGTCACCAAACAAACCGTGCATCGCATGTGTAACTCCAAATCAATTTCTTAACACGTGCATCACAAGTGCAACTCAAAGTTTTCCCTTCTTAACCTTTAAAAAATTGCGTGTATCGCCCGTTCAGCTCCAATTTTTTTAAAAATTAAGGCATTCATCGCACGTGCTAATTACTACCAACTTACGTGTATCACATGTTCAACTCAAACTCTTTATCAAAACGTGCTTCACACGTGGAAGTTACTGTTAATATTATAATAGGAGAGTTAGAGTTAGACAAACAAACCCGTGTATCGCCCGTGCATAATTAATATAAAGGATATCTCTGGTTCGAGGCCAGACTGTAATACCCCGTAATTTGTGAATAGTATAATAAAATAAATAAATAAATATATATATAGTTGGTTGTGTATGATATTGGATTTGTTAAACGGTTTGGTTTGAACTAATTGGATTTGAATCCGGTTATGAAGGATTGTATGCGGTTGGTTGAGAATGAGATTGGTTTGGTTGGTTGATGATGATGTCATCAACAGTTTAGATGTGGGAAATATGAGATTTGAATATTTACGGGATTTGTACGGGATTTGTAAAGGAATTTGGGAATAATAGTCCCATATTGGAAATGTACAAAAATAGTTTGAGTATAAATATAATTGCCTATGTTCAAGAGTCACCTAATTGGTTAACCACCTTTTGAGAGGCAGCCTGTGGTGGGCAGTTGTACTACATAGTATCTAATTTGTATTCTAAAAATATTAAAATTGTCTGAGTATTGGGGCGGGGCATTACAAATGGTATCAGAACCGACTTTCGACACCGGGTGTGGAAGAGGGCCTCAGTATGATCTGCGGTGTTGAGAGTCATTGATCACCGGGGTCGGGTATATTCTGTGGTATTGAGAGTCATTGATCTCCGGGATCGGGTATGATCTGCGGTGTTGAGAGTGATTGATAGCCGGGTATCCGATCTGCGGTGTTGAGAGTGATTGATCTTCGGGATCGAGGACGACGCCACATCGACTAGAAAGGCGGATCCTACACTAGATGTGTGTCCCGTACTCAGCGAGGACCCTGATTTCTAAGGTGGGGTGTATGTAATACCCCATAATTTGTGAATAGTATAATAAAATAAATAAATATATATATATATAGTTGGTTGTATATGATATTGGATTTGTTAAATGGTTTGGTTTGAATGATTGGATTTGAATCCGGTCATGAAGGATTGTATGCGGTTGGTTGAGAATGAGATTGGTTTGGTTGGTTGATGATGACGTCATCAACAGTTTAGTTGTGGGAAATATGAGATTTGAATACTTACGGGATTTGTACGGAATTTGTAAAGGAATTTGGGAATAATAGTCCCATATTGGAAATGTACAAAAATAGTTTGAGTATAAATATAATTGTCTATGATCAAGAGTCACCTAATTGGTTAACCACCTTTTGAGAGGCAGCCTGTGGTGGGCAGTTGTACTATATAGTATCTAATTTGTATTTTAAAAATATTAAAATTGTCTGAGTATTGGGGCGGGGCATTACACAGACGATGTCAAAATTTATATATGGGAAAGCTTCGGTTGTGCACTCCTCTAGTGCACACGGCGTGTGCACTAGGCCTTCGGGCATTCATATTGAAGATCTGAACCGTTCACATTGATCTACACATCTAAATTAGTCTAAATATGTAAAATCAAATCATTTGAAATTCATTTGCCCATCCATCATGTGACTATAAAAAAACAATGATTTTCAGCCATACAATTTTGTAACACTTCAATGGATGGGTAAATGAATTTCAAATGATTTGATTTTACATATTTAGACTAATTTAGATGTGTAGATCAATGTGAACGGTTCGGATCTTCGATATGAATGCCCGAAGGCCTAGTGCACATGCCATGTGCAGTAGAGGTAGTGCACAACCGAAGCTTTCCCATATATATATACTAGTACAATGTACGTGTGATGCACGTCTAAAAAAAGGTAAAGTCATTAAATTAAATGAATATATATATTGAATAAAAAAAAAGTTTATATTTGAATGTTTTGATTTGGGCTACACGTGTGGTGTACATTTATAGTTGTTGGATATAATTTGGACGTGTATTATATGTGTTTATATAGTTACAAAGTTAAGGTTTGTTTTTTACAAACCCCAACTCTCCCATTAAAATTGTAAAGATATATATAATAAATTATAGTTTCTTAGTAACTACAATTATGAGAGATTCAACGAGAAAAAAAAAACTACAGTTATGAGAGGGAGAAGTAATTCTTATATAGCCAGAAATGGATCTATCGATATTTCACGAATGGCAGACATGTATGTATCATGTATGACTAAAATGAGCAAAAATTAGGGTATTGTTGGCTGTGTATATCAAAACCAAGTTTCGTCCTTTTCTTGCTTTTAGTCCCACATCGGTTGGGGGATGTGCCATGTGAGTGGTTATATTTCAACCTCTCCTTTACTCCATTGAAGACTTGTGTGGTGTGGAGAACCCGTGGGCCACACGCGCGCGCCGCCACCGCCGCCCGGCCCGATTCAATTCGGTTCGGTTCGGCGCGCGTAGTTGGGCACCGGTGGGCGCGCCCGCACCTGCGGACACGAATGCCGATCTGATTTGCTCTTTGGGTTCGGGTTGCGGCCCAAAACTTCTTTTGCTATTTATTTTTTCCTTTTGACTATTTCCTCCTAAACGTTGGATTAGTTTTTTCAAATCCGAAAATCTGGCCACCTTCTCTCCACACGTTCAGCAACGTTCACAGATTCATCAGTCTATATATACTTTAATCTTCTCTTCCCTTAACGCTGACTGAAAAATATTTGCTCCACAAAAACTCTTCCTCCCGATCGCATCTTCTCTATCTGCTTCTGGTTTCAGTTTTTTTTTTCACTTCCGTACTGGACAAGGACAAAGTTCGGGTCGATCTCTCGACGTTGTGTGCGACAACGAGACGCCGGTGATACCGGGGGTTTTACTACTAGGAGCATCTGAGAAACGTCTGCACATAAGACCTCGGATCAACTCTTAGGGCAGTGCGTTTCGCGCGACTTTTCCATAGGCCGGTAACTCTATTTTAATTTGTTTTGTTTATTGTTTCCAGTTGCGAGAAAAATCAAAGATTCGAGACAATTTTTAATAACAATCTAAGTGTAACACCCCGAATTCCAAAATACATTGAATTTGAAATTCCACAGGATCTTTACACTTCTTTCGGTCAATTTTATAAGGAATTTAAAACTTTTATTATAACAGTAATTACATCAGAGTCTTTTATATCAATATGCAGCGGAATAAATAAAATACAACAATAATAAATGTACAATTGTTACAACTTTAACATTTAAGTAATCAACAGCATCAATCATCTTTATATCTTCATGTAATCTCCAAGTCCTGCATATAAAACTGCGGGCACGTCAGTTGCTTACAACTGACGAAATATTTTACATGGCCATCCTCTCTATGCCAAAAACAGTATAACGATTCTTAAACACTTTAGCAAACACAAACTTGATCACAAACATAATTACAAAGGGACTATCCTGTTGATGTCGTGTTGTGCGGTGCACTTAGTCCTTAATGCAGTTATTTATATTACATGACACTAATGCATACTTGTTCGGATTCTATGCATCCCATACTACATAGGTCCGAGGGCAAGCCCTTAATCGTACTTTATCTTATAGGGTTCAATCACTCGCCATGACTTACACTACTACGGTAACTACGGTAAGTATCCTAGATGTTCTATGATCTACGAGCCCATGTCCAGACAGTCTGGAGGGAAATCCCACGCACTGACACAACGCATCGAGCAGGCAGACTATGGACAATTTAGCCTCCGCCATGGAACAATGGCGCCACCCGCAGTCACCAAACACCCCACAAGCGTCGCCACCGAGACGATAATTCTGGAGCAGTGCCCACGCCATGTCATGACGCATCAAGCAGGTAGTCTGTGGATCACTCTCACACTGCCAATCTGATGGCCCTCATACTCGTGTTTTTCTCTTATTTTCATCACATCTTCACTATGTATCTAATCCTTACAATGTTTGTTTTAAAAGAAAATCATTACAACCTAGAGTTAGCTTACCCTACCGGACTTAAATCAAAACAACAGAGACAATCAGCCTGCCTGGCTACTTCTCAAGAGACGCTCAACCCTCAATGGTTAGCTCTCAAATCAATAAATAAAACTGCCGGTCACTAGGGTCTTGCCTAGCCTCTAGATTTCAACAACTATCTCATTCTAGAGATCAACAATGATTCATAATCAATCTCAATAATCATTTCCATTTCTTTTATTCACAAACTCTATCTCAAAACATTTCTTTTATAATCTCATAACATGAGGACAATTCATTTCAATCTCTTAATCAATTTCATTATTCACACCTTCGTGTGCATTTCAAAATAAACTCAATCAAGTATTAACAATCATAAAATCTCGTATTCAATCTTATTCAAATTTCACTTGTCAAAAATCAAATCCAAACTCAAGAACAAAAGCCAGTTCAGTTCAGTCATCTGTTGACAAAGAATCAGTTGACTATTTTGCGAAACTTTGAAACTCAAACACAACTCGGTCAATTCAGTCGACTGTTGGCAAGAGATCAGTCGACTGTTCTGCGAAACCTTGAAACTCAAACACCGAAATTCAAGACAGTAGCAGTCGACTGTGGAAAGTAGACAGTCGACTGATCTGCTGATAAACCCAAAATTTTAATACTTGATAGTCGACTGCCGACTCTGGCTCGATCGACCGTCGATTGCACCAGTTGCAGTTTAAAGTGGATCCTGAATATATTTTTCGACCTTTCAAATTGATTTGTATCTCTATAAAAATATAGATCATTTCCAAAATGTATTCCTTTGAAAAACAATAACGTACATGTTCTCAAATTCACAAGTTTCTCATTTTTGCAATATAATAAAATCCTTCTTCAAAAATGCATAAAAACACATAGATTCAATTTTCCAATTAGAATGTTGTATTTTATCAAAAATTACTTTATACGAATCTCTATACTCATAAAAATAAATATTTTTGAGGTTAGAACCGCACGCACTTCTTTGCCACATTAGCAACCACCAATTCTTTTCTATACATTTACATTATTTTAACCAATGACTCAACATGCATCAATTTCATACAAATCACCACAATTCTAGCATTCCAAACTAACAATCATAACAATTTAGAGAATAGATTAAGTAACTTGCATCTACCACACCAATCAAAATTTAGTAATTCAACTCCACATTAATTTGCATGTAATCTCATCTACCAATTCAAATTCAACAATTAAATTGTATATTATCTATCATGCAATTTCTACTCCTAATTTAGAAAGAATTTAAGAAACACCCACCTAAAGTTGAAGAATTTGTACTCAAATGAACTCCTAGAATTAAAAGCTCCTAAAGAAAATTTCTTCAAAAGCTCTAAGAAGAACTCCTCGAAATCCGTGCACAAAACAAACCCACACTTCCTTCTCCAATTTCGACAGCATCCAAGAAGGCAAAACAACTTTATTTGTATCTTTAAATATGCATATATATATATATATATATATATATATATATATATATATATATATATATATATATATATATATATATATAGGTGTGATAGGGTAAAAATGGCCTGAGGCCCAACCAGGGCCCAATACAATTCTCACTCGAAAAGATAAAAATAGCTATCTAGCTCGGCCCCGAACCACTTCAGGGTCGGCGCCGAACCTCATGTTTGCCCTCACAGTACTGGCCTCCTCGTGCCGACGAGCCTCGGTAGTCCTCGGAGTCCGACCCGTGACAGTGCCACAGGCCGTCCCCCCTCTCTGGCGAAGCAGAAGGATGACCTGGCGCAGCCTAGGCCCTCCGATCCCCCCAGAAGAACATGAGACCCACGATCAGCCACGTCGGCTCCAAATACCACCAAGGGTTTCGCCACGTCAGCCCTATACCACTCCTGGTATTGCCACGTCTGCCCTAAACCCCCTGGGCCTGCTGACACGTCAGGCCCACGGGCCTTCGGATCCAGACCCGGCCCCCAAAGGGAACCAAACCCGGTTAGGATTCTCTATAAATACTAGACCCACACCCACCTTTTGAGGTAATCAATCTTTTGCCACTTAAATATACCTAGTTATTGCTACTCTCTCACAGAGACTGACTAGATCGTCGGAGGGTCCGCCACCGGGATAAACCCCGGTGTTTCAGGACCGTCTGCAGGTACACAAGACCTCGGATCCGACCCCTCAGATCCGAGCCCAGACTTCAACATCATTCCGAGCTCATCGTAGCTTCCATAAGGTCAACCGAAGATCGGCAGACGAGCAGCATTCTCCTTCAAATACAAATCGAGTCCGAACTCACACCTGGTGCATCCACACGTCTCCCAGAAATAAACCGCATCAGGTTGGCGCCGTCTGTGGGAACACTGCTTCAGAAGCCGATCCGAGCCAGACCCTCAAGGGTCCTCGACAACCGAATCCTCATGGCCTCCAAAGGCAAGGGGGCTGCTTCCTCCGTCAACCGACGGGACTCGCCCCCACCAAATGCTAACGCCGGGCCACGCACTTCAAAACATAGGACTCCCCCTCAAGAGTCCCAAAGGAGCGTCACCCAGCCAGTCCAGCCCGACCTCCGGGGGATAATCCTCAACCGCAAGATTACCCGCAACAGGGGAAGGCCGCTTCCAACCCGGCCCCGAACCGTCCAAGACCGCTCCCCGAGGGACGAAGACCCGCGCTCAGCCGAGTCGGAAGACAACCCTCGGACCGACCAAGCCAGGTCGAGGGAGCCCCCGTCACTCACAAGGAGCTACAAGCCTTACGAAGAGAAATTCTGGGAGCTCTCCGACGGGCCCCCAGGGAAGAAACCCTCAGTATCCAAACAGGGTCGAACGCCGAAGCCAGCGCGTCCCACCCATCAACAATCCAACCCGAGGACGATGGCGTACTCCTAAGGCGCCTACAAGAAATGGAGGATCGCCTCGATCACATGGGGGACGGCGGCCAAAGAGCGGCTCAGGGATACAGACATGTCCGTCCTCCCTTCTCCGCCCCCATTCTCCAAGCAGAAATACCCAGGAATTTCCGACCACCTCAATTCGAGACCTACGACGGCGAGGGAGATCCCGCTGATCACATGGAGGGTTTCAAAACCCTCATGATGATTCACAGCGCCTCGGATCCCCTACTATGCCGAGCCTTCCCCGCCACACTCCGAGGCCCGGCTCGTGAATGGTACTCAAAACTCACCCCCGGCTCCATTTACTCCTTCGACCAACTGGAAGGCAATTTTCTTGCTCACTTCGTCACCAGCCGGAAAGCGGAAAGGACCAGCACCTCTTTACTTGCGCTCAGACAGTTAGACGGAGAGTCCCTCAGAGTGTTCGTCCGGAGGTTTACCACGGAAGCAAGGGCGGTCTCCTCCCTTGATCCAGGCGTCGCCTCTGCGGCCTTTCGGCACAACGTCCGTCACGGACAGCTGAAAGCTTCTCTGGCGAAGAGACCCCCCATCGACTTTCCCGACCTCCTCAACAGGGTCGAAAAATACATTAGAGCCTAAGAGGCCCTTAGCCCCGAAGAGGCCAGGGAGGCCGACTCGAAGGGAAAACGGAAGGCCGAAGAAGTCGAACCTTCAAAGAGAGCTCCGAGGGACGCAGGGGCCGTAAAAAAGATCCTGCCGATCCCCCGTTTCGAGAGGTACACTCCCTTGACGCATAACATATCCACCATCCTCTTAGAAATCGAAGATAAAGGCATTGTTCGATTACCTCCCCGACCTAACGGCGGCAAGAACCGAGATCAGCGCTTCTACTGCCGCTTCCACCGAGACCATGGACACGACACAGACCAATGCCGGGCCCTGAAAGACGAGATTGAGGGACTCATCTCCCGGGGATACCTCTGAGAATTCACCCAAGAAGTCCCGCGAGATCGACGAGATACTAGGAACCGGAGACACTCTCCCCCGAACCCTACCCCAAACCGCGTCCAGGGTCGGGATCCCGAGTCCGAAGGAGCCGCAGACACACCATTTATCTTGCATTGTGTCCATGGAGGGCCAGTGGGAGGGGAATCGAATACTTCCCGAAGAGCCTTCGTCAGAAAGGTGAATGCTGTCCAAGACAACCCCTCTCCCCAGCTGCAACCCATGCCAGTCTCATTCTCAGGGGAGGACCTCGAAGGCGTTCGCCTCCCCCACAGCGATGCCCTCGTCATTAGCCTCCACATGGCTAATTGTGAAGTTCGCCGAATCCTCGTCGACAACGGCAGCTCGGTGAACATCCTTTTCCTCGAAGCCTTCGAGAATATGAAGTTACCTAGAGGAAAGCTCAAGCCGGCCGGATACACCTTGCATGGGTTCTCCGGCGTCCCTATCGTGATAGAAGGGATTGTCACCCTCGACGTCACCGCAGGATCGGCTCCCGTCAAGAGGACCGAGTCTATGGACTTCATGGCGGTCAACGTCAAGACGGCTTACAACGCCATACTCGGCCGACCCGGGTTACGCTCCCTCCAAGCAGTGCCTTCGGCCTACCATCTGAAGCTCAAATTTCCAACCCCACAAGGGGTCGGCGTCGTCCGAGGCAGCCAAGAAGCAGCGCGATCATGCTACATGACCACCGTCGGGGGAGGAATGTTCCCCCTCGACGCCGTCAAATTCAAACCAGAGAAGGACGGCCCTACCCCCGGACCTGCCGCCGAGCCGAAGAGGTTCCCCCTTGACGCCAAGCGCCCGGTGAATCCCTGCGAAGAACAAGCATAGACTTTAACTTGGCTAGAAGTGAACCTGTTGTAAAGCTTTCCTTTGTAAAGAGCCGTTTTAGCGGCCCCTCCTATCTTATACTAAGGAAATCTCGTTGTATCATGCTCCAAACGCCTCGGCAGATCCGACCTAACACCAGGTTAGGGGATCGACACCCAAGACTTCACCTCATCCCACTCCGATTCCTCACGAAACGATAAGGTCGAGCCGCATCCCCTTCATCATTTCGTATGCTATCAACCGGAGCAAAGAGTGAAATGAATTCCTTATTCATGTTCCTTTATTTGGCTAAAAGGAAACAAGCAGAAACCGCTACAGAAATACTCCCCTCATCTCGAACGACGGGAGGCCGCCCTCTCAAAGCCCCTCCGGTCCGACGAACAACTGGGAACTCTCTCCATGGCGTAAGGTTCCTTTGGATCGGCCACGATTGATATGCCGACCACAGAACTCGGGGCATCGGTGGGCCGCATACGTTTCGTTAGCAACACCACAATAGGTACGCCCCCCCTGATCGCTGACCACCCGTGGAAGGTTTCGAGGCACCCAGCATCGACCGGTAGAGGTGTATCTCCACCTCCTTCTCCTCGAGCACGTCGCGAAGTCGCTTCTCAGAGGAGGGCCTCTGCCCCGAGGAACTCGACACGACGTATCCAGGTCCGACACCCCCGAGCTCCCGTTCCACCATCACCCTCCTCGGATGGCTTGCCTCTTCACCAAGGGCTTCGGACATGTTCCTGTAATAGCTAAAGGCCGCCTCGGCGGTGCGGGCCCTCTCACGATACCAAGCCAAAGTGGCCCCCAACGCCTCCATCTCGCTCCCAGGCCACGCCACGTCGGGACGACGGGGGCCCACCTAGGGAAGGAAAGCCACAACCTACAAAGAGAGCCAACTCGTAGCACATAAGCAAGAAGGTCCGGAAATGACCGGCGTCAAAGCACTTGACAAGTCACAGTTATTTTTTATATATATATATGTATATATATAGGAAAATGGTGATGCTTCTTACAAAAAGGCGGTGGCCAGTCCGCGGGAGGCAAATACAATCGAAAGGGAAGGAGAAAGAAAGACAAAACTATACAACTTGATTTCCCACCTCATCATCGGTCGGGTTCGCAGAAGGTTCGACGGCCAGGTTGTCAACGGGCCCCTCTTCGGCAGGAGCCTTCGGGGTCCCATCAATCTCCATGTCGTACTCAAAGTTCGACAGGTCGATGGTCGGATAGAAATGCCTCACATGACTGAGGGCCTTCGCGTAGCACTCATCCTGGGCGGCTATCACCATCCGCTGACCCGCATCCGTCAGCTCTTTCCTCTCCTTGGCGAACGCAGCTGTCAACTCCCCCTTCCCCGTGGCGAACTTCCCCTTCAAAGAGGCCACCCTCTTTCCCCACTCGGTGTCCTTGGCCTCGAGCTCCAGCTTCATCTGCCGCTCCCTCTGATGCGAACCCTCGAGCTCGATCCGCATCTCCTTCATCTCTCGCTCACTCTTGTCCGCCCGAGCACGTTCTTGTAACAGGGACGCTTCGTAGAGGTTCTTCACATTAGCTCCCTGCATGCAAGCCTGCGACCGAAAGACACGGATAAGAAGAAAACTCCTGAAGCAAGACTAAACAGAAAAGAGGAGGTCGACAAGCTTACCGACACGGTAGCCTGCGCCAGGCGCGCAAATGCCACCTCCACGGGCTCGCTCTCCATCATCTGGCAATCGCGAGGCGTCGCCAGCTTCTCCGCCACCTCTACGGCCTGGGCTTCCTCGGTCAGACAGTCGTCCATCCGAACCGACCAGTCCGGCGCCCACCGTTGCCGCAACATCTCCACCACCGGGTCCTCCTCCTCAACCTCTACCAAGGGACCTTTTCCCTTGTCAGGTTCGGATGCCCTCGCCAGGCCCTGACCCCTCGAAGGGGCAGCCCCCTTGCTCGTCTCCGAGCGAGTCCTCTTAACCCTCGACTCGAGCGGTACTCCCGAGATAACAAGGGGCGGCTCCCTCGGCCTCTTCGCCGCCTCCTCCTTCTTCTTCTCGGCATTCTCCTTCTTCATGGCAAGCCTCCTTGCTTTGATCGACGCCTCATCCATATCTACAGAAAAAAAAAAACCATTAAGAGCAATGAGTAAGGAAGTACGAAAGGATCAAAAGAAAAGAAACAACTACATACGCAGAACGGCTGGGCTCAGTCTAACACTCGCCAGGTGAACTTCCGTCACCTTCGTCTAATCGATACTAGGGGACAAACGGAGGCGCTCAACAAACCCCCACTCCTCGGCCGTCAGATCCCCCGGCCCCGGCGCAGGATAGCTCGGCTTGGAGTAGTTCCATCGAGTCGGAATGTCCCAGGGCTCTTCACTCCGGATCACCAGATACTTTCTCTTCCAATCCTTGATGGAGTCCGGATGGTTATGAACAACCTTCCTCCTGCTCCGGGGGGAGATATAGTAAACCCCCTCGGCCGCCGAACTAATCATCAGCGTCGCTCGGAACACGTTCAAGCGCAGGGGTACCCGTTGTTCCTCGCACATCAGTACAAAACTGATTATCTGCTTCCAAGAGTTCGGCCCATACTGCATCGGCGCCAAGGAGGCCCAGTTCAACACTTCCCGAACAAACGGATGGACCGACAGCCTCAGTCCAGAGATAAACGCGTCCACGGGGAAGACACAATACCAAACAGATAGGGGATCGGTTGGGCGAAGAGTAGAGCCCGGCAGCATCAATTCGTAACTAGGACCGATGTGATACGCCAGCTGCAAAACCTCCAAGTCCCCGCCATCCAAGACGGTCAGAATCGCGTCCATCAACACCCTCGTCCGACTCGGCGAAGAGGCCTGCACGCCAAAGAGCTCCTTGTCGGATAGGTCATCAGGATATTGACGGAAATGCTTCGGCCGCTCGGGCGAACCTGTCCACAAGCTGCGGTAGACAGACCCCTGGCTCGAACCACCAGTCCTCGATCCTACCCTCCTCGGAGCCTTCTTCCTCTTCTTGGTTCGCTCCGGCGAGGGAGTGGATAAGGGCCCCCGACCAGTCAACATGGAACTCGGACCCGCACCCTGAACTGTGGATCTCCTTACAATGCCGCCCTCGCCTCCCTCTCCCTCGGAAGCCAACTCCAAAACACGGTTGTCGCCCGAACCATCGCTCGCTTCCCCCGACTCGCTGCTCTTCACCACGAAGGAACGACGAGAGCGCAACCACCTCGCACCATATACCTCCTCCTCACCTACGGGTTCCTCCCACGAAATCGTATCAGAAGACTCATCAACGTACACTGACTCCTCCTCGAGTACGGGCTCCTCCCAGGACGTCGATTCAGAGATAAGCTTCACTTCCCCCCTAGACGTCGACACTGACGAACCAGACTGAGCCCTATCCATCTATGCCTAAACTAAGCAGACTTACCAACTCACCTGAGGTCACTTTGGAGGGGCGAGCCTAGTACGGCAAGCAGCAAAGATGAGCGCTGAGGTGTTGAGAAATTTTTGAAAAAAGAAAGCAGCAAGAAAGGAGTGGACTGATAGGGGAAAGGGGGGAATATTTATAGGAGGTAGAAGCGACTCCTCGATTCCCGCGAGTACTGTTCACCTATTTGACATGCAACTGCCGCCTAGGAATTCGCACCACATCCTCAAAACGTGCGATGCTGACATCATCCATTGAAAGGCTGGCAGCCAGACAAGGAGGTCAGCACGGAAGAAGTATTCGGAGGAGGGAACATTTTTATTTTAAGATTTAAGGCGCCGTCCTCAGACAGACGCCCCGGGCTCCGAGACTGGGTCGGTTCCCCTTTCGCCCGTGAGCAGCTCGGGGCTTACAGCGTCGTCGGCCGAAGACCCGAACTGTTCCCGGGTGAGACAGAAACTGCCTCAACCTGGAGCCCTATTGGGGCGCAGAGTAGTCAGCCTCCAATCGGAGAACGACTCATCTACCCGGGGCTCAAAGCTTCAAGACGCCCCCCTCGGCAAGCACCCCGGTCGAAAGCAGATCAACACCCAGAGGTCGAAAGAAGTGCACCATTCCGAGCCAGTTGATGCAACTGCAAAGGTCCAGCCTACTCCAGCAACAGAACCTTCACAGTTGCAAACAACCGGCCCGGAACGCCCTTCATCTCTCTCGGAAGGATAGAACCTCCACAGTTGCAAACTGCCCACCCTTCGAAGTTCGGTCGTTGTCCCTCTCGCCCGGATCCCCCCTGGATCTGGCCGCCACATCAGGGCCATCAAATCCAAGAGAAGATCCGGGCGACAAAGAAACTACCTCTCCGACACAACCGGGGGTAAAAATTATCAAGAGACAGGCGTCCGCCGAAGCAGACACCTTTAAGGGCCAAACAGACCACCCTTGCTTTGATCTTAACCACTACGAGAAAGTGGGGGGGGGGGGGGGGGGGTACTTATAGCCTCCCCGAGGGGCCGGCCTTTATGACATGGGGAAAACCAAACGACGGAAGACCATGCGCCATACATTTATTAGGCGGCGCCATTAAAGCACCTAGGAAATGGGAACCTTGCACAGATCCCAGGGCGCCCCCAAATGCTCCGCGAAAACAACAGACTACCCTACTCAAACAGTCCCAAGACACAACGGTTCGCCCACAAACGGCCCGACCCATAATCCCCTCGCCAGCTCGAGGTCCGGTCTGGCACCAGGGCACCCCTCTTCGGAAGATCCACCGGCTGGCCATCACCCTTACCAGCCCATAATTCCCCCTCATCTCGAGGTTCGGTCTGGCACCAGGGTACTCTTCTCAGGAAGAAACAACGGCTCGCCTTCACCCTCACCGACCCGTAATCCCTCGCCAGCTCGAGGTCCGGTCTGGCACCCGGGTACTCTTCTTCGGAAGATCCACCGGCTGGCCATCACCCTTACCAGCCCATAATTCCCCCTCATCTCGAGGTTCGGTCTGGCACCAGGGTACTCTTCTCAGGAAGAAACAACGGCTCGCCTTCACCCTTACCGGCCCATAATCCCTCGCCAGCTCGAGGTCCGGTCTGGCACCTGGGTACTCTTCTTCGGAAGATCCACCGGCTGGCCATCACCCTTACCAGCCCATAATTCCCCCTCGTCTCGAGGTTCGGTCTGGCACCAGGGTACTCTTCTCAGGAAGAAACAACGGCTCGCCATCACCCTTGTCGACGCATAAACCCTCGTCCTCTCGAGGTTCTGTCAGGCACCAGGGTACTCTTCTCCGGAAGATACAACGGTTCGCCATCGCCTTCACCTACCCATAAACCCTCGACAAGCTCGAGGTCCGGTCAAAGCCTCAGGACAACCCCACCAAGAAGGCCCTGTGAGTCGTCCTCCCATTTTTTCCACAACCATGAACACTCCTCCAAGGCTTGCTCCCGCACCCCCGCAGGAGTGGGGGGCTTGTGTGATAGGGTAAAAATGGCCTGAGGCCCAACCAGGGCCCAATACAATTCTCACTCGAAAAGGTAAAAATAGCTATCTAGCTCGGCCCCGAACCACTTCAGGGTCGGCGCCAAACCTCATGTTTGCCCTCACAGTACTGGCCTCCTCGTGCCGACGAGCCTCGGTAGTCCTCGGAGTCCGACCCGTGACAGTGCCACAGGCCGTCCCCCCTCTCTGGCGAAGCAGAAGGATGACCTGGCGCAGCCTAGGCCCTCCGATCCCCCCAGAAGAACAGGAGACCCACGATCAGCCACGTCGGCTCCAAATACCACCAAGGGTTTCGCCACGTCAGTTCTATACCACTCCTGGTATTGCCACGTCTGCCCTAAACCCCCTGGGCCTGCTGACACGTCAGGCCCACGGGCCTTCGGATCCAGACCCGGCCCCCAAAGGGAACCAAACCCGGTTGGGATTCTCTATAAATACTAGACCCACACCCACCTTTTGAGATAATCAATCTTTTGCCACTTAAATATACCTAGTTATTGCTACTCTCTCACAGAGACTGACTAGATCGTCGGAGGGTCCGCCACCGGGATAAACCCCGGTGTTTCAGGACCGTCTGCAGGTACACAAGACCTCGGATCCGACCCCTCAGATCCGAGCCCAGACTTCAACATCATTCCGAGCTCATCGTAGCTTCCAGAAGGTCAACCGAAGATCGGCAGACGAGCAGCATTCTCCTTCAAATACAAATCGAGTCCGAACTCACACCTGGTGCATCCACACGTCTCCCAGAAATAAACCGCATCAATAGGGAAAAAGGGTTATGAGCAACTTGCTCATTTAGTAAATAATCAATTGATGATGTGGCATACATGTGATTGAAAAATTCTTAAAAGGGTTAGTTGTCCAATGTATCACATGCATGCCACATAATCAATTGCTCATTTACTAAATGAGCAAGTTGCGCATATCCCTTTTACCCACATATATATATATATATATATATATATATATATATATATAGACACACACACACACACACATGTCTACACATATATATATGCACACATTGATTTGTATGGTGGATAATAGGAGAATAGTAGGACATGTTGGGTTGTGGGCTTGGAAGCTTTCGGAATTGAAAACAGGGAAAAGAAAGAAAGAGAGAATGAGAGAATGCATGGAGGATAATAGAATGTAGGGGGTATTAATAGGATCTAATTAGTGGGTAGTTATTGTAACCAAATGTCCACTTATTCACTAATTCCACCACTAATCCACTAACAATTTCAAATCAGATTTCCCTCCACTCCAAAAAGGACATCCGGCCACTCTTTCCCTCTCTTTTGCAAACCACGTGTACGTGCTCCGCACGCGCACACACTTCATTCATAAATTTAATTACTTATTTAAAAATATATATATATAAGATATTTATAAAATTAACTTAATCAAAATCATACTTTTTCATGCACAATCAAATTAGGCACACACAATTTTATGAAATTTATTTTGAAAGAAGGATACGCTTAAACACGTGCACCGAAACACGTGCATCGCTCGTAAAATCTCAAAAATACAAAATTGACTTTATCGACCGAAAAAATATTTATAATTAATCGGAATGCAAAATAGGAATATATTTAATATACATATACGATAATGTACTCAAACGTACAGAAAACACGTGTATTGCACGTAGAAAAATTATTTTAATTAAAATAGACAAAAATGGAATTTTATTTATAAAATGAATTTAAACATGTTTATAAAATTAAATAATTGAAACTCATCGAAAATTTTGCACGTAACAGTGGAATACCCGAAATCGACACGTGCATCAAAACACGTACAAAGCACGTAAAAGCACAAAGATTGAAATTTAGCATTTGAGTTGTCTCAAATGGGATTTTAAGAATGTGGGATTGCCACATCATCAATTGCTTATTTACTAAATGAGCAAGTTGCTCATACCCCTTTTTCCCATATATATATCTATATATATATATATATATATATATATATATATATATATATATATATATATATATATATATATATATATATCATAGGCCGATTGGAATAGTTGTACAACAAATGTGTTTAATCTACTTATTACTTATTCAAGATTTGCATCCTGATCCATAAATGTTCAATTGATTCATTAATACATTTGCTCTTCCTTTCAGCGACCCATCAAATCTGCTGTTATAAGTAAAAATCTTCTAAAAAGGTGTTAACCCATTAAACAAAATAGCCTCTAAATCTCTTTCCTCCAGTGCATTACAATGTTTAATTAGAAGCGAAGTTCCATAGGGCATAAACATACAGCAAACATATTTATTATAGCGGAAAGCATAAACATATGTCAGTTTGTGCTGGTTATATAAAATACATATATATATCTACACATATTTTCTCTTTCATAAAGTGTTGCTCATATTAATTATAGACCACATACCTTGTTATTAACAAATTGAAGTATTGATAGATCACTATAAAATCTGTAGAATATCTGTAGCTTCATGTTCAATTGAAGTATTAATTATAGAATATTTGTAGCTTTAAAATCCTTACAGTATTAATCTATTGTTAGTCACAATATTTGTTGGCACCAAATTTGTGTTATTAGATTTATTTTAACATTCTCAAAGTTTTAGAATATTAATCGCTATAAATCTGCTTTTATAAATTTGCAATCGTCAATCTGCTAGCATAATTAATTGTTAGTACATTATTCATGTTATATTGTGAATAGCATTACTGCTTATATAACAATATTAAGGCTATTATTAATTTGTGGTGCTAGATATCACTTGGTATTCTTTAACCATTTAGATAAAAGGAACAGTTCATTGATCTTGCAAATTGCTTTTAAAAGAAATCTAAAGCTCTAAAAAGTAAAGATAAATTTGGGAACAAGCCAAAAGGGTCCTTCTGTCAACCGGGTGTAAACAACCCTAAGCGACACAGTATTTAAGCGTCTTCGGAACACCGCTAGCTGGGAACCGACTCCTACAGCTAACCCAAGTTAATCAGAACTTGATAGACTAAAGATTTGTTTAGGTTGATTAACAAGATCATTAAACTATATTCTAGAGCCCATGACACCTTTATTGAGTAGTTACAATATTATTCCTGCAGACTCTAGACTACTATACTATTTATCATGACTGGGAAAGAAGAGACTGCTTCTGCCAAGCCAGCCAAGTTTGATGACACCCACTTTAAGAGGTGGCAGAGTCAGATGAAATTCTGGCTCACCACTTTAGGACTGCTTTCAGCAATTGATGGATCCACACCTATCACAACTGATTCTGACAAGTCTGAGTCTACTAAAGAAGTTTCCGAATCCCCTATTTCCTCTCAACCTCCTAAGGAACCCTCTAGTTCCCAAAAACCTAAAACCCCTAAGGAAATAGACTTTCACTATTTTCATAGAATTCTAAGCGCCTTATCTGACTCTCTTTTTGACATATTCTTTGAATATAAATACGCTAAAAAACTTTGGGATGATTTAGAAGATGAATATGGTTGTGATGATGCTAGAATTGAAAGATTCAATTCTTCTGCTTTTAATAGGTATTTCATGGTAGATAACAAACCTGTGAATGACCAAATCCATGAATTCTAAGAATATGTGAGGCATATTCAAGCCAAAGGTACAATATTTTCTACTGAGTATAAGATAGCTTGCCTAATAGATATGCTCCCTCCTTCTTGGTCTGATGTCAAGAAGGAACTCACTCATACTCAAGGTGAGCTTACCTTTGTCCAAGTCCTAAAGAATATTAGAACAGAAGATCAACTTAGGCTTAGATCCAACCCTAAAAATGAGTCTAAAGTAAAGGTAAACCTTGTAGTATCATCCCAAGGCAAATTCAAACCTAATAATCCACACAAACCTAAGAAAAACTCCTTCAAGAAAAAGAACTTTCAACATCATCACCAGAATCACCAAAACCATCAAAACCGCCAACACCAGCAAAACCACATGACTAGAAACTTCAGTCAGACTCAGGATCATCAGAAGTTTTGTTTGGTGTGTGGAAGAACAAACCATCTATCCTTCAATTGTTTTCATAGGAAGAAGGAACCAATCAAGACTCCTTATATGGAGAAAGGCCCTACCAAACCAGAAGGCAACATGATTCTGAATGGATCTTCTAGTTCTTTCAGGTATGTGACTTACCAACCTTCTGTTAATATTTCTTACCATTCTGATGACTGGTGGTCGGATTCTGGAGCTAATGTTCATGTTTCATTTGATCGCTCCTGTTTTTCAAACTATCAGGAATCATGTGGAGGAGGCATAACCCTAGGAGATGGATCAACAGCACAGATTGTAGGAAGAGGAAGAATAGATCTGAAGATGATATCATGAAAAAATCTACATCTTCATGATGTACTTCATGTGCCGTCAGTTAGGAGAAACTTAGTTAGTGGTTCCCTTCTTGTAGCGTCAGGTTTCAAAATTGTAATGGAAGAAAATAAAGTTGTATTTTCTAAGAATGAGTCTTTCGTTGGAAAAGGATATGTAAAGGATGGTCTTTTTATTCTCAGTACTATAAATAAAATATCAGATCCTTCTCCTGTTGTTTCAAATATAGAATCTTCCAATGTTTGGCATGGTAGACTAGGTCATGTGAATCTGGGTTCTCTTAAAGGATGATGAACTTAGCTCTTATTCCCAAGTCTCCTATAGATAATAAACACAAATGTGAGAATTGTGTTCAAGCCAAACATTCTAGACTACCTTTCAAATCTATAGAGAGGAATTCTGATCATCTAGAACTAGTTCATAGTGATGTTTGTGACTCAAATAGGGTTTTGACCCGAGGCGGTAGGAAATACTTTGTCACCTTTATAGATGATTGTTCAAAGTATTTCTATACCTACCTTCTCAAAACAAAAGATGAAGTTCTAGACATATTTAAGGTCTACAAATCCGAAGATGAGAACCAATTAGAGAAAAATATTAAGATCCTTAGATCTGATCGTGGTGGAGAGTATACCTCAAACGAAATGACTAACTTCTGTGAAGAACACTGAATAATTCATGAGGTGACTGCTCCTTACTCACCACAGTCCAACATAGTTGTTGAAAGGAAGAATCGAACTCTGTTAGACATGGTGAATGCCATGCTTCTCTGCTCAGGTGCTCCTGATAACTTGTGGGGAGAAGCCTTATTGACAGCCTGTTACATCCTAAACAGGATCCCTAGTAAGTCTAGGGATAAGACTCCCTATGAATCATGGAAAGGTAGAACTCCTAGAGTCTATTATCTTAAGGTTTGGGGATGTTTAGCAAAAGTAGGAATTCATGAACCTAAAAAGAGAAAGATTGGACCTAAGACTGTAGATGCTGTGTTCATAGGATATGCCTTAGATAGCAATGCCAATAGATTTCTAGTGGCTCATTCTGAAGTAAATAAAATCTCTAATAATACCATCATAGAAGCTAGAGATGCAATTTACTTTGAGAATATATTCCCTTTTAAAGATAGAATTTCTTCCAACCCCTCCTGTTATTCCCTGCCTCCTTCTACCAGTTCCCATTCTCAACCTTCTAGCTCTCAACCCGATCAAGACTCAGAACCTAGACGAAGCAAAAGATGTAGGATTGAAAGAAATTTAGGGGAAGGTTTCTTCACTTATTTGATAGAGGGCGATCCCTTAACTTACGAAGAAGCAACTTCTTCTCCTGATGCTCCTTTCTGGAAAAAAGCCATCAACAATGAGTACAACTCCATTATGGAGAACAGTACTTGGTATTTAGCAGACCTGCCTTTAGGTAGTAAACCCATAGGTTGCAAGTGGATCTTCAAAAAGAAACTTAGAGCTGACGGTTCAATAGAGAAATACAAAGCTAGATTAGTAGCTAAAGGTTTCACCCAGAAAAAGGGATTAGATTATTATGACACCTACTCTCCTGTAGTTAGGATTGCCTCTATTAGAACTCTTCTTGCTTTAGCATCCATTCATGACTTGATAATTCATCAAATGGATGTAAAGACAGCTTTTTTGAATGGAGACCTAGAGGAAGAAATCTACATGGAGCAACCTGGAGGTTTTATTGCTAAAGGTCAAGAAAAGAAAGTTTGCAGATTAGTAAAATCACTTTATGGCTTAAAGCAAGCTCCCAAGCAATGGCACAGCAAATTTGATAAAGTGATTTTAGAATATGGTTGTAATACAAATTAGATACTATGTAGTTTGAGCAGTCGACTGGTCTGGGCGGGATTTGAGAATTTGAGAAGGATTTGAGAAATATAGTCCCACATGGGAAGTATACAAAAACTAATTTGAGTATAAATACTATTTGCCAATGATCAAGAATCACCAATCCGATTAACCACCTTTTGAGAGGCAGCCTGTGGTGGGCAGTTGTACTACATAGTATCTAATTTGTATTTCTAAAAATATTAAAACTGTCTGAGTATTGGGGCGGGGCGTTACAAATGGTATCAGAGCCGACTTTCGACACCGGGTGTAGTAGAGGTCAGTATGATCTACGGTGCTGAGAGTCATTGATCTCCGGAGTCGGGTATATTCTGTGATATTGAGAGTCACAGGTAGTGATTGATAGCCGGGTATCCGATCTGCAGTGTTGAGAGTGATTGATCTCCGGGATCGAGGACGACGCTACAACGGCTAGAAAGGCGGATCCTACACTAAATGTGTGTCCCGTACTCAACGAGTACGCTGATTTCTAAATGTGGGGTGTATGTAATACCCCAGATCTTGAGCAAACAGTTGACTGGTGGTTTAAGCAGTCGACTGGTCTGTGCGGGATTTGAGAATTTGAGAAGGATTTGAGAAATATAGTCCCACATGGGAAGTATACAAAAACTAATTTGAGTATAAATACTATTTGCCAATGATCAAGAGTCACCAATCCGGTTAACCACCTTTTGAGAGGCAGCCTGTGGTGGGCAGTTGTACTACATAGTATCTAATTTGTATTTCTAAAAATATTAAAACTGTCTAAGTATTGGGGCGGGGCGTTACAATGGTTTCTTACCAAATGAGTATGACAAATATATATACTCTAAAAACATTGATGGAAGTTATGTCATTCTATGCTTATCTGTAGATGACATCCTCATTTTAGGATCAACACTTGAGTTGATAAATAATACTGAAGATTATCTATCTAGCATGTTTGATATGAAAGACCTAGGTGAAGCCAACCTGATACTAGGAATGCAAGTATCCAAATCCAAGGAGGGTTATACTCTCTCCTTAGTACATTCTATTGAGAAAATGCTAAGAAAATTTGAGTACTTTGATAAGACACCTGCTCGTACTCCTTTTGACAATAGTATCATTCTCAAGAAGAATGAAGGTTTACCTGTAGAACAACATAAATACTCTCAAATGATAGGTTCTCTTATATATATAACAAATAGAACTAGACCTGATATTGCATTTGCTGTTGGGAGACTTAGTAGATACACTAGTAACCCAAACCGGTCACATTGGTCAGCATTAGAAATAGTATTTAGATATCTTAAGGGTACTATAGATCACAAACTTCATTATTCTAGACATCCTGATATCATAGAAAGTTACTCAGATGCAAACTGGGTAACTGACTCACATGATGTGAAATCCACAACTGGATATGTCTTTACCCTAGGAGGAGCTGCGATCTCCTGGGGTTCATGTAAACAAAATATTATAGCTAGAAGTACTATGGACTCTGAAATGATAGCTTTGAACACTACTTGTACAGAAGCTGAATGGCTTAAAAATTTGATTATGCATATACCTGTTGCTAATATTCCTGTTCCTGCTATTTCCATAAACTGTGATAATAAATCTGTTATAGAACTACTAAAGCATGATTCTATGAATGCTAAGATGAACAGGCACCTGCAGCTGCGCTTCAAGTCAATCAAGAGCCTATTAGGCAAATATGTGGTTCTTGACTATATAAAGTCAGAAAAGAACCTTGCAGACCACTTGACAAAGGGCCTGTCTAGGACATTGATCCTAGAATCATTGAGGGGGATGGAGTTAAGCCCATAAGTAAGTCACCAGCAGTGGCAACCTAACCGAGTCTGACTGGAGATCCCAAGAAGCCGGTTCAATGGGTAGAAACAAGCTGGACTTCGGTGACTATTATGGAACATTGACTCTGAGATTAAATTCTCATAAATTAATGCCCAGGTGGGTGTACGAGGTTGTACAATGATATCCCATCCCTATGGTGACAGTGTTCCGGTGTGATCTGGCTAGGATGAGTTCTAAACTCTTAATAGGTCCAAGCATTATTATGTAGGGTTGACTCCGACCACCAACCCTTTGAGGACTTACCTATATAAGAGGTCGTGAAGGCCGCGACTATGGGACAGGGTGATCCTAGAAAACTCTCATGAATATGGAAAAAGTGTGCATGGCAATTCAAAAGCGCCACCCGATAGACCCAAGAACCTCTAGCGTACTATGTGTGCTATTTTCTGAATCTGATTCAAGAAGTCTGATTCAAGGCATAGTCCATCAAGCACTTCTTCAAACAAAGACAATAGTTACTACGTGAGATTCAAGCCTGTAGTCCATCTTATTTATGCATAGTATACTCTTGCCCAGAACTTCTCCATCGTTATTCTTTGTTATCTCTGTCTTCGGATCTTGGTTTTGTGTGTGTGTGGGGGGGGGGGGGGGGGGGATTGTTAGCTATGTTTTATCAAAACCAAGTTTCCTCCTTTCCTTGCTTTTAGTCCCACATCGGTTGGGGGATGTGCCATGTGAGTGGTTATATTTCGACCCCTCCTTTACTCCATTGAAGACTTGTGTGGTGTGGGGAACCCGTGGGCCACACGCGCGCGCTGCCGCCGCCGCCCGGCCCGGTTTGGTTCGGCGCACGTAGTGGGCACGGGTGTGCGCGCCCGCACCTGCGGACACGAATGCCGATCCGATTTGCTCTTCGGATTCGGGTTGAGGCCCAAAACTTCTTTTGCTATTTATTTTTTCCTTTTGACTATTTCCTCCTAAACGTTGGATTAGTTTTTTCAGATCTGAAAATCTGGCCACCTTCTCTCCACACGTTCAGCAACGTTCACAGATTCATCAGTCTATATGTAAAGCCCTGATTTTTCTTTTAATGAAAAAGTATATTTATTTGCACGTAGTGTGCACGTGCAATATTTTTTGATAAATATTTTCATCAAGATGAGTAAAGATATTTAAATATGTGCCTTCAATTATTTTATACAAAAGCCTTCTTTTTTAATTAGACAAAAAGCCTTTTTCCTAAAGCCCAAAGTTAATTAATTTATTATTTTTATAATAAGTATTTTGGCCCATAAACTAAAGCCCATGGATTAATCTATTTTTTATACAACTTGTCATGTAGAATACAATTTAAAGACTATTTTATTTTTATACAAAAATTTAATGTACAATTTTTGGGCCTAGTTGCATGCATGTGCACTACACGTACACGTGCAAAATGCACTCTTCCATGGCCGGTTGTGACTTTTTGGAGGGAAACCCAAATTTTGAGTGGTGATCATGGTGTGGTGGTTACTTGGATGTGGGTGGTTATTGCAACTCCTACTTTCATCCTAGCCCTCCATCTTACAACCAACCAATTGATCCTAGCCCTCCATTCCCTTTGACTTTTAGTATAAATACCCCCCTCCCCCCCATGGCTAGTTCTTCTGGTGCCAAACTATTCTCTTCCAAACCTATAGTTCAATTATATTATCTAGTAGTAATTTTTGTGAGATAAAAGATTGAGTTGTGTGTGGGAGTGGTGCTTGCAACTACAAAAGGAGAAGAGGCCGGCATTCAAAGGGAAGGAGCTCTCAGTTTTGGTGCTTTTGGAGGCTCGAGTGCGGCATTCAAGGAGGAGGAGCTTCTCGTTGCAAGGACATTCGTCTAGGAGTTTGCTAATTGTTCTTTTCTTCAACAAGGTGGGTAAATTTTCCTATTTCTAACATAGAAATGCATGCTAGATTTAATTATCAAAATAATGCATGGAAATGACTAATAAGAATGCACATTTTAATTGAAAAGACGATCTCTAATTGATTAACTTATTGATATGCAAGTTATGTGTGCTGTTATTAGTAAAATTTAAGTTGTGTGCAATATGAATGTGGCTATAAATTATGTGAAGGAACATTTGTTAGTAGCATGAAAAATTATGTGCAAAAGTTAGTACATCGATTGTGTCACTTTTTGTGCTAAATTAGAAACTTTGTATGGCGTGGTAGCGAATCAATTAAGAGGAATTCTTATGTTTGGAAAATGAATACGAGTAGAGAATAATTATAGAGATTGATGAAATTATAATGTCAAAAAATTGTATTAGTAGTATGTCACATTAACCAAATTGTATGGTAGAAATGTGTCAATTATGGAGAAAATTATGTCTAATTATTTAAGAAATTATTTTCATATACTGGAATAAATTCATGATGGAAAATGATTAATTCGGATTTTTACAGTATTTTAGTAAGAACAATGTGATATGCAACTTTGTTGAACGTCGAAATGTTCTAAATAACAGAGAGTATGTGTTAAATAAAATTGGAATTATACTAGTGACAACCTGAGCTAGTAGCTCAAGTGGTTATAGAGCGCGGTTGGGTTCACTGTGGTGACCGGTTCGAATCCTTGCGGCACTATATTGTTTCATGTAATTTTTTAAAAAAAACAAGGATCAGCGATCAAGAGCCTTAAATACCCTTGGCTTTCCCTTTATACCGCTTAGCTCATGCGGCCTAGTGGCTTGTGCGGTTGGCTGTGTTCTCTAGGGTGCTGGGTTCGAATCTTGCCCTCGGCAAGATTGAAAAACAATATTTTTTGGGGTTTTTAATTGTCAAAAAATTATGAGAAAAATATGACTATTCTTCTAAAAATATATGGGAATTTATAAAAATAATTTGGAAATTATTTGCATGAAATAGACTATGATTTGAGAATAAAATGCATAAATAGAACTATGGTTCTATATGTATACTTTGGGGAAATTATACCTTGCAAAAAGAGTTTGAAATGAAGAATTAGAAGATTATTGTAGTAAAGAAAGGAATTTTATTATGTGATGATTGTGAATTGTTCTCATTTGAGAATAGTGTGAAAATGTGAAATGCGAATATTCGTAGTGATGTGAAATTTTGATGTGAAGTTGATAATTGATAAAGCGTATGAAATTCATGTATAGTCATGGACTATTTGAACAATTTAGAAATCATGATTGGAAAAGAGAAATGCTATGTGAGTATGATAACTCAACATATGAATTTATGAGTTGGAAATGCTCAAATTAGAAATTGTGAATTGAAAATTGAAACAAAAAAGAGTAGCTAAGTCTCCCCCGGCATTGGAAATGAAAATTGAAAGGAAAGACAAGGTTGGTCATGTTGAAACGAATGAATAAGTCCGGTTTAGTGGAGAGGCTAACTTTAGAGCTTTGATTTTGTTCATGATTCTAATAAAAACTAAGGATTAGTACATAGTGGAGATGTGATGAATGTAGGAGAAAAATACGAGTGAGGGCCATCGGATTGGCGGCGTGAGAGTATTTCACAGGTTCTTCACAATGCGTCGTGACATGACGTGGATACTGTTCCAGGGTGCCGTCCCGGTGGTGATGCTTGTGGGATGTTTGGTGACTGCATGAGGATCGTGTGCCATGAAGGAGGCTGAATTGCCACAGGTTCTTCACGATTCCCCTTCAGGTTTTCTGTACACGTGCTTGCACTCATAGATCATTTAAGATACCTACCGTAATTACAGTAGTAGATTAAGTCATGGCAAGGGATTGAACCCTACAAAGATGAAGAACGATTAAGATGCTTGTCCTCGGACCTATGTAGTATGGGATGCATAGAATCCGAACAAGTGCGCATTAGTGTCATGTAATATAAATAACTGCATTAAGAACTAAGTGCACAATCACAACACGACATCAATAGGGTAGTCCCATTAGTTTGATATGTGACAAGTTTGTGTTTGCTAAATATGAAAAATAAGTTATACTATTTCCGGCATAGAGAGGATGGCCGTGTATAATGATCGTCGGTTGAATAAACTGACGTACCCAAAATCTTATATGCAGGTAAATGGCTTGATAAAGATTAAAGAGGAACAAATGCTTAAAGATTACTCAATGTTGTTGTATATTTGTTTCATTGTTGTAAATTTTACTTCTGCTGTGCAATGTAAAGTGTAATATTGATATAATCTCTGATGTAAAGTGAAAAGTTTAAATTTTCCTGTAAAATTGTACTAAAGAAAGCGGAAAGATCCTGTAGAACATCTCGAATTCAGTGTATTTGGGATTCGGGGCGTTACAAAGTGGTATCAGAGCCACGATTTCTACACTTGTACAAATTTATAGGGAACGACACCCTAGTAGTGGACATTAGAGTGTGTGTTTGAGTCTAGAGATTTAAATGTAAGTGACTTATATTTGTGTTGCTCTATGACTTATGCTTCTTCCTCCCTATTTTCTAAGATGGCTGATCACTTCGACCCTGCTGGAGATGACGACTGGCATATCATCGAGGAAGAGTATCATCCTGGACAGGCGGATTCTGAGGACGAGTACTATCCAGGGCAAGCAGATTCTGACGGAGAAGAATGGCCTGAATCCCGAGAGATCACCCCACCTCCGGATTCATCTGATGACTCTTCTTCTGACGAAGAAGAAGAACCAGTTCCAAATAGTCTTGTGACTTCTCTTCAAAGGTAGGTAGAGACACTGCGAGAGAGAGTCGGATTATTGGAGGCTCAGCTGGCAAAGCGTAAGGACGACTTTTCTGTTCTCAGTCATCGTATATGGGAACTCGAGAAGAGGAGGAATATGACCGATGTGCTGAAGGATGAAGTTGATGAACTACGGGAAAAACTTCGAGAAGCGAAGAGGAACCGTAGGAGTTAGACTGTTGTAGCTTCTACTATCTTTCATTCTGATGTCAAGAAATGTTTTTCAATTCGAATGTATAAAGTTTGGAATTCAATGAAATGCAAGTGATTTAAAAATTCTTGTCTTATATTTCGAATTTAATGGATCTTTTGCATCAGAATATATCGAGAAGAGGAGCTAGAAATGGTGAAGGGTTGGATCTGGAAACGGAACTTGCGACGGTCTATCAGACGCTCAACGCCGTGGCTATGAATCTGAACCAAGGGAGGGGACCTGCGAATCCGGTGCCCGAAGCGATTAAACTAGTGGAATCGTTCAAACGAATGAAACCACCTGTATTCGAGAGAAAGTCAGACCCTGATGCAGCTGACAACTGGATTCGTCACAATCTTTGAAGTGCTGGAGACCCCTGAAGGCAGTAAGGTCAAGTTGGCGACTCTGCAATTTGAGAAGGACGCGGCTGTGTGGTGGCAATCGATGAAGAGGACAATGGGAGGCATAGTGCTTGGCAGGGAGGAATTTCTGGAAGAATTCCACAGTCACTATTTTCCCTCCGATGTTCAAGAGAAGAACGCTATGGAATTTCTATCACTACAGCAATGTAGCATGTCAGTGAGGAAGTACGAGACCAAATTTACTCAGCTCTCTAGGTATGCTCCGGAATTAGTGATGGATGAAGCTAAGAAGGCTCGTAAGTTCGAGCATGGTTTGAGGCCAAGCTTGAGGTCCCGGATGATACCTCTTGGTATCAGGAGATTCGACAAGTTGGTCAAGAGAGCAGCAGCGACGGAAGCAGAGCAGTTCCATGTTGTTCAGAACCGGAGGAACAACTGGCAGTCTGGGAAGAGGCCCGCCAATTCTGGGAGTTTCAAGGGGCAACCATCTGCACAAAGGTTCAAACCGACAGGGGCGAACGCTATTAGTGTGGCTGGGGGACCTGGGAACAATGTGGTGAGACCTCCTGCGGTGACTTGCTTCAACTGTGGTGAGACGGGACATTTCAGGTCTCAATGCTCCAAGCCGCGAAATGTCATCCGTGGGGGATCAACTCAGCAGAAGGGGAAGAGACCGTACCAACCAGGGCGAGTATTTGCCTTGACGGAAGCTGATGCTGATGAGATTGATCATGTCATCACTGGTACGAGAGCAGATGTTTAGTGATTTTGTCATTTCTTTTTCCCGTTTATTAAGTGAACTGTTACGTAATGAGTGTGTATTATGTAACAGGGGAACTTTATCTTAATGGAATGAAAGCTGTTGTGTTGTTCGATACTGGATCCTCTCATACTTTTGTTTCTCCTAAATTTGCTAAAGTGTTGGGAGTTGAACCGAAGATTTTTCCAGGCAAGATCTTGGCTGTAGCTACTCCATCAGGGGAAACTTTAACCACTGATCGGTATTACGCTGATTGCGAGATTGTGATTGGAGATCGAATCTTTGGGATTGATCTGATCGAGCTGACTATCTTGGGAGACGATGTTATCATTGGCATTGATTGGATGTCGGTGTACAGTGCAAGCATCGAGTGTAAGACCAAGACGGTAACAGTGAAGGCTCCAGGTGGACCTGAAATCACTTTCCAAGGGAAGCAGAAGTGTTCTAGGCTGGTGGCAACTATCTGCAAGGAAGAGATTCCTGTGGAAGTGCAAGGGATTCCTGTGGTTCGGGACTATCCGACCGTGTTCTTGGAAGATTTTCCTGGGTTGCCCCCGCATCGTGATGTAGAGTTCAGCATCACCCTTCAACCGGAAAGTGCATCCATTTCTAAGGCACCGTATAGGATGGCTCCAGTGGAACAGGATGAGGTGAAACGGCAGATTGAGGAACTGTTGGAGAAAGGCTTTATTCAACCTAGTGCATCACCTTGGGGAGCACCAATGCTTTTGGTAAAGAAGAAGGATGGATCGATGAGAATGTGTATCGATTACTGAGAGCTGAATAAGGTCACTATTCAGAATAAGTATCCTATTCCTTGAATTGATGATTTGTTCGATCGTCTACAAGGAGCAGCTGTTTTCTCCAATATAGATCTTCGATCAGGATATCACCAAGTTCGAGTAAAAGCTGAAGATGTGCACAAAACTGCATTTAGAACTCGACATGGGCATTACGAATTCTTAGTTATTCCATTTGGAGTGACGAATGCACCTGCAATCTTCATGGATTTAATGAACAGAGTTCTGAGGCCGTTCATTGATTCTTTCGTCGTGGTGTTTATCGACGATATCCTCGTGTACTCCAAGTCAGAAGAGGAGCACACCGAGCATCTGGCAGCAGTGTTGAAGAAGCTGGAAGAGCAGAAGTTGTATGCCAAGTTATCCAAGTGTGATTTCTGGAAATCTGAAGTGGCATTCCTAGGTCACATCCTTTTTAAGGAGGGAGTGGCAACTGACCCTCAGAAGATAGAGGCAGTGAGAGATTGGGCTAGGCCTACTACAGTGAAGGAAGTTAGAAGTTTTCTTGGAATGACTGGATACTACCGGAGATTCATTCAAGGTTATGCTCAGATAGCCGTGCCGCTTACTGGTCTGACCAAGAAGAATGTGAATTTCAAGTGGACTGAGCAATGTGAGGCAAGGTTTCAGGAGTTGAAAGAGAAGCTGACTACTGCACCTATTTTGGCTTTGCCTAGAGCAGGTGTTGAGTATGATGTTTATTGCGATGCTTCATATCGTAGGCTTGGTTGTGTCTTAATGCAAGAAGGAAGAGTAATCGCTTATGGGTCTAGGCAACTACGACCGCATGAGAAGAATTACCCGACTCATGATCTGGAGTTAGCTGCGATTATCTTTGTCTTGAAGCAATGAAGGCACTACGTGTACGGTGAGAAATTGAACATGTACACGGACCACAAGAGTTTGAAGTACATATATCAGCAGAGGGATCTGAATTTTAGACAGCGGAGATGGTTGGAAGTGCTTGGGGACATGCGACCTGAGATCAAGTATCATCCTGGGAAAGCTAATATTGTTGCTGATGCACTTAGTCGCAAGAGCAGTTTAGCCAGTTTGATTACAACTCAGAAGCATCTGATTGAGGAATTGGATCGAGAAGGTATTGAAGTTGTCTTGCAAGGATTGGGAGCATCTTTAGCTCAGTTGAGGCTTCAGCCTACTTTGAATGGAAGGATCATTGCAAGTCAGGAGGTTGATGCTGATATCTTGGAGAAGAAGGAGCAGGTTGGGGCTGGCAGGTTGCCCGGATTTCAAATCAGAAATGGAGTGTTGTGGTTCGGAGATAGACTATGTGTTCCAAATCAGGCGGACCTGAAAGAGAGTATTCTTCAGGAGGCACATGCCACTCTTTTGTCAGTACATCCGGGAAGTACTAAGATGTACAAGGACATCAAACAGCATTTCTGGTGGTCAGGTTTGAAGCGGGATGTGGCTGAATTTGTGGCGAAGTGTGAGGTTTGTCAGTAAGTCAAAGCCGAAAATCAGAGACCCAGAGGTCTATTACAGCCGTTACCTATTCCGGAATGGAAGTGGGATAACATCAGTATGGATTTCATTACGGGATTGCCTAAGAGTCCTAAAGGCAATGATGCGATTTGGGTTATAGCCGATCGACTAACCAAGTCCGCTTACTTTTTGGCGATGAAACACACTGCTTCGATGGACAAGTTGGCTGAGTTGTATGTTGGCGAGATTGTCAGGCTTCATGGTGTTCCGTCAACTATTGTGTCTGATCGAGATGCGCGGTTTACTTCGCATTTCTGGAGGAGTCTTCAGACAGCTTTGGGTACCAAAACAGATTTCAGCACTGCTTTTCATCCACAAACCGATGGGCAGACCGAGAGAGTCAACCGTATTCTTGAGGATATGCTTCGGTGTTGTATACTAGACTTTGGAGGCAGTTGGGAAAGACATTTACCTTTGATAGAGTTTGCCTACAACAACAGTTTTCAGGCTAGCAACGGGATGGCGCCGTACGAAGCTCTGTATGGCAGGAGTGCAGGACACCTGTTTGTTAGTTTGAAGTTGGGGAGCATCAGTTGTTTGGTCCTGAGCTTGTGCAGCAAACCTCTGAGAAGATTGTTCTGATCAGGAAAAGGTTGGTAGAAGCTCAGAGCAGGCAGAAAAGCTATGTAGACAACCGGAGAAGGGACCTTGAGTTTGAGGTCGGTGAATTCGTCTTTCTGAAAGTATCACCCAGTAAAGGGGTGGTTCGATTCGGCAAAGGCGGGAAGTTAGCCCCGAGGTTTATAGGCCCGTACAAGATATTGAAAAGGATCGGAAAAACTGCTTACCAGCTTGAGTTACCGGAGGAGTTATCTCAGGTGCACAATGTCTTTCATGTGTCTATGCTGAGAGGTTATATTCCAGATCTGAGTCATCATTTGCCTGAAGTGCCGGAAGGTTTGCAATTGGATCTGAATTACATCGAGTCTCCTGTCGAGATTGTTGACCGTCGAGAGAAAGTCTTGAGGAACAAGACGATACCGATGGTCAAGGTAGTCTGGAGAAATCACTTGGTTGAAGAGGCTACTTGGGAGTCTGAGGAGAGGATGTTGAAGGACTATCCTGAGCTTTTTGCTTGATTGTATCTTTGTATCTTTTGTTCTTGTTGTTGTGTTGAATTTTGTTTCTCACTCTTGACTGTAGTTCCGGGGACGGAACTATTCTAAGGAGGGAGTGTTGTAATGCCTTGATTTTTCTTTTAATGAAAAAGTATATTTATTTGCACGTAGTGTGCACGTGCAGTATTTTTTGATAAATATTTTCATCAAGATGAGTAAAGATATTTAAATATGTGCCTTCAATTATTTTATACAAAAGCCTTCTTTTTTAATTAGACAAAAAGCCTTTTTCCTAAAGCCCAAAGTTAATTAAATTTATTATTTTTATAATAAGTATTTTGGCCCATAAACTAAAGCCCATGGATTAATCTATTTTTTATACAACTTGTCATGTAGAATACAATTTAAAGACTATTTTATTTTTATACAAAAATTTAATGTACAATTTTTGGGCCTAGTTGCATGCACGTGCCCTACACGTACACGTGCAAAATGCACTCTTCCATGGCCGGTTGTGACTTTTTGGAGGGAAACCCAAATTTTGAGTGGTGATCATGGTGTGGTGGTTACTTGGATGTGGGTGATTATTGCAACTCCTACTTTCATCCTAGCCCTCCATCTTACAACCAACCAATTGATCCTAGCCCTCCATTCCCTTTGACTTTTAGTATAAATACCCCCCCCCCCCCCCCATGGCTAGTTCTTCTTGTGCCAAACTATTCTCTTCCAAACCTATAGTTCAATTATATTATCTAGTAGTAATTTTTGTGAGATAAAAGATTGAGTTGTGTGTGGGAGTGGTGCTTGCAACTACAAAAGGAGAAGAGGCCGGCATTCAAAGGGAAGGAGCTCTCGGTTTTGGTGCTTTTGGAGGCTCGAGTGCGGCATTCAAGGAGGAGGAGCGTCTCGTTGCAAGGACATTCGTCTAGGAGTTTGCTAATTGTTCTTTTCTTCAACAAGGTGGGTAAATTTTCCTATTTCTAACATAGGAATGCATGCTAGATTTAATTATCAAAATAATGCATGGAAATGACTAATAAGAATGCACATTTTAATTGAAAAGACGATCTCTAATTGATTAACTTATTGATATGCAAGTTATGTGTGCTGTTATTAGTAAAATTTAAGTTGTGTGCAATATGAATGTGGCCATAAATTATGTGAAGGAACATTTGTTAGTAGCATGAAAAATTATGTGCAAAAGTTAGTACATCAATTGTGTCACTTTTTGTGCTAAATTGGAAACTTTGTATGGCGTGGTAGCGAATCAATTAAGCGGAATTCTTATGTTTGGAAAATGAATAAGAGTAGAGAATTATTATAGAGATTGATGAAATTATAATGTCAAAAAATTGTATTAGTAGTATGTCACATTAACCAAATTGTATGGTAGAAATGTGTCAATTATGGAAAAAATTATGTCTAATTATTTAATAAATTATTTTCATATACTGGAATAAAATTCATGATGGAAAATGATTAATTCGAATTTTTACAGTATTTTAGTAAGAACAATGTGATATGAAACTTTGTTGAATGTCAAAATGTTCTAAATAACAGAGAGTATGGGTTAAATAAAATTGGAATTATACTAGTGACAACCTGAGCCCGTAGCTCGAGTGGTTATAGAGCACGGTTGGGTTCACTGTGGTGACCGGTTCGAATCCTTGCGACACTATATTGTTTCATGTAATTTTTTTAAAAAAACAAGGATCAGCGATCGAGAGCCTTAAATACCCTTGGCTTTCCCTTTATACCGCTTAGCTCATGCGGCCTAGTGGCTTGTGCGGTTGGCTGTGTTCTCTAGGGTGCTGGGTTCGAATCTTGCCCTCGGCAAGATTGAAAAACAATATTTTTTGGGGTTTTTAATTGTCAAAAAATTATGAGAAAAATATGACTATTCTTCTAAAAATATATGGGACTTTATAAAAATAATTTGGGAATTATTTGCATGAAATAGACTATGATTTGAGAATAAAATGCATAAATAGAACTATGGTTCTATATGTATACTTTGGGAAAATTATACCTTGCAAAAAGAGTTTGAAATGAAGAATTAGAAGATTATTGTAGTAAAGAAAGGAATTTTATTATGTGATGGTTGTGAATTGTTCTCATTTGAGAATAGTGTGAAAATGTGAAATGCGAATATTCGTAATGATGTGAAATTTTGATGTGAAGTTGATAATTGATAAAGCGTATGAAATTCATGTATAGTCATGGACTATTTGAACAATTTAGAAATCATGATTGGAAAAGAGAAATGCTATGTGAGTATGATAACTCAACATATGAATTTATGAGTTGGAAATGCTCAAATTAGAAATTGTGAATTGAAAATTGAAACAAAAAAGAGTAGCTAAGTCTCCCCCGGCATTGGAAATGAAAATTGAAAGGAAAGACCAAGGTTGGTCATGTTGAAGCGAATGAATAAGTCCAGTTTAGTAGAGAGGCTAACTCTAGAGCTTTGATTTTGTTCATGGTTCTAATAAAAACTAAGGATTAGTACATAGTGGAGATGTGATGAATGTAGGAGAAAAACACGAGTGAGGGCCATCGGATTGGCGGCGTGAGAGTATTTCACAGGTTCTTCATGATGCGTCGTGACATGACGTGGATACTGTTCCAGGATACCGTCCCGGTGGGGCTGCATGAGGATGTTTGGTGACTGCATGAGGATCGTGTGCCAGAATGGGTGCTACGTCCGTCTGCAGGTGCATCGGGGGCGATTGCCATTGGGTTCAACCCGGATATCTTCACCTGCTCTGAGGAGTTCTGTGGAACGTTTTCTCTAACTGTCCAGCTAAAACGACGGTCTGATAATTGGATGCAGATGATCACTGTCGTCTATAGGCCAAACGTGGCTACAGAACGAGAATCCTTCTGGCAAGAGCTTATCGGTATTCGGCATCGGTGGTCGGGAGCTTGGATCGTCGGGGGGAACTTCAATATCACCAGATTTGCTTTTGAGCACAAGGGTAGAAAGTCCAGCGACAGGCACAGAGAAGAGTTCAATAGGGTGATCACGGAACTAGAACTTATCGATATCCTAATCAATGACAGACTATTCACTTGGTCAAATATGCAAGCAACCCCGATTATGGCCAAATTGGATAGGATTCTAGTTTCGATGGATTGGGAGGCCAAATTTCCCTTAACAAGTGCTAAATCTATTCCTAGACCGACGTCAGATCACACCCCGATACTTCTTGACGTCGGGGAACGGGGACTTCATAGACCAAGGAGGTTCAGGTTTGAAAAGGCCTGGCTGGAAATCCAACGTTTTCACCATATGGTGATGGAAAATTGGCCGCTCCCTACCACCGGTACGGATGCGGCATCCCGTTGGTGTGAAAAAGTGCGCGGATTGAGAAAGAGGCTGCGTAGGTGGAACTGGTCTAGATTCTCGACCATCTGGCGTGCAAAGGACTCTTTGTTGGAAGGCATTGATAAGCTAGAAAGACTGGAAGAAACGAGGGTCCTACAAGAAGATTAAAGAAACAGGCTGCTACACCTCCAGGAAAATATCGCCAACCTCTATAAGCTGGAGGAGATCAAGTGGCAGCAAAGGTCGAAAATTTCGTGGCTCAAAGAGGGAGACGCGAACACGGCCTACTTCCACCGAGTGGCAAGTGCAAGTCGTAAATCTAATCTAATCTTGTCACTACAAACGGATTCGGGCACCTCGCAAGAGGAATCTGTGATCTCCAAAACATTTCAAGATTACTATAAGGGCCTCTTTGAGAAGAAGAATGATTTCAGGATCCACCTCAGGGAAGACTTCTGGCAGGGATATCAGAATGAATCAGCGCAAACACTTTCTAACTTGGAGGCCCCTTTCTCGGAAACGGAAGTGAAAAAGGCCATCAAACTAATGGGAGCAGACAGGTCGCCTGGACCAGACGGATTCCCAATGTTGTTCTTCAAGGTATTCTGGGAAGAAATAAAAGAGGACTTTATGGCTTTGATGGATGGTTTCTTCCACAACAATCTCAGATTGGGCATGTTCAATTTCGCGGAAGTGGTTCTGATTCCTAAGAGGGCGGAATCAACGAGGATGGGAGATTTTAGACCAATCAGCCTTATTAACTGCTCGGCTAAGATCATCACAAAGGTTCTGACCATCCGCCTGGGAAATATAATGGACAGTTTAATTTCCAAAGCATAGACTGGTTTCATCAAGGGCAGATGTATCCTGAATTGTGTGGCCACTGCAGAACAAGTCATCCACCACTACCATACGGGGCAGTCTAAGAATTTCCTCCTCAAACTAGACTTTGAGAAGGCATATGACTCCATTGACTGGGAGTGCTTGCTGGAAGCTCTTAGAGGGAGAGGCTTCGGGAGTAAATGGATTAGGTGGATCAAACAGTGTTTATACACTAGTAAAACGGCAATCTCGGTTAATAGGCGGTCGGGTCCACCGTTTTCTTGCAAGAAGGGGCTATGCCAGGGGGACCCGCTGTCCCCTCTGCTATTCACCATCGTATCGGATGTACTGAGAGGCATGCTAGACAACTGCCAGAGAAAAGGATGGATTATGCCTGTGGCTAGCAGTCCATCTAACCAAGGGTGCACGATTTTGCAATATGCGGATGACACCTTACTCTTCGGTAATGGGAAGAGATCAGAGACAGTCTGCTTTAAAGGGGCCCTTTACTGTTTTGAGGCCTGGTCAGGTCTCAGGATTAATTTCCACAATAGTGCTTTGATCCCAATTGCACTATCAGGTGCAGAGGCACAGGACCATGCGACCATTCTAAATTGTATGACGGTCGAGTTCTCAATCAAATATTTGGGGCTCCCACTCAAGCCAGGGAAGCTCAATAAGGCGGACTGGCTACCCATCATAGACAGGGTGGAGGAAAGGTTGGCAGGTTGGAAAGAAAAATTGCTGTCCCTCGGTGGTAGAGTGGCTCTCATCAATTCAGTATTGTCTAATCTGCCCATTTACTACATGTCGTATTTTGAACTCCCTAAGTGGATAATCCAAAGGATTGACCGAGTCCGAAAAAGATTCCTTTTGAAAGGGGCAGACCCGAACAGGGGAGGATACCACCTGGTCAAATAGAGTATTGCCTGCATGAAGAAGAAGCATGGAGGGCTAGGCATCATCGACCTTAGAGATATGAACCTTGCCCTTTTAGGAAAATGGTGGTGGAAGGTTTTTCACCACAGCGGGGAAGGATGGCAGGATTTCATTCAACCATACCTTCGGGAAAAAGACACGAGAAGTTTAGGCTTCTGAGTAGGGGCTAGAGTTTCTCGGTTCTGGAAAGGAATTACTAAAGCTAGCAGACCGTTCAACTCTGTAGTTACATTGACGATTGGTAATGGACGGTCCACCAGGTTCTGGTGGTACAAATGGTGCGGTGCCCATACTCTCAAGGAATCATTCCCAGAGCTGTATGAGAAAGCAAATCGACCGAATATATCAGTCGCCGAGACTTGGAAGAGGGGTAATTGGAAGCCGTCGTTCAGAGAAAATCTTACCCCAGAATTACATCAGCAACAGTTTGAAATGCAAGTACACATCACACGGTCCGGTGCGAGGTGTGCTTAAGGCCCAGATCAGATGCGCTGGAGTCTCGAGTCCAAGGGAGCTTTCACAGTTAGATCTCTGTATCACCGAATTCACTATCGAGGTTGCAGACCTAGCTAGGCACAGGTGTTATGGAAGGTTAAAACCCCTCTCAAAGTCAGGGTCTTCTTCTGACTAGTGCTCAATAATGCAATCCTCACCAGAGAAAACCTGGTCAAGAGGCAACCCCAGATTGCGACCAATTGTGGATTCTGCAACTTGCACGCGGAGAATTTGAATCACCTTTTTATTCACTGTCCAAGGAGTAAGGCAACTATGGTAGAGGTATTGCGAGCCTTAGGAACATGTGACTACCCCAAGATTACGAGGATTTGTGGATTGGCCCGAAATTTGCCTCGATTCGCCACAAAATGAGGGATGTGTGATACATTGCCATTGCGGATGCTACTTGGGTGTTATGGCTAGACAGAAATAATTTCTATTTTCGTGCTTCATGTAATAGTATTTCTGGTAACCTTACTCATATCATGCATCTTATCTCTTTTTGGGCTACAGATGCTACTACAGGAGCGAGAGGGAGGATTGCCAGAGTCTTCCAGGTGGAAGATTTTGATGATGAGGAAGTAGAGGTTTGGGCCGACACTGGACTGAGGAGTAGGCACCCTCCACACTCCTCAAATTTTGATTATCTGCAGCTTCCGTTTCTCTGTACTTTGTATCGACCTACTATACTTTTGGTTGTTTGAGGTTTGGATGATTAGACCCACCTCCCAGGGTTTTGTGGGGGGGGTATATGTTTTATTCTCTGTACTGCTCTTTTGTATTTCTCCCGGTACACCGGGGTTGTTTTATTAATTTCTTATTAATAAAACAGGGTGGTGTTATTCCACCTTTAACCTCAAAAAAAAAAAAAAATATATATATATATATATAGCAATGCTACATTCACTACCAATTTCACTATATTTCTCTTTACTATTTTAGGTGGCACACTCCAATCACTGGTCGATAGCATAATGAAATATAAATGCAGTAAATAAAATGGAAGAAATAAAGAGCAGTAATTAAATAACCTGTTTTGTTAGCATAAAGAAAGTAATTAATGTGGGTAAAACTGAGGGGGGAAATCGAAGAAATTGTTGTGCTGCCTTTGAGTAGTTCTTTCCAGTCAGCAGTTGAGACGATGGAATAAATGAAATGTAGAAGAGAACCTCCTGAAATCATATGTTCGGTAGTTAAGGAGTACTAGTAATTTACATGTTCATGGCACGGCTTAATAAATATAATTTTTTTAAATTAAAAATTTAAATGTAGTCGGTGTGTGAACCTAAAACATTCTTTATAATACTTTATAATAGTTATACAAATATTGGTAGATTTAAAAATGACACTAAGATCTTCTCCATTATAATATTAGAGATTAGAGATGAAATTCGTTGTCATTTAATTTGGTTTATTTTTTCATTGTTTTTTATCAAACTCGTGGCCGTACACACCAAACATGCAACACACATCGAAGCTGAACTTGCACACTCAATTTTTTTGCTCACTAGTATAGAGCTTATTGCAAAACCTCAGGGGCTACCCTCGTTGTAATTATTTTTTGAACAATGACTTACGTTATACAGATCATTGATAATGTTATGTCAAAATCATGTTAATCCTATATAGGTAGGTATTTGTACTACTATAAATGAAACACGACGTGCATGGATGCCTAAATTGTATTTCAAAAAATTTTTATTGCTTTATCACAATGCAAATTGAATATAAAACATAATGAGGAAAAAATACATAACCTAGTAAACATAATTTTTTTAATGTAAAATTTCATACCTAGTCTGAATTTGAAGTTAAGACATTTTTCATAATAATTATGCACGTATGTTATACACGTTATTAAATTTACAAATGATACAAAGGTGTACTCTCATTATTATATTAGAGATCGAAGATTAGAGATATTTTATTATTGGAACACGTAACCAAATTCATTTGGCGCTTTTGGTTTCAACTTTCAAAGATCCAAATGGTAAAAGAATGAATTTGGAGAAATATCTCTCTTCTTGTGGGCCACACATTAATAATCAGGCTGTCGCGTTTGGCCGCATTTCTTAATCCTTCAAGTTAAAGAAAGACCATTAACGACAAAATAACATAGCAGATCTCCATCTGCATCATTATACTATTTAAGCTCCTTGCCAATTATATTATACTAGTAATTTTCACGTGCGATGCACGTTTTGATTAAAAGTTGAAATTAAATGTGCGATATATGTAAGTCGGTAGTAATCGGCACTTGTGATGAATGCCTTATTTCAAAAAATTGGAGTTGAACGGGCACTGCACGGAATTTTTTAAATTTTTAGTGCTTGCAATTTTTTAAATTTTGAAGAAAAAACCTTGAATTGTACGTACAGTGATGTGTTGCGAAATAGATTTGGAGTTGCACGTGCGACGTACGTATTTGTTTTGTGACAAAAAAATTAAAAATTATTTGTTTGGTGAAGGAAAAACTTTAATTTACACGCGTGATGCACGTGTTAATAAATAGAGTTAGAGTTACACATGCAACGTATGTGTTTCATTTGTGGCAAAAAAAATATTAAAAAATTGTTTGGTTGGTTACAAACTCAAAGTGACAAAGTGACAAACTCTCCCATTAATAGTAGTAGATTATACTATATCTTAAGCTAATAGGCCTATCCCTTTCCTTTCTCCATTTTGAAATAGAGAAAGGAGAGCAAAAGTAGGGATTCACACTTTCTAAACACATGAGCACCACACTATATTATATATTATTATATCTATATATTATACTAATAGGAGAGAGAGTCAGCCTCTCTCCTTTCTCTATTTTAGAATAAAGCAAGGAGAGCAAAATGAGAAATTCACATTTATTAACACATGTAGTATACACATTTTCATTAAAAAATATATAAAAGCCTCAAACCTATAAATGTGGAACTTAATTACTAGTATTGTGATTTGCTCATTAAGTGTTTGATGAAATGTCTACATATCACACAATGTGTTTGTGAAAAAATAGTTTTGAAAAAATTTGTTTAACTGAATCAATTGTATCTATGTATGGTGTATGTTCTAATTTTTGAAACCCTAATTTACTACCTCGTTTTATTTTCAATTTCTAATTTATGTCTTTGAAATCATGAAATTTGAATTTGAGGAAGAGTACGGGTTGAAGATGGGGATGACTGTAGTATCAGATCCAAGAATGAGATTTGGTAAGGAGGTAGATGGCGGAGAGTATGGTGAGGTGAACAGAGAGGTGGAGGAGGATGTTGGAGAAGGGGATGTTGTTGCGATCGAAGACAGCGGAGACACGGGAGATGAGGAATAAAGCATCTGATAAGATGTAAATTTGGGAGGGGGAGGGGAGGAAGGGGAGGGTTGAAATGAGACGGGTCAAAGCTTGAGTATTGCCGGTCATGATGTATATAAATGCCGAGCGCATTTTAAAAATAAATTTCACTAAACTATACACTTGAAGAGTTAATTTCTCTCAATTCTCTCACATTTTTTTAAAGTTCCATATAATTTTATTAGTTCATTACAATTTTTATAGTCTGTGCAATTTGCACTGGGTAACGCTAGTTATATCCTAAGCTAATAGGACTATCCCCTCCCTCCTTTCTCTATTTTGAAATAGAGAAAGGAGAGCAAAAGTAGGAGTTCAAACGTATCTTACCACATACAGACCACACATTTAATTTAATAAAACAAAATTAAAAAATATACAAAACACAAAAAACTTTTCCTCTTCCCAAATCCCCTCAACCTAGGGATGGCGAACGGGTCACTCGGGCCGGGCCGGGCCCAACCCGGACGGGTTGGGACGAATTCATAACCGGGCCGGGCCGGGTTACATTCTCAAATGGGTGGCCCGCCCAACCCGCGAACCCTTTAGGGCTCAACCCGGGTTGGGCCGGGTCGACCCGCGGGTTGGCCCGTATAATATTTTTTTTTTTTTTTTTTTTTTTAGTTTAAATTAAAATAATAATAATAATAATTTTTTAAATGTTGTATACTTGTATACAAACAATCATATCTTTGTTTGATGAATTATGAATACTACAATTCTTAAAAAATTATGTTACTAAGTAAGTTACGTAGTATTAGTATCAAATTGAGGGATATTTCAAAAATTATGTTTGAATGTTACTAAGTAAGTAATTATATTAGTAAGTAATTTTGGGGAAATATCCCCAAGTAAGTAAAACTATCAAATAAGTATAAGTAATTATAATACTAAGTAATAATACTAAGTTCACTAAGTAATAATACTTAGTATTATAAGTAATAATAATACAATTCATTAAATTCAGTAATAATAATAATAAGTAATAATACTACAATTCTTCAAATGTCCCCAAATGATGTTTAATTATAATACTAAGTAATTAATAATATTAATAAACAAAAAAAATCGTTGAAGAGTGAAGACTAATAATAAGATTGAAAGAGTGAAAATGACAACAAAATTTGGAATTTTATTCATATGAATTTAAGTTATACAATTTGAACAATTTATAACGAAATGAAGAATTCAATTCACAAATAAGTTTTATACAATAACATATTTGTTATATACAATTTTAATTGAGTACAAGTTTTCTAATTTGACATAACAAGAAAAAGCTATTGTAAGTGTTGTCATTGTTGTTGTTCTTGTTGTTGATCTTCGGGCGAGTTGCTCCCACTTGTTGAACTTGATAGTGCTTTTCCTTGCGTCCTATCTTCAGCCTTCAGCCAGTCTTCTGTGCAAACGAGCATCTCCAACGACTCCGGCTTCAACCTATTTCTGTAATCAGATAGAACCCTGCCACTTGTAGAAAATGCACTCTCAGAAGCAACTGTAGAGACAGGAGGAGTTAGCAAATCTTTAGCCATAATTGACAGAATACTAAAAGTGTGTTCATGTTCTTTCCACCACTGTAAAATATCTAGTGGAGAAATAGTAGGCTCAGTATCCTGTTGGTTATACCAATTTAATTCATTTGGTTGATTAGTCCTAGGTTTTTTAGATTGAATTTGTTCAAGTAAACTAAATGTTCTATCACCAATTCTACTTTTACCCTTATCTCTAGAACTACCAGACGAAGAACTAACTACAGAAGTTGTACCACTAGAAGCAAAACGTCTATCATAATAATCATACAAGTTATTTAAGGTAGTTTCAAACTGAACTAAAAACTGATCGCAATCAATTGTTAATTCTACATTGTTCTCTAAAAATCCAAAAAACATTTGTATCAAATTCTTCGTACCTTCTAATTTGATACGGGGATCCATAACAGTAGCAACACAAATCAACATCGGAGGAGGAAAATAATACTTCAAAAATTTTTGAAATGCAGGTATTACAATGTTACTAATATAGACATCATTTAACATTTCGTTAAATATTTGTACCATGCTAACTAATTCAATAAAAATGCTACTAGAAGTAGATTCATATGTTTTAGAAAACTTTAAAGTTGCGGTTTTAAAAGGTTCTAAAAATTTCAACAAAGCTTCAGCAAAAAACCAATCGGCGGGAGTCATTTCAAAATTAGGCATATTTTGTGCGATACAAAAATCATTTACAACTGCTTTATATTCGGTGACAACATTAAGTAAATCAAAAGTAGAATTCCATCGGTGTCTAACATCCTTTGGAAATTTTCTAAAAGGAACTTTCCTAACTCTACACCAAGCTTTCCATTCTTGTAGAATGCTTGGTTTTAATGCAATGAAATGTACACAATTTCTAATTTTATGTATATATGGATCAGCTATTTTTAATGCGTCTTGAACACATAAATTTATAATATGACATGCACATCTAACATGAAAAATTTTGTCAGATGGAGGGTTTAATACAGATTTTAAAGTAGTAATTGCTACATTGTTGTTAGATGCATTATCAAAACTAATAGCCATAATTTTATCGCGAATATGAAAAACATCACAAATTTCTATAATACGGTTTGCTATTTCGTCACCACTATGGGGATACGGCAACGACGCAAGTGATATGATTCTTTTATTAAGAATCCAATCATTGTCGATCCAATGACAGGTTATTCCCATCGTTGGAATATTGTTGACACCCGTCCAAACATCCGAAGTTAAACTAACCCTACAAGTTAAACTCCATAAAATTGCAATCAACGCGTCCTTCATTTCAACATACACTTTAAAACAATCCGATTTGCAAGTGTTTCTCGGAATTCTCCTAAAATGAGGGTTTAAGGCGGTTTGATTAAAGTTTTCCAAGTTCCTACTCTCGGGATAGGAAAATGGTAACTCTTCCTTAATTACTAATCGGGCCATTTCCCGACGAACAAGTTCGGGATCATAAGGGTGGCTATCTACTTGACCGGTCATAGGGTTAATTTTTTGTTGGCCTTGTATTTGATCGAGGAGTTCTTTGTGATTATGTTGTATGTGTCTACTAATTGTACCGGTGCCGTCACCCCTCTTGAATTTGTATGTTTTGCTACATGTTTTACACACTTTCAAACCTACACCCGGAATATTTTCGTCCGGGATATACTCATAAAACTTGTGCCAATCGCTAGTTTCTCCTCTACTTTTCCTACTACTACGGGGTTGTGTGGTTTCGGGTTGTTGTTGTTGTTGTTCTTCTTCTATTTGAATGCCACCTACAACATCCATGTCGTGTGTACCCCATTGTTCCATAGTAGGATCAATGTAATCTTGGGCGGGCTCACTAATAGGGACAATTGGTGGCCTACGTGAAGAGGAGGAGGAATCTTGTCCGCTACGACCGCTACCGCGTGATCTAGACATAATGTAGTAATGTGGTATGTAAAAAAAAATCTACTAAGTAGTGGCGGTGAATTATACAAAAAAAAAATTAAAAAACAAGAGGGTTGAGAATCTTGAGATAGAGAAGTTCAAAAAACGAACAATAATTTTAACTACAACGCAAAAAAAAAATAGTAGAGAGATAGAGATATTTTGATACCGTTCACCGTGGAATACGCGTATATAAAAAAACCGTGAAAATTAGAAAATAATAGACAAGATGGAGGAGCGCTTTGCCGATTTCGCAATTGAAGAGTTGAATTGAGAAGAGGTTGAAGTAGATTTGAGCCGATGGTTGAAGAGAGTTGAAGACGTTGAATTTTTTTCTCCGATACGACCAAAATTTGATCGTGTATACGCCTCCTTGTACACTTGTTTGATGATTACTACAATTGTTCAATTTTTTTTTTTTATGTATAATAGTAGAGAGAGTAAGAGAGGAAGGTGTGATTTTTTTGGAGATTTTTGGGGGCTATTTATAAGGTTAGAAGTGGGTAAAAACAAAAAAAAAAACAAAAAAAAAATTAACAACAGCAAGCAAGCAACGGCTTGCTGCTGTGCTGCCGAGCCCAACGGGCCAAACCCAACGGCTATTTCCCAACGGCACCAAACCCCAACGGGCGACCCGCGGGTTGAATTCGCGGGTCCAATTCACGGGTCGGAGGTCAAAAATTCGCGGGTCAACCCGCGGGTTGGCGGGTCCAATTCGCGGGTTGACCGGGTTCGTGGGCCGGGTTTCGCGAATCCAATTCGCATATATAGCGACCCGGGTCGACTCGGTACTGTTCACCGGGTTCGACCCGAACCCACGAAAGCTTTAAACGGGCCGGGTTCGTGGGCCGGGTCGCGGGTGGGTCGCCAGTTGACCCGGCCCAGTTGCCATCCCTACCTCAACCCATCCTCGCCCAAAACCCATCCGTCACTGTTCGTCGTTCGCCGTTCGGAAATCCGCCCCAATCTAAACTATCCTCGTTCGCCAGTCCACCCAAATACAAATCATCCCCGTTACGCCTATCTTCGCCGTTGTCCTTAGCCCAAAACTCAACCACAATCGTTCGCCGTTCTCCAGTCCTCCCAAATCCAATAGTAGTCGTACGCCATACCCCAAATCCTTGCCAAGATTAAGGTATTCAGGAAGTTGTAAAATTATTTCTTATTTTAGATTATATATTTATTATTTTTACAATATAGATAATATGAGATTAAGGTATTGATCAAATTGTAATATCCTCTCTTATTTTGGATTGTATATAGTATAATTATTTGCTAAAGAGATGAAAATATTTGATGAATCTAAGAGTAATGTCTAAAGATCCTTTGGTTTATTATGAGCGGCTTCGTCTTCTCATGTTAAATTCTTCAATCTTATCTCTATTTACTATATGCGCTCATCATGTTTGATAAAATGCATGAATGAACTAAAATATGTTAGTTGTAGGAGCCGGCTGTGTGGTGGGGGCGTATGGAACTCAAGTGGATGGGTTTTAATTTTGAATTTGATTAGAAATTTATACACCAATCTTCGAAACATAGGGTTCGGTAAAATGCTTATAGATGTGGGAATGTTCAAATTTGGGTTCGGGATTAACTTGATTACAATTATTTTCTCATTTGTGGTGTACACGAGGTGTTTGTGAAATTGCTCAAAATACCTTTATAATTATTTGACATTATTTTGATTTAGTTTAGTCATTCAAAATTACCTTTTTTCAGGCATTGTCTTGCCGACAGATTTTGAATGGCGGACGAATGTGGATATATAAGGTAAAAGTCTACCACTTAGCAATTACGTTTTTCGTGTTCGATGGTTTTATCTGTAGTGGTTTCTCAATGCTGATGAACTTTGTCCTATACTATATCTTTTCATCCATGCTCCAGTTTTATGGCGAGCGTCTGTTGCCATTATGTAGGCGTGCAGAAAGAGACTGATTCATCATGCGCATTGTATTAAAATGATTGATGTAAGTTTCTTAAGCTCAAAACAATATATATGTTTATATTTTTTCTGACTAGCATTAGCACCTTACCAAAGTTTATTGTAGGTGTTTCCGAAAAGGAAACATATATCTTGATTAAAGTTGTTTTACTGTTTTACTTCAATTTTGATTAAAGTTGCTTTCTTTTGCTGCAATCTCAGTAATTTTTCTACCCAACATTGATCTATGGTATAATTACTGTATTGGATTCTTACTTGATAAACTATGAAGATATATATAATCGTCCGATCAATATTGTTAAAATTAATTATTTTTTAAAATTATGCATACTATTATATATATTATACTATTAGGTGATAGAGTCCTTCCTCTATTAAAATAAAGCAAGGAGAGGATAAACAAAAAACGAGCACGTGTTAACACATGAGAAAAAAAGAAGTAGAAACGAACATGTACTAACACGTTCAGTCAATTTACAAAATAAATAATAATAAAAATAACCACTCACCTTCTGATGTTGATTATGTTTCATTGAGAGAGAATGATTTATGACGGAAGGTTTGATTTGAGAGAGAAGGCAGTTGAGAAGCACGTACACTGTGGAGAAGGAGATAGCAGAGTACATCATGGAGGAGTTCAAGAAGAGCCACATCCCTACCTATTACTGCATAGTAAGCTCAACTTCAGTAATTATTCGACTTTTTTTCTTCTTTGCTTTAGAAATATAGAATGATGTTGGTCGATTTAAAAATGTGAATTTATTAATTTGTAGATTTGTCATCTTTTAATTATATTGTGATCGAAATAGTTAAGATGCATCTTTAAATTTAGCGATCTAGGGTTTAACTATGTCTTAATATTGTGTCGGTGTTGAATATAGTCAACTCCGTCCTTTAATGACTTTTATGTTTTTATATAAGAAATAAAATTACTGTGCATATACATGATAATAAAAGAATATGAACTAATGGAAAATTTTCCTTAGTGGTTTCAAAGAATATGACCGAAATATATAAAAGTATCATTAATTGGGTTTTCCAGACAATAGTAACACATGTTATTAAATAAGATAAACTGGAAGAAAAAAAGACACAGTGCATATCATCATTGTATTGTTCAAGTTCCACATAATTTTATGAGTCTATAAAAAGTATTTTAGTCTGTGCAATTTGCACAGGGTAACACTAGTTTAAACCTGTTTAAACTCAATTAATATTATCTCACTCTTGAAAATGAATTATACTATATCTTAAGCTAATAGGCCTACCCCTCTCTTCTTTCTCCATTTTGAAATGGAGAAAAGAGAGCAAAAGTAGGTTCACAACACTTTTTTACTTAACAAAACAAAATAATAAAACAAATACAAAATTTTTTATATAAAAAAAAACTTTCGCTTCCAAGTCCCCCTCCCCCGAAATCTCACTAACCTTCCTCCTACAAATCTCAACAGTCGTCGTTCGCCAGCCCACCCAAATCCTCATCGTCGATGCTCGCTGGCTCGCCATGGGTGATGACACCATTGGTAAGAATTCTTCTATGAGAAATTAGGGTTTTTGAATTCCTAATTTGTTTTGTAATATTGTATTCATGAAACCCTAATTTACCACCCGCTTTTACTCTTGATTTCTAATTAGCGCGTTTCAATTCTTGAAATTTCGGAATCCAAACCCTAATTATGGATTCAAAAATAAAGATTGGTTATTTTCAGATCAAATTCTAACTAATGTTCTGTTCTTGTTCTTGTTCTTGATTCTTTGTTTCTTCATATCCAAATAAATTAGACTTTAGAGGCCATGGTAGAAATTGGGATTTCGGAAGGTGAAGAGATGAAGGAAAGAATAAATTGTGAGAAAGTAAGTGGTAATGTAAGTGTTTATTATATGTTTGTTTTTGTTTATTCACTACTTTACACTACTCTCTCCAATGTGTACCCACAGAAATTTCGGAGATGGCATTTAGACCTGTATGTCATGCCGTCGCTGCAATTGGCCCAGATATAGGTTACCTGAAGATCAACTTTTATTCTTCAATTTGATGGTAATTGTGTTCACAACTTCTCATAATTATTTCTCATGAAAAAATTACTTTTGGTAAGTTCTTGAGCTTTTCATTTATTCTTAGCAATCTTTCAAAAATATTTTAGCAATCTTTCTTCAATTAGAATTGTTGTTTTAGTTTTTATATCCTTTTTTTGGGTAATATTTAATTTGTTTGCGTCTGAGTATTTTTCTGTTTTTTTATGATAGTATGGTCAAGTTTTGAGATTCCGGATCAGATGCAACCTAATAATGTAGGGTTTCGGATTAGAAGAAGGGGGATCGTCAGGCATGAGATTAGAACGAACTGACTTGCATACGAGGACTTTTTCTTCTAATTGTTATCTGTTTTCATTTGGACTTTTGCATTCTATGTAATATTTTTATTAAATTTTCAATTATGATGAATTAAGGATTGTAGATGATGATAAAAAAAACATGAAAGTTGAATAGTTTGGTCCATTTTATCATTATTGTATTTTATTATTTTTATTTTGTTAGGGTAAAAGTGAACAAATTAATGAATATATAAGAAAGCTAATGACTTGCATCAAATGGTTGATGAAATGAGAAGATGAAATTTGATGAAGCAAGAGAATCTTCGAAATATGCTGAAATCAAAAGGGAAACAACATGCAGATAGTGGTATCTAATCTACATCTTTTATTTTGTTTAAAATTTTTTGGTGAATTGTAGTAAATTTTCAATTATGACGAATGAAGGATTGTAGATGATGATAAAAAATATGAAAGTTGAATAGTTTGGTCCATTTTATCATTATTGTATTTTATTATTTTTATTTTGTTAGGGTAAAAGTGAACAAATTAATGAATATATAAGAAAGCTAATGACTTGCATCAAATGGTTGATGAAATGAGAAGATGAAATTTGATGAAGAAAGAGAATCTTCGAAATATGTTGAAATCAAAAGGGAAACAACATGCAGATAGTGGTATCTAATCTACATCTTTTATTTTGTTTAAAAAAATTTGGTGAATTGTAGTATTGTATGTGTGTTTTTTAATTTGATCATTTCATAGAGACACAACTAAGGAGTAATAAAGAACAGTTGGACGCAAATATTGAGGAATTTCGCAGACAATATGAGTATTTGCAAGCAAGCTTTAGAATGGAAGAATCTGACAAGATTGTAAGTCTCTTTCTTAGCATCTCTAAATTTCGGTAATTATTTGACTATTTTTGTTTCTTTTAATTGAATAGAAATATAGAATGATAATGATTGGGTTGAAAGTGTGAATTAATTAATTTGTAGATTGTCATCTTTTCATTATATTGTGATTGAAATAGCTAAGAGGCAATTCTGAATTTTTAAGTACCACATAATTTTATAAGTCCCTCAAAATTATTTATTCTGTGCAATTTGCACAGAGTAGCACCAGTATCATTAATAATGAGATATTTTACCTAACCAGACACCCCCATACCAATTTAAACTTACGTTCGCGGTTTAATATTTTCCTTTACCAAAATCCGCCTGTTCGACATTCAAAACAAAATAGCGTATTCCTTTCCTAAAACATCCACCAGTTCACTGAATTTTCAATCATCTTTTTTTCTTTCCCTTTCTTGTTCTGTTGAATTCATATTAATAAAATGCAATTCATTTTAACCAAACTAAATAAACAGCCCATCAAAATTTCAAGACCTGAATCTCAAAAACAACAAAAAAAAAAACGTACCCACACCGGTTCCTATTTTTTTTTTTTTTTTTTTTGAAGGAAAAGGTGGAATCTGACCACCCTGTTTCATTAATAAGAGTTTAACGAAACAAACCCAGAGTACTAGGCCCAAGTACAAATTACAGACAGAAAATAAACTATACATGAAACAACATGACGCGTACAAATAACAAATTCCTCCAACAACCCTGGAGGGTGGGCCGATAAACAAGCTTGGTCCAGCAAAATTGTAAGTACGTCAGTTTAGCTTCGTACAGTGCCTCCACGGCACATGCACATCCACCTGAGACAAGTCTGGCAGGATTTTATTAGCCGCTGATCCCTGCCTTCACCTCGCTGGGGGGATCCCATTTATGGGCCCAAGACCCGCAGATCGAAAACTGACCCCCCGACACATGCTCAGCGTCACACCCTCCCACCTTCTCCAATACTTATCCTACAAACGTGCCAGTAGCTCCCACAGCCGCTACCAAAGAGATAGTCATGAAAAGGATACCTTCACCTCTCACACGATAGCGCTTTCTCAGACGATTTCTCACCAAACAACTATCTCGCTCACCCAACCAAACACCACGCTCCAGGAGAGAGCTGTGGAGAGGATACCTTCACCTCTCTCACGCACAAGCTCTCTCCGGCAATTTCTCACCATACAGACTTATCTCGACTCATACTCCCAATCCGAGGGAAGAGGCGACGCTGTCACGAGCCAGTGGCCTAAGCTGGGAGAAGCTCAATAGCCTGATAGTAGTCGCTGTGAAGACTTCACTGGCGACATCATAGGACACTCCAGACCAACCATACCCAAACCCCACACCCCATCACCCGCAACAAACCACCGACCTCACACACTTGAACCCCATATCCATGGTGTTCGCGACAACAAGCGCGGAAGGATGCTCTGGCACGGCATAGTCGCTCCGCGACAGTTGAGACAAGCACCCTGAAAGTTGAGACAAGTGAGCGCACATACGGAGGAACCCCATCTTTGGGCCCAAGCTCCACAATCGTGCAAGACAACCTAACTCTCGACATCTTCACACGCACTACCAACCCTCACAAAAACCAAATCAAAGCTGTAGATCGCCGTGATTGGACCCGAGAGTGTGGCCATGATGGCAAGCGCGCAAAACATCCGGGCAAACATCTAGCAGAGCCCCCCAATCCCAACCTAACCCAAACACCAACCCCAAACAACACACCCCCAAACAACAACAGCAAAGTCGTTGAACTGATGTAGAGGTATCATGTATTCAATTGTAGTGGGTGAGGGACTCGTTGAATGAAAAGTCGAGTGAAAGCTCCAGGTTTGACAATTGAGAAGTTGAAGAACAGTTCCAAGCCGGCCTATTAGGATCAGGACAGAAGCTCCTTCATTCAGAGAATCTATTACACAGGAACATATGAAATTGACCTTGTTAATCTCCTTTGAACTCTCATTAGAGTCACGGCGGGGGAAGGCGGCGCGGCGACGACGGCGGTCGACGAGCGCCGCAACGGGGCGGCGCTACTGCAGGTCGACGGAAAGGAGGAGCAAGGGGAGATCGGGGGTTCTGCTGTTCGACATTGAGGCCAGAAGAGGAAGTCGTTGGGGGGTTCGGTGTGGTGACGACGTCGACAAGGGGGAGGGGGGTCGCCGGAGGTCGGGAGTTCTACCGGAGAAGAGGAACAAGAAGGGCAACGTGGAGTGGACGGGGCGACGTCGTCTACAGAGTGGAGGGAGACTTGGCATCGAACGAAAGTCGGGGAGGGGGCGGCGCGATCCCGGCCGCCACCCCTTCCAACCTCTCTCTAGATCTAGGGTTTTGTTTTTGGGGTTTTTTTTGGAGCTTCTCTTTCTACAAACTCAATTTTTTTGCAATATATATGTGTGTGTGTGTGTGTATATATATATATATATATATATATATATATATATATATGGGAAAAAGGGGTATGAGCAACTTGCTCATTTAGTAAATGAGCAATTGATGATGTGGCATGCATGTGATTGAAAAATCCTTAAAAGGATTAGTTGTCCAATGTATTACATGCATGCCACATAATCACTTACTCATTTACTAAATGAGCAAGTTGCTCATATCCCTTTTACCCTATATATATATATATATATATATATATATATATATATATATATATATATATATATATATATACATATGTCAAAAAGTTAACAAGGGGACCTCGTTGTTCCTATATTTTTCTTGAAAACAAAGACTAAGGTACCGTTCTTTTTTTTTTTCCTCTTATAAAAGGTTACCTCTTATAAAAGATTTACAGTAAGAGCCTCTTGTAAGAGCCTCTTTTTGAGGTGTTCTTTTTACATAAAAATATCCTCTTATAAGAACCTCTTATAACAGAATTCTATTCTTTTTTCACCTCTTACAAGAGCCTATATTACCCCAAAGTCTATATTACCCCCAAAGTATAAAAATAGTGAGATGAAGGACAAGAAAAGATAAGTTCAAATCACTAATATATAAACTAGTTTAATGCCAAGTTAAATTCACAAATCAGTGTAAATCATCGATTATAATTCTGGGCTACTATAGACTTTTAATTAGTATGAAAATTAGTATGTATAAATATAAATAATAATAATTTGTTTCAAAGAAGTTGGATTAAAAAAATTTAAGGTCAAAGGGCTAATATAAATTCTCCCTTAGCTGTAAATAAATAAAAAATAAATAAAATTACAGTCAACTAATTGTTTCGACAGCATCCCTAACATAATTGTTCGAGATTGTGAAGAATGAATTCCCACACTTTTTCTAGGATAGCATATGATGCGGTTTATTTCTGGGAGACGTGTGGATGCACCAGGTGTGAGTTCGGACTCAATTTGTAGTTGAAGGAGAAAGCTGCTCGTCTGACGACCCTAGGCTGACCGGGCGGAACCTATGGCGACCTCGGGATGGTTCGGAGATCTGGGCTCGGATCCGAGGATTCGGATCCGAGGTCCTGTGTACCTGCAGACGGTCCTGAAACACCGGGGTTTGTCCCGGTGGCGGACCCTCCGACGATCTAGTCAGTCTCTGTGAGAGAGTAGCAATAACTAGGTGAATTTAAGTGGCAAAAGATTGATTACCTGAAAAGGTGGGTGAGGGTCTAGTATTTATAGAGAATCCCAACCGGGTTTGGATCCTCTTGGGGGCCGGGTCTGAACCCGAAAGCCCATGGGCCTGTCGTGGTAGAAGGCCCAGGGGGTTTAGGGCTGACGTGGCAATACCAGGAGTGGTATAGGGCTGACGTGGCAAAATCCTGAGTGGTATAGAGCTGACATGGCTGATCGTGGGTCTTCTGTGCTTCTGGGAGAATCGGAGGGCCCAGGCTGTGCCAGGTCATCCCCCTGCTTCACCAGAGAGGGGGGGACGGCTCATGGGGCTGTCACGGATCGGAGACCGAGGACCACTGAGGCTCGTCGGATACGAGGAGGCCGGCTCTGGGGGGGTGTACTTGAGGTTCGGCGCCGACCCTGTAATGGTTCGAAGCCGAGCTAGATTGCTATTTTTACCTTTCTTGAGTGAGAGTTGTATTGGGCCCTGGTTGGGCCCGCAGGCCATTTTTACCCTACCACACAAGCCCCCCACTCCTGCGGGGGTGCGGGAGCTAGCCGGGAGGAGTGTTCATGGTCGTGGAAATGGGATGGCAAATCGTTGAATCTTCCGAAGGAGAGTACCCTGGTGTCTGGCCCAACCTCGATATGACGAGGGATTATGTTTTTGACAAGGGCGATGCGAGACGTTGTTTCTTCCTGAGAAGAAGGCCCTGGTGCTCGACCGAACCTCGAGATGACGAGGGTTTATGTGTCGGCAAGGGTGATGGCGAGCCGTTGCTTCTTCCTGAGAAGAGTACCCTGGTGCCAGACCGAACCTCGAGATGAGGAGAGATTATGGGTCGGTAAGGGTGATGGCGAGCCGGTGGATCTTCCGAAGAAGAGTACCCAGGTGCCAGACCGGACCTCGCGCTGGCGAGGGATTATGAGTCGGTGAGGGTGATGGTGAGCCGTTATTTCTTCCTGAGAAGAGTACCCTGGTGCCGGACCGAACCTCGAGTTGAGGAGGGATTACGGGTCGGTAAGGGTGATGGCGAGCCGGTGGATCTTCCGAAGAAGAGTACCCAGGTGCTAGACCGGACCTCGAGATAGCGAGGGATTATGGGTTGGTAAGGGTGATGGCGAGCCGTTGAGCCTTCCTGAGAAGACTACCCTGGTACCGGACCTGACCTCGAGCTTGGCAAGGGATTACGGGTCGGCAAGGGCGATGGCGAGCCGTGGAGCCTTCCTGAGAAGACTACCCTGGTGTTGGACCCGACCTCGAGCTGGCGAGGGACTTATGGGCCAACAAGGGAGATGGCGAGCCGTTCAGCCTTCCTGAGAAGACTACCCTGGTGCCTAACCTGACCTCGAGCTTGGCGAGGGATTATGGGTTGGCAAGGGTGATGGCGAGCCGTGGAGCCTTCCTGAGAAGACTATTCTGGTGCTACGAACTGGCCTCGAGCTGGCGAGGGGTTTAGGGGCCGGTCAGATAGTGGGCGAACCGTTGTGTCTTGGGAATGTTGAGCAGGGTGGTCTGCTGTCTTTGCGGAGCATTGGGGGCGCCTTGGGATCTGTGTGAGGTTCCAATTCCCCAGGTGTTTTAATGGCGCCGCCTAATAAATGTATGGCGCATGGTCTTCCGTCGTTTGGTTTCCCCCATGTCATAAAGGCCGGCCCTTGGGGGAGGCTATAAGTACCCCCCCCTTTTCGTAGTGGGTCAGATCAAAAGCAAGGGTGGCCTATTGGCCCTTAAAGGTGTCTGCTCCGGCGGACGCCTGTCTCTTGTCAATTTTTACCCCCGGTTGTGTCGGAGAGGTGGTTTCTCTGCCGCCCGGATCTTCTCTTGGATCTGATGGCCCTGATACGGCTGCCAGATCCAGGGGGGATCAGGGCGAGAGGGGTGACGACCAAACTCCGAGGGGTGAGCTGTTTGCAACTGTGAAGGGTCTGTCCTTCCGGAAGAGACGAAGGGCGTTCCGTGCCAGTTGTTTACAACTGTGAAGGTTCTGTTGCCTTTGCAGGCCGAACCTTTGCAGTTGCATCAACTGGCTCGGAATGTTGCACTTCTCTCGATCTCTGAGTGTCGATATGCTTTCGACCGGGGTGCTCGCCGAGGGCGGCGTCTTAAAGCTTTGAGCCTCGGATAGACGAGTCGTTCTCCGATTGGAGGTTGACTACTCTGCATTCCAATAGGGATCCAGGTGACAGCGGTTTCTGTCTCACCCTTGAACAGTTCGGGTCTTCGGCCGACGAGGCTGTAAGCCCCGAGCTGCTCACGGGTGAAAGGGGAACCGACCCTGCCTCGGAGCCCGGGGCGTCTGTCTAAGGACGGCGCCTTAAATCTTAAGTAAAAAATGTTCCCTCCCCAGACTATTTCTTCCGAGCTGACCTCCTCGTCTGGCTGCCAGTCTGTCATTGGATGATATCAGCAGCGCACGTTTTGAGGACGTGGCGCGAATTCCTAGGCGGCAGTTGCATGTCAAATAGGTGAACAGTACTTCGCGGAAATCGAGGAGTCGCTTCTATCTCCTATAAATATTCCCCCCTCTCCCCCATCAGTCCACTCCTTCCTTGCTGCTTTTTTCAAAAATTTCACAACCCTTCCGCGCTCATCTTTGCAACTTGCGGTACTAGGCTCGCCCTTCCAAAGTAACCCCAGGTGAGTTGGTAAGTCTGCTTAGTTTAGGCATAGATGGATAGGGCTCAGTCTGGCTCGTCAGCGTCGTCGTCTGGAGGGAAAGTGAAGCCTATCTCCGAATCGACGTCCTGGGAGGAGCCCGTACTCGAGGAGGAGTCAGTACACGTTGATGAGTCTTCTGATACGGTTTCGTGGGAGGAACCATTAGGTGAGGAGGAGGTATATGGTGCGAGGTTGTTGCGCTCTCGTCGTCCCTTCGTGGTGGAGAGCAGCGAGTCGGAGGAAGCGAATGATGGTTCGGACGGCGTCCGTGTTTTGGAGCTGACTTCCGATGGAGAGGGAGGCGAGGGTGGTACCGTAAGGAGATCCACAGTTCAGGGTGCAGGTCCGAGTTCCATGCTGACTGGTCGGGGGCCCGTATTCATTCCCTCGCCGGAGCGGACCAAGAAGAGGAAGAAGGCTCCGAGGAAGGCAGGATCGAGGACTGGTGGTTCGAGCCAGGGGTCTGTCTTCCGCAACTTGTGGACAGGTTCACCCGTGCAGCCGAAGCATTTCCGTCAATATCCTGACGACCTATCCGACAAGGAGCTCTTTGGTGTGCAGGCCTCTTCACCGAGTCGGAAGAGGGTGTTGATGGACGCGATTCTGACCGTCTTGGATGGCGGGGACTTGGAGGTTTTGCAGCTGGCGTACCACATAGGTCCTAGCTACGAATTGATGCTGCCGAGCCCTACTCTGCGCCCAACCGATCCCCTATCTGCTTGGTATTGTGTCTTCCCAGTGGACGCGTTCATTTCTGGACTGAGGCTACCAGTCCACCCGTTAGTTCGGGAAGTGCTAAACTGGGCCTCCTTGGCGCCGATGCAGTATGGGCCAAACTCTTGGAAGCAGATAATCTGTTTTGTACTAATGTGCGAGGAACAACAGGTGCCCCTGCGGTTGAACGTGTTCCGAGCGACGCTGATGATTAGTTCGGTGGCTGAGGGTGTTTACTATATCTCCCCCCAGAGTAGGAGGAAGGTTGTTCACAGTCATCCGGACTCCATCAAGGATTGGAAGAAAAAATATCTGGTGATCCGGAGTGAAGAGCCCTGGGACATTCCGACTCGATGGAACTACTCCAAGCCGAGCCATCCTGCCCCGGGGCCGGGGGATCTGACGGCCGAGGAGTGGGGGTTTGTCGAGCACCTCCGTTTGTCCCCTAGTATTGATTGGACGAAGGTGACGGAGGTCCACCTGGCGAGCGTTGGACTGAGCCCAGCCGTTCTGCGTATGTAGTTGTTTCTTTTTTCTCGATCCTTTCGTACTTTCTTGCTCATTGTTCTTAATGGTTCTTTCTGCAGATATGGATGAGGCATCGATCAAAGCAAGGAGGCTCGCCATGAAGAAGGAGAATGCCGAGAAGAAGAAGGGGGAGGCGGCGAAGAGGCCGAGGGAGCCGCCCCTTGTTATTTCGGAGGTACCGCTCGAGCCGAGGGTTAAGAGGACTCGTTCGGAGACGAGCAAGGGGGCTGCCCCTTCGAGGGATAAGGGCCCAGCGAGGGCATCCGATCGCGACAAGGGGAAAGGTCCCTTGGTAGAGGTTGAGGAGGAGGACCCGGTGGTGGAGATGTTGCGGCAACGGTGGGCGCCGGACTGGTCGGTTCGGATGGGTGACTGTCTGACCGAGGAAGCCCAGGCCGTGGAGGTGGTGGAGAAGCTGGCGACGCCTCGCGACCGCCAGATGATGGAGAGCGAGCCCGTAGAGGTGGCATTTACACACTTGGCGCAGGCCACCGTGTTGGTAAGCTTGTCGACCTCCTCCTTTCTGTTAGTCTTGCTTCAGGAGTTTTCTTCTTATCTGTGCCTTTTGGTCGCAGGCTTGTATGCAGGAAGCTAATGTAAAGAACCTCTACGAAGCGTCCCTGTCGCAAGAACGTGCTCGGGCGGACAAAAGCGAGCGAGAGATGAAGGAGATGCGGATCGAGCTCGAGGGTTCGCATCAGAGGGAGCAGCAGATGAAGCTGGAGCTCGAGGCCAAAGACACCGAGTGGGGGAAGAGGGTGGCCTCCTTGAAGAGGAAGTTGGCGAAGGAGAAGGGGGAGTTGACAGCTGCGTTCGCCAAGGAGAGGAAAGAGCTGACGGATGCGGGTCAGCAGATGGTGATCGCCGCCCAGGATGAGTGCTACGCGAAGGCCCTCCGTCATGTGAGGCACTTCTATCCGACCGTCGACCTGTCCAACTTTGAGTACGACATGGAGATCGATGGGACCCCGAAGACTCCTGCCGAAGAGGGGCCCGTTGTCAACCCGGCCGTCGACCCTCCGGCGAACCCGATCGATGACGAGGAGGGAAATCGAGTTGTATAGTTTTGCCTTTCTTTCTTTTTTCCCCCTTTTCATTGTATTTTCCTCCCGCGGACTGGCCACCGCCTTTTTGTAAGAAGCAGCGAAATTTATAAAAAAGTATCTTTGACTTGTCAAGTGTTTTAGCACCGGACATTTCCGAATCTCTTTGCTTATGTGTTTCGAGTTGGTTCTCTTTGTAGGTTGTGGCTTTCCTTCCCGAGGTGGACCCCCGTCATTCCGTCGTGGCGTGGCTCCGGAGCAAGGTGGAGGCATTGGGGGCCACTTTGGCTTGGTACCGTGAGAGGGCCTGCACCGCCGAGGCGGCCTTTAGCTTTTACAGGAACACGTCCGGAGCCCTTGGTGAAGAGGCAAGTCGTCTGGGGAGGGTGATGTTGGATCGGGAACTCGTGGGTGTCGGACCTGGATATGCTCTGTCGAGTTCCTTGGTGCAGAGGCCCTCCTCTGAGAAGTGACTTCGCGCTGTGCTAGTGGAGAAGGAGGTGGAGATACACCTCTACCGGTCGATGCTGGGCGTCTCGAGAACTTCCTCGGGTGGTCAGTGAGCAGGGGGGGTACCTATTGCGGTGTTGCTAACGGAACGTATGCGGCCCACCGATGCCCAGAGTTCCGTGGTCGGTATATCAATCGTGGCCGAACCAAAGGACCCTTATGCCAAGGGGGGAGTTCCCAGTTGTTCGTTCGGAGTGATCCCGCCGTTTGTCGGACCAGAGGGGCCTTGAGAGGGCGGCCCCCTGCTGTTCGAGATGAGGGGAGTATTTCTGTAATGGTCTTTGTTTGTTTCCTCTTAACCTAATAAAGGAACATGAATAAGGAATTCATTTCACCCTTTGCTTCGGTACGAGATGATGATGGGGATGTGGTTCGGCCTTATCGTTTTGTGAGGAATCGGAGTGGGGTGAGGTGAAGTCTTCGGTGTCGATCTCCTAACCTGGTATTAGGTCGGATCTGCCGAGGCGTTCGGAGTATGATACAATGAGATTCCCTTCGTATAAGATAGGGGGGGCCGCTAAAACGGCCCTTTACAAAGGAAAGCTTTTACAAAAGGTTCATTTCTTAGCTAAGTTAAAACCTATGCTCGTTCTTCGCAGGAGTTCACTGGGTGCTTGGTGTCAAGGGGGAACCTCTCTTGCTCGACGGCAGGTCTGGGGGTAGGGCCGTCCTTCTCTGGTACGAATTTGACGGCGTCGAGGGGGAACACTCCTCCCCCGACGGTGGTCATGTAGCACGATCGCGCTGCTTCTTGGCTACCTCGGACGACGCCGACTCCTTGCGGGGTGGGAAATTTGAGCTTCAGATGGTAGGCCGAAGGCACTGCTTGGAGGGAGCATAACCCGGGTCGGCCGAGTATGGCGTTGTAAGCCGCCTTGACGTTGACCACCATGAAGTCCATAGACTCGGTCCTCTTGACGGGAGCCGATCCTGCGGTAACGTCGAGGGTGACAATCCCCTCTATCACGACAGGGACGCCGGAGAACCCATGCAAGGTGTATCCGGCCGGCTTGAGCTTGCCCCTAGGTAACTTTAGATTCTCGAAGGCTTCAAGGAAAAGAATGTTCACCGAGCTGCCGTTGTCGACGAGGATTCGGCGAACTTCACAATTAGCCATGTGGAGGCTAATGACGAGGGCATCACAGTGGGGGAGGCGAACGCCTTCGAGGTCCTCCCTTGAGAATGAGACTGGCATGGGTTGCAGCTTGGGAGAGGGGTTGCCTTGGACGGCATTTACCTCTCGGATGAAGGCTTTTCGGGAAGTATTCGATTCCCCTCCCATTGGCCCTCCATGGACACAGTGCAAGATAAATGGCGCGTCCGCGGCTCCTTCGAACTCGGGATCTCGATCCTGGACGCGGTTCGGAGTAGGGTTCGGGGGCGAGTGTCTCCGGTTCCTAGTATCTCGTCGATCTCGCAGGACTTCTCGAGTGAATTCTCGGAGGTACCCCCTGGAGATGAGTTCCTCAATCTCGTCTTTCAGGGCCCGGCATTGATCGGTGTCGTGCCCATGGTCTCTGTGGAAGCGGCAGTAGAAGCGCTGATCTCGGTTCTTGCCGTTGTTAGGTCGGGGAGGTAGTCGAACGATCCCTTTGTCTTCGATTTCTAAGAGGATGGCGGATACGTTATGCGTCAAGGGAGTGTACCTCTCGAAGCGGGGGATCGGCGGGACCTTTTTTACGGCCCCTGCGTCCCTCGGAGCTTTCTTTGATGGTTCGACTTCTTCGGCCTTCCGTTTTCCCTTCGAGTTGGCCTCCCTGGCATCTTCGGGGCTAAGGGCCTCTTCTGCTCTAATGTATTTCTCGACCCTGTTGAGGAGGTCGGGAAAGTCGATGGGGGGTCTCTTCGCCAGAGAAGCTTTCAGCTGTCCATGACGGACGTTGTGCCGAAAGGCCGCAGAGGCGACGCCTGGATCAAGGGAGGAAACGCCCTTGCTTCCGTGGTAAACCTCCAGACGAATACTCTGAGGGACTCTCCGTCTATCTGTCTGAGCCCAAGTAAAGAGGCGCTGGTCCTTTCCGCCTTCCGGCTGGTGACGAAGTGAGCCAGAAAATTGCCTTCTAGTTGGTCGAAGGAGTAAATGGAGCCGGGGGTGAGCTTCGAGTACCATTCACGAGCCGGACCTCGGAGTGTGGCAGGGAAGGCTCGGCATAGCAGGGGATCCGAGGCGCTGTGAATCATCATGAGGGTTTTGAAACCCTCCATGTGATCAGCGGGATCTCCCTCGCCGTCGTAAGTCTCGAATTGAGGTGGTCGGAAATTCCTGGGTATTTCTGCTTGAAGGATGGGGGCGGAGAAGGGAGGACGGATGGGTCTGTACCCCTAAGCCACTCGTCGGTCGCCGTCCCCTATGTGATCGAGGCGGTCCTCCATTTCTTGGAGGCGCCTCAGGAGTACGCCGCCGTCTTCTGGCTGGATAGTTGACGTGTGCGACATGCTGGCCTCGGTATCCGACCTAGTTTGGGAGTGGAAGGTTTCCTCCCTGGGGGCCCGTCGGAGGGCCCCGAGAATTTCTCTCCGGAAGTCTCGGAACTCCTTGTGAGTGACGGGGGCTCCCTCGACCCTGTTCGGTCGGTCCGAGGGCTGCCTTCCGATGCGGCTGAGTGCTGACCTCCGTCTCTCGGGCGGCGGTCTTGGATGGTTCGGGGCCGGGTTGGAAGCGGCCCTTCCCCTGTTGCGGTTAACCTGTCGGTTGATGATGACTCCTCGGAGGTCGGGCTGGACTTGGCGGGCGACGCTCCTTTGGGATCCCTGATGGGGAGTTCTGTGTTTTGAAGTATGTGGACCGGCATTAGCGATTGGTGGGGGCGAGTCCCGTCGGTTGACGGAGGAAGCAGCCCCCTTGCCCTTTGAGGCCATGAGAGTTCGGCTGTCGAGGTCGCTCGATAGTCGGGCTCGGGTCGGCTTCTGAAGCAGTATTCCCACAAACGGCGCCAACCTGATGCGGTTTATTTCTGGGAGACGTGTGGATGCACCAGGTGTGAGTTCGGACTCAATTTGTAGTTGAAGGAGAAAGCTGCTCGTCTGACGACCCTAGGCTGACCGGGCGGAACCTGTGGCGACCTCGGGATGGTTCGGAGATCTGGGCTCGGATCAGAGGATTCGGATCCGAGGTCTTGTGTACCTGCAGACGGTCCTGAAACACCGGGGTTTGTCCCGGTGGCGGACCCTCCGACGATCTAGTCAGTCTCTGTGAGAGAGTAGCAATAACTAGGTGAATTTAAGTGGCAAAAGATTGATTACCTGAAAAGGTGGGTGAGGGTCTAGTATTTATAGAGAATCCCAACCGGGTTTGGATCCGCTTGGGGGCCGGGTCTGAACCCGAAAGCCCATGGGCCTGTCGTGGCAGAAGGCCCAGGGGGTTTAGGGCTGACGTGGCAATACCAGGAGTGGTATAGGGCTGACGTGGCAAAACCCTGAGTGGTATAGAGCTGACATGGCTGATCGTGGGTCTTCTGTGCTTCTGGGAGAATCGGAGGGCCCAGGCTGTGCCAGGTCATCCCCCTGCTTCGCCAGAGAGGGGGGACGGCTCATGGGGCTGTCACGGATCGGAGACCGAGGACCACTGAGGCTCGTCGGATACGAGGAGGCCGGCTCTGGGGGGGTGTACTTGAGGTTCGGCGCCGACCCTGTAATGGTTCGAAGCCGAGCTAGATTGCTATTTTTACCTTTCTTGAGTGAGAGTTGTATTGGGCCCTGGTTGGGCCCGCAGGCCATTTTTACCCTACCACAGCATATTACAGTCAACTACGTATATGATTACACTTTTTCTAGGATAGCATATTCCGGACTACTATAGACTAATATATAAACTAGTTTAATTAGTAACAATTATAATATAGACTTTGGGATAATATAGACTTTTTAAGTGATAGAAATCTTATATGAATTTGAAAGAGCCTATTAGAAGTCTTTTAGGCTTATAAGATATTTTGAGAAAAATATCTTATAAGAGATAAAAAAAAAATACTAAAAAAATTCTTGTAAGAGGAGGACCGCCTCTTACAAGAGATAAATCTCTTATAAGAAGAAAAAAAATTACTACCTAACCCATAGATTAATTATTGTAGATTCCACCGCATCTACGGGAATCTAATTAATTCCCCTTCCTTTTAATCCCCCCCTCAACAGCCCCACCAACACAACTAATTCACTAAACTAATCTCCTTTCACTCCCCATTATTAACCCCTCCCAGTCATCCAACTTGAAACTCCTAAAAATGACCACCACCGGGAACAAAAAGCACGAGATCCTGATGGGCAAATACGAGCTGGGCCGGCTCCTGGGCCGCGGCACCTTCGCCAAAGTCTACTACGCCCGGTCCCTCTCCTCCAACTCCTCCGTCGCCGTCAAGGTCGTCCACAAGCCCGACATCCTCTCCTCTTCCAACCCTTCCATCGCCCCCCTCATTCTCCGCGAAGTCTCCGCCATGCGCCGCCTCTCCGACCACCCCAACATCCTCAAGCTCCACGAAGTCATGGCCACCAAATCCAAGATCTACCTCGTCATGGAACACGCGAAGGGAGGCGAGCTCTTCTCCCGGCTCCGCCGCCGTGGGCCCCTCCCCGAACCAGCTGCCCGCCGCTACTTCCAGCAGCTAATCTCCGCCCTCCGGTTCTGCCACCACCACGGTGTGACCCATCGTGACGTAAAGCCCGAGAACATCCTCCTAGACCGTGATGGTAACATGAAACTTTCCGACTTCGGTTTATCTGCGCTGCCGGATCAGCTGAGAGTTGATGGGCTGCTGCACACCGCGTGTGGCACGCCTGCGTACACTGCGCCGGAGGTTGTTAGGAGGAAGGGGTACGATGGAGCCAAGGCGGACGCCTGGTCCTGCGGGGTCATTCTCTACGTTCTGCTCGCAGGGTTTTTGCCATTTAGTGATTCCAATCTGACGGAAATGTATAAGAAGATTCACAGGAGGGAGTATCACTTTCCCGACTGGTTCACTCCGTCGGTAAAGAAGGTTATCTCCAAGCTGCTGGATCCGAATCCGGAGACGAGGATGTCGATTGATGGGTTGATGGATATGGCTTGGATTAGGAGGTGTTACAGTGTGGATGAGCGGCTGAATCTGTTGGACTTTCTGCCACCACCGTTGAGGGACCAAGGGAGTGATGATGATCATGATTCTAGTCTTGTTGTTACTGCGCCTTTGAATGCTTTCGATATTATTTCCATGTCTGATGGGTTGGACTTGTCAGGCTTGTTTGAGGAGGAGCAGCAGCAAGGAGGGAAGAGGAGGAAGAGGTTTACGTCCGTAGCGAGTTTGGAGAGGATACTGGAGAAAATTGAGGAGCTAGGGCTGAAGTTGGGGTATGCGATCGAGAAGAGGAAGGAGGGGTCAGGAGGTGTGGTGGTGGGGAAGGGGAGGTGGGGGTCGGTTTTGATGGCGGAGGTGTCGGAGGTTGCCGACCCGGTTTTTTTGGTGGAGTTGAAGGTTGATGGTGTGAATGGGAAGGGAGGAGGAGGAGGAGGAGGAGGAGGGTTTTGTTGGGAGAGTTTGAGAGATGAGCTGGGAGAGGTTGTGTTTGCTTGGCAAAAGAATTCATGAGAGAGTGTTTTCAGTTGTTGTTACTCTGTTAGACTTTGGCTAATGTGAAAAATGTTATGGTTTTAGGAAGCATGGGTTTATTTAGTAGTAGGGGATGATTAATAAAGGGGAGAGAGAGGGTGAATTGTTCTTAGTTGGGATCTAATGTTGAAGACTAGAGGGAAAGGTTACAAATTTGGAGTTTTTCATCTAGTTTCTGTTCTTGGTTTGTTCATATAATTCTAGCTTGTTTTATCGATGAAAAAGTTTCTTCTTCTCCATCTTTGGTTTCATCTGCTATTGTTATATTTCTTGTAGTCTCCCTCAGTTTTCGGAGGGATTTGGATCCTCTACCGAACGTATCTGGGATTTTTGTGTGCTGAATTATTGAGTTGAGTTGTTCATGACCCAACACCATATGGACGGCTCTCGTCGAAAGGTACAGAAGAAGGTTGGTGTACTTAGCGAGTTTGGTCTATCAAATGAATGTTGTGGATCTCGACATGAAAGAGAGAGAGAGATAGTTGATCTCTCCCTCTCATGCCTAGATCCGCTCTCTAATCGACATGGTCAGTGGTCATCTGATTGATCTATCTGATTTGGTGCTCCCGGGACAGACAATGAATGTGATAGCTCACACCTATTTCCGATCACTTGCATGGGTCTACCACTTCAAATGGGACCACTTGATACTTCTCCTTCTTGGTTTCCCCAAATAAAGGACTACAATCAATTTGAGACCGATCACAACCCCTCACTCTACTTCACTAACTTTATACAACAGAAACCTGAGAAAGTGGGAGCTGAAGAAGCCATTATCCTAACGAGCCTTCTATAAGACCGAACCGTCAATCGCAATCTTAGAAAGCTAACGGCAAACCATATGGCATGTGTAGTGACTGAAACTGACATCCACCATTGCATTAATACTTTGATTTCCTTACTTGCTCTTATCTGCAGCTTCATCGAAAAATCTCCAAGTTCCAAGATGTTCATTCTCATACGATATCTAAAGCCCAAGTCACTGTTCGCAAAATTTTTTAAAAAAATTCTAACTACAAGTCACTCTTCTCCAAAGGGCATGACAGAGCAATCGCACTATCAAAACAAGTCGTAATTTACAATTTTAACCCACATATATATATAAGTCAATACATATAAGCTAACCCCACTTTCTATGGTTAACTCTTCGTTTCACCTGAGAGCGAAGTTGCTTATTCTTCACGCTAGTTTGGCTGCTTATCACTAATAGAAGCGGGAAGTTGCTTATTCTTCACGCTAGTTTGGCTACTTATCACTAACAGAAGCGGGATTCTACGCTCCAGTCAAGAATTTCAAAGAACGACATAGTAAGGATAAGCACAAGAAAGACTTAAAATGCACGTTATTTTGAACATCAGATCTAAAATAAAATTTAAAACTATCCGAAATATACCACTCTTGACTCTTCGTGCAATCCTCCCATAAAGCTTTGATTAAAAGGAAGTGGCAAAGTGGGAGCCTTTACGTGTATTATGTTTAAGTTTGGACGGTCAATCGAAAATAATAACAAAGCAACATGTTGAATTCAAAAATTAATGGGATAAACCGACTCCAGGAAATAGCTCACAGTTCTTCGTCGATTTTAAAAAATGGTTAACAAGTCAAACAGATTTCATAATGTCCTTCAATTTGAATTTTTAAATTATATCCGTGCATAATGCAATTTGATTATTTTGATGAGCATAGTATATATCTTGAAGTATCCATAAACTTTATTCGGATTGGGCCCATGTGAGACAAATACACCACCATAGATCAAAACTTAATGTAACAGGAACATAATACATGATAGATGCCGCAACATTAACAGGCATGGAGAGGCCGACTGCATCAAGAATATTGAGAAGAACGGAATGGGACTCTTAATTATACCTTTTATCCCCTCTGTAATACCTGGTTACTGTTTCTTGTTACTGGAAACTTCTGGGTCCCACCCTTAAGTTTCCCACTGACTGGACCCACAAGAGCCAAGGATGCCACATATCCTCTTCTGAAGGTGCTCCAAGCTGGCAACTCGTTGCATCGAAGCACTTCTCCCCATCTTTCCTCCAAAATTAGTGTCATGCTCGGCCGGTTGTGGGGTAGTATTCAAGGATTTCTGAGGGAGGCTAGGGTTCATTCTCCGATCATGTGGTGGGGGTTGATAAAAGAGATTGAGGTCTTCCTGGATGGGAACTGCAGCATCAGAGGTTGCATTGGAGGGACTCCCTGAGAAGGGCATGCTGATGGAGGATATGTCGGACATGATCGGGAACATAGGACTGCCACCGGTTACTCTCTTTACACCGTCCTCAGACATCTTAACCTGGAGAATGCAGATAATAATAAGTAAATTCATATTCAAGAAAATTTGAGACCCTAGTAGTATGAACAATTCGCAGGATTGGACTACAATTTTTTTGTGCCATCAATAATATAATTGAACTATTTTTTCTTAGAATATCGAACAGTCAGTAACAGTGTGTTTTTTAATAATTATTTATCACATTCAGTATCTAATAATTACCTATACCATCAGAGGCTTGCCCTGAGCTTACGGGGGACTGAGGCGAACACCCACAAAAAACAAAAAAATGCAGGGCCCTTAAAAAATGTACAAATTGTAATTTGACTTCACGCACAAAATACGTATATATATGTATAACAAAATACGTATATATATGTACAAGGGAAAAAATTTGGAAGCCCCTAAAAATGCGCAAAAATCGACGGCAGAAGCAGCCGCCTCTTCGGCCTCCACCTCAGGGCCGGCCTGTATACCATCTATGTAATGGGGGAAGGCATGTATGGGTGGCCTCCTGCCCTCCCTCCTGCCCTTCTTTACACGTTTTTTAATTCTTCAATCAGTAAGTTTTGCACTTGTAACTCTCTTCCATCATGTATCTGAATTTAGTTTTAAATCATAAAATGCCTTTTACTTCAAAACAGTAATGAAATTCCCAATATGTTCCCAAATTGGAGAGAAGAAAATTACATACAATGCACAAATCGATCTAATGGTATGCTTTTTTTTTTTTGATCATGTAACTGGGACAGCGTCATTTTATAATCTAATTTCAGAAGGAAAACCAAAGTAAATTCTAAATTAAAATATAACAAAATTTGGACTGTAATTACTTTGTCAATGCATTACAGCCAGTAACAAGTTTGATGCATAATAACCAAACTGAAGAATATAAATAGTAGTGCCGAAAGAAGGAAATTAGTCATAGCACATGCTGAATGATATGAGTGTCTAGTCATAACTGTGATCAATGAAACAAAATAGTTCCATATGAGTAAAGAAGGTAGAGTATCCAGAAGGAGGAAAACTAGCATACTTACCGAAACAACCAGATCATTCAAAGGAGAATACAAAAAGAAGAAAATGCAATTCCACAAGCGACAAATGATATTTCAGGCCAGACAGTAAAGATAGAAGTAACTCTTTAAAGCCCAATGTCTTCAGCCTGGGCTGATTTGTCGTTTGGGTTCACAGACATCCTACCCCGGTAGTCGACTTCTCGATTGAAATAGAATACAAAAATTAATTAAGATATGTAGGGTTCAGTACTGGGCTGAGCCTGATCAAGGCCTAAGTATTTCTAAGTCTAGTCAAGCTTGGAGATTTTAAGCCCATTTATATTTATGTGGTTTGGTAATTAACCCAAAGGAACCAAATAGTTTACACATTATAAATACACTAAGGTATTTGTGGTAAATCTCCCATACTTGTGTTGGCAGAGAACCACGGTTTTTCATCATCTATATCTATATAATAAAACACAAAGAAAGCTATCAAGTGGCTCTCCTTCAATCCCCCAAAAATCAAAGGCCTAGATCTAATCTCACAAAACATATTTTCCCCTCCAAAACTCAAATTCAAATTCCCCACCCAAAACAACTCCTATATTTATTTAATTATTTTTTTTCCTCTCTCTCTCTCCCTCCCTCTTCTATTCAAAAAATTAAGAAAATAAAATTTTAAAATTTTTTTTAAAATTAAAAAAAATTAAAAAACTAAAAAATTAAAAAACTAAAAAAATTCAAAATTCAAAATTTTAAAAATAATTCAAAAAAATCATATAATTTGTTTTTTGCTCTATGTTTGCTACTTCAATTAATTTGCTGGACCTCAAAAACTATTTTATTTGATCAAACAAGGTGCACCATTCCGAAGACGTGCCGTAGGCACGTGTCAACGGGCAAACCTAGTAATTATATAAGATTGAAATTAAATATAATTTTGGTCGACATAAACTATGCTTTATATATAAAATAATTATTAATAATGTTGGAAGTAATTCGAATGTCTTTTCCCAATAATGTTTAACGGCTTATTACTAGTCCTAATTTAGTCTAAGCTAAACCAGCTTATCCAATACTTGGACACAGCCTAGAAATCCCAGCCCATCAAATAAATGGGCAGGCTCGGACTACCCTTTATGTCATAAACTGAACAAGGCCCACCCCTCGACTTCCCATAAACAACATACACACATTCACACATACACAAAAAAATCTTGATTATCATACCTCGAGAGTTGGGCTTGCAGCGCTTTTCTACAAGTGTTTTTCTATCTTAATTTGCTATATTAGAAAATGATGATTATTGAGGTTCTTATGAAGACAGAAAACATGCGTGTTCTAATAGGCTAGTATTGTAAACCACTAGAACAGGCTGGCACAGAATCTTCTTGTAAAACAACAAAAATATTTATTCCAACACTATATTGATGTAAAACTTTCAACATGCTCACATATCTCGCAATAACACTTACCTTAGCCCTTAAAGTTTCAACTTCAGCTTTTAGTATCCTATTGTCAACAGAAGCTTCATTGTACTTTTGATTTATGTCAGTAAGGCGCTTCAACAATGCTGAGTTTTCCACTCTTAGTTGTGACACCTATACATCAAATGCAATTGAATATAAACCAAAAAATATCTGTGAATCTGTGATTCCACAAGAGAAATTGCAGGAGAAGTAAACAATGGTAAGGGCAGACCTGTGTCTCAAGCTCACTTAAATGTGCCTGCTTTCTTCTCCTAGAGCGCCTTGCTGACTCTCGATTTGATAGCATTCTGAAATTAATATACACAAGTAAACAATAATGTCATATGTATTTACGTAAAATTACTGCATGTAGAGGCAACGAATGCATCTGGGTTGCAGGTAAAGGCATAAGCACTATTGAATTGATTTCTCCCTTGAGAGATGGTGTTCCAAAGATGTGAGAAGGAGAGATCATATTCAATATTTGTGTTAGGAACAGGTTGTTGCACGAAAATTGATGAGTTCTGTTCCAAAATCCAAAGTAATCTATATATTGATAAAATGCAAAGTGAAACTAAGAAAATGAGAGAAAACATGTCATGAATCGCAATGACATGGAACCTAATGGAACAAAAGACTTCTTCTCATACACTCAAATAGACAATCCAAGCTAATAATTTCCCACCAACACTTAAGTAACCAATACTACTTTTATAAAGCAGAGAAAGTGCATTGAGTAGGCTGGCAACCGGTTTCCTCTCCCTGGAACCCCCGCATGCCCCCGCACACACACACACACACAACATAAAAAAGAGGCAAAGAAAATGAAGCTATCAATATTCCTGATGATAACACTGCTAGAAAGACCTGCAACTGAAAATCCCTTCCCCTATCTCATAAAATTGGAGACGGTCACATACCAGCAACTATGGAAACTATGGTAATGCTCATTGGATTCAGAAGAAAAGTTACTCCCGTTTTCTGTTTAACCATTGAGCAATTCCCCTCATGCTTGTAGATGGGAAACCTGTGCCTTTTTGTGACAGGAGACTTTTGCAAACTTAAGCAAACCTATTGCAGTCATTGAAGTAACATAATAAGAGTTCCTTTTCAATTTTTTACTTCATATAAACACATTTTGAATAGTTTAATCCTTCAAGTGACAAACAATATCAACCTAGTTTGAAATATTTTGGTGCATGAGACCCACTCATACTGTGTCATTGCGAAGCCCTCGCAAGCTGTCTTCAAATATGAGAACATGGATAGTAGCACAGTTTAGTAGAGAATGTGTGTAATATATAGGTGACTTGCTACCATCAAAAAATGGAAAACACTTTATGTACTTCCAGATGCATGAGAGAACGACAAAAATGGCGGAACCGCCTACACTTTGTTAGGACTTCTAAATAAGGTATGAAGACTTGGTATGGGATTTCTCAGAATATATCAGTTAACCAATTACTTCGAAGTTATTGTTTTTTGCAAGGTATCGAGCCACCCAGGTACAAATCCCACCGACTATGCAATATTAAATCCGGATTTAATATTGTGCAGCCAATGGGATTCGAACCTAGATTGCTTTGATACCATGTGAAATACCTTACCGATAGACCGAACTCCGAAGTTGTCGTTAGGAGTAGGGTTTAGTATTTATATTCTAAGAGTCGTCTTAAAACAAACAATTAATACAGGATATTTTAAATTATAAGAATAGATTGTAATCACTTTTTGTGTTTATTTTCATTTTCATGTCCAAAAATATCTCATTTTTAAAATATATTATTTGTAAAAAGTATACCGTGAATTTTGAGAAAGTTAACAAAATTAAGCTACAGAAGATATTGTACGAAAATATACACTACGAATATCTTCCCACCGTGCTCAATCAATCATGGTGTCCCTCTCTTACACTAACGTACCTACTCATCGGAAATTGTGCCTATAATATATAATCTTTGGTTTCAATCGCTTAATGTTGTTCTGGACTTCCTTCTTGTTAACTTGCATATCTGCGAACACAGAGTTTTAGGCAAATATCATTTTGGGTAGGCAAAAAAACGAGACAGCTCAAAGTCTCATACCAGTTTCAGCCTAGATTTGGTACCATCTTTCTAAACCCTATGATTTTCATTCGTATAGAAAGTAGTTGCATGTACTATTAGTAGAATAATTAGCATGGCTCTTAAAAAGTTGGTATATTCAATCCACTCATTACAAAATACATTCTTTTTTTTAATATATTGTTTTCATAAAGCATAGCGTGAATTTGAAATCATAATACTCCTTAAAATTTTAAGAAAAAAAAGAATACTATATACACTATGAATATCTTCCCACTGCACTCAATAAATCGTTTTGTCTTTCTCTTACACTCGCTCATACATACTCATCGACAATAGTTCCTATAATATATTCTCTAGTATTCAGTTTCAATTACTTTTGTTTTGCTCTTCTTTCCTTGTTAACTAGAATATTGGCAAGTATCAATCTTTTAGGCAAATATTGTTTTGAGTAGGCAAAAGACCAAGACAACTCAGAGTCTTGTTTCTGTCTTGGCTTGGGCAAGATTTGATACCATACTTCCCTATGAGTCTATGACTGTCACTCTTATAGAAAGTAGTAGCATGTACTATTTAGTAGTATAATTCGTATATTAATAACTCGATTCGAGTTCCAACAGTAGATATGATACAAATAAATCTCTATCAAACCAATAGCTCAGTTTTGGTCCAACATTAGACTGGATTCAAATGCATTGCTGCACTCTCTCCTCTTTCTTTCTCAAACCAATAACTTGATTTGAGGTCCAATAATAGACTGGATCTAAATAAATTCCTGGACTTTTTTCTTGTGGGGGGAGGGGGAAGGGGGTGGGAGGGGAGCCAGAAAACTCGATATGGATACAAGACACGGGAATGCAATCTAAATTTTAGGTTATAGATCCTCAGAATTTTGGTGGATCTTCTAGTCCCAAAAAAACCCGTCTATAGTCATGCTTCATAAGTTCCAATCTAGAAGTTGATCCTATAAAATCTTAGTAGGTATTGCATCTTTTAGGATCCAACCATTCGTAAATCCGAATCTTGACCATATCTACCCTACGTATTTTCTCTTCTTATGTTTGAATCCATTCCTATACTCCAGGCAAAAATCTTTATCACCATCATCTTTGCCTGGCAGAGGGGAAAATTGTAAACTTGTAGTCTTCACTTTCCATAAACAACAATTTGGTAGTTATCTACAAAAGAGAAAGATTGCCGTAGGTGCATATAATAAAGCAAGTTCCTAGAAGTTTTTTTAATTATTGGTCAAAGTGCATGGTAGTCTTTTACAATCTAACCGTAACAGAAATGCAAATTTATAGCCATGCCATCATCGTGTCTAGATGTTGGAGAGTTTTGGATTCAACACTCGTATCCATCTCTAGAGATCATAGGAGAGTGTACATAGTTACCAACTCATAACAAGTTAGGTGTTCCATACGAGGCGCCCAACTTTGTTCCCGAAGGAGCTGCCTACTACTATTTTTCATTCACAAGGTTGTGTATTAATCGAAGATGAACCAAGAAACAAATGATGTTTCTTTTTGTCCGTAAGAGATGTTACATTAAGGGATATCTCATATCTTATTGTTCTCATCAATGTTCGTTTTTTGGTCTAACACATGCTATTATGGATCCATCATGGCTAACATCCTGGTCCTGAACTATTAAAAAAACAAAAAATATAATATTTGCTAAATGACATGTTTACCTCCTCACACGTCTTGCATCAGCAGGATCCATGTTCTCTGTAATTTCTGTCTCTCCATCAAGCTCTTCATCATCAGATTGCTCCCTTGAGGAACTACTGGTAGCCGGCTTACCCTGAATCCCTGAATTATGTGGAGCAGAAAAGGCAGGAACCGCACTTGATGCACCACCTGCTTTAGTTCGAGTCTTAGAACCACTTCCTCGTAATGTATAAGGTATCATTTAAAGCAATAAAGAACTATATCTCAATTCATTTCAGACAGACCAAGAAACCACATATGGAGTAACAACCATGATGATGATGATTTCAACCTTGATGATTTCATCATCATAGTAAAAGAATAAAAAATGTCAGTGACACAAACAGAATCATTACCTCGAATGAAACAAAATGAGATCAAGTGAAATAAGTTACCTCCTACCCCCCCCAAAGTGGCACACACCCACAGATAAAAAATCGCACACACATTGGAAAGCAATCAGATGAGAACCATTCTAACAATAAGCTTTGAAAGAACTTTATGCATAGCCATCACATGGATGATCCACGGATGATCCGAACGTTCACACTGATGTACATGACTAAAATGGTCTAAGGATATAAAATCATGTCATTTGAAGTCTATTTGTCCATGCATCATGTGATTAGAAAAATAACGATATTGAGCCATAAAATTTGTAACGTTTTAATGCATGAGCAAACGATTATCAAATGATTTGATTTCACACCTATATATATATATATATATATATATATATATATATATATATATATATATATACCCTTCTGTCGTGCACTCGCTCCCTGTGCACTCGGCCTTTTGGCCTTTGTATTGACGATCCAAACCGTTTACATTGATCTACACGTCTAAATTAGTATAAATATGTAAAATCAAGTCATTTGAAATTCATTTGTCCATCCATCATGTCATTATTAAAAAAAACGATATTCAGTCATACAATTTTGTAACACTTCAATGCAGGGACAAATAAATTTCAAATGACTTAATTTTACATATTTAAATTAATTTAGACATGTAGATCAATGTGAAAAGGCCAAGTGCACACAGAGTGCACAACGGAAGGTTTGTCTGTGTGTGTGTGTGTGTGTGCAAAATAAAATTGCAATGGTCTTACAATAAATTAATTCATATAGACTATCCTGCAGCTATGGCAATGTGGAAAGAACAGTGCCACTGACTTGAAGAAACTATACACGGCGACAAATTTATGACATTATCAAATGGGCCACATCAAAATTCAGGCCAGTTACTTGTAATAGACTATATGCCACACATGTGCAATTAATAAAAATGTTTCATTTGTTCGTGCACATTGCAAAAATATTTGGAACTCACATAATAATGTTCTCCTAGATGACAAAGGAAAGAGAGTGGGATCCCAGGAGATAAGAGCTCAACTATTCAATTGATGAGTACTGAAGGATGATTAGGTAAATAAAGCTTGACATTCAAATTCTCTCTTTCCCAACAGCTCGTCTTTAGAATGAAAGGTAGATTAGGAGAGCCGGTTGGGAACGGAAAGAAGATTTGTATTAAAATAACCATAATGTCTCACCTTTCATCATTACCTCGAAAAACAATTTAATATATTAAACATTATTATCTTCAGGTGGTTTGGACATGGGGAGATTTGTGAAGATATTATACATAGGATGATTAGGTAAATTAAGCTTGGCATTCAAATTCTCTCTTTCCCAACTGCTCGTCTTTAGAATGAAAGGTAGAGTAGGAGAGCCGGTTGGGGACGGAAAGAAGATTTGTATTAAAATAAACATAATGTCTCACCTTTCATCATTACCTCGAAAAACAATTTAATTTATTAAACATTATTATCTTCAGGTGGTTTGGACATGGGGAGATTTGTGAAGATGTTATACATAGGATCAAAGCAGGATGGCTTAAGTGGAGAAGTGTCAGTGATGTTTTGTGTGACAAACGTATATCTTTGAAGTTAAAGGAAAAAATTTATAAGACGGCTGACCATCAATGATGTATGGAGCAGAGTGTTGAACAACAAAGAAACAACATGTCCAAAAAATGAGTGTAGCGGAGATGAGGATGCTAAGATGGATGTATGGTAAAACCAGGAAGGATAGAATTAGAAACGAGTATATACGAGACATGCTAAAGGTAACTAATATCCAAGATAAGTTAAGACTAAGAGAGAATCGCCTCTTGTGGTTTGGACATGTCACGCATAAATCTAATAGTGCCCCCATTCGAAAGAGTGATTTGATAAGTAATGAGGGTAAAGTTAGGGGTAGGGAAAGACCTAAACTTACTTGGGTGAAAACTGTGAGAAAAGATATGATAGCTTATGACCTTACGGAAGATATTGCGCTAAACCGAGCAGTATGAAAAACCAGGATTCATGTAGCCGACCCCAACTAGTTGGGAAAAAGGCTTTGTTGTTGTTGTTGTAAACATTATTATCTTCAGTTAAAGATTTGTATTTCCCTTTGACAAAGTTCAAACGTACAGATGCTCTCCTAGTGATATAGGTGAACATGGTTTGAAAAATCGGTATTGGTATTGAGTATCGTCCATCATCAATCACTACGATCAGAATATCAAAAGTATTGGTAGCCAAGACTCTACAACCAATGCATCTTGGAATCAGCCCATATCTCAATCAATGGGAACAAAAGAAATGTTGAATTAGAGGTTCTATATGCAAAATAATTTAACTAGTAGTTGGCGGGAGTTGATACAAGAGAGGTGCATATCTCCTCCCCTTAGACGCCGCCTTATTTAGCCAATAAGAATTCTCCATAGACCAAATCCACACACTCATAGTTCTGCACTTCCCCCTCTCTTCATCCCTATTTAATTTCCTGGTTTACTTTCTTTAAGTTTTGCGTCTTTATTACCTTCACATCCTTGTCTGCTATAAAATCATGGACAACAGGCAGATTGATGATAAATTGAACCCTATAATGTTATGTGCCATCCATATATTTGCCAGTTTGATTATATTAGAGAATGACCACTACTGGAAGGTGTGAAGAGAATAACCTAACAGTCTAATACTATCACTCAGAACAATGAAGGGAAGAAAAGTTGCATACCACTGGCAGGAGGTTGATGCCCCAGCTGTGACGAGTCTGAAGCTGGTGACCTAGAGACTGCTACAGAGGAATCTTGTGGATTTATGCCTGAACCCTGCAAGAGAAATGATGTGTTTTAAGAGAACCTTAGTCCAATGGGGTGCACATTTTAAACTAACTGTACGGTAGCGTACAAACTAACTAGTAGCATGTACAATACGAAAGATTCTCCACTTAAACTTAAACAGGGAGCTGAATAATAAGCAACGAACATCAAGTTAACATAGTCAAGGGAATTCAAATAAAAAAACAACGATGAGGAGAATGCCAAGGAATAGGTTTTATAACTAACAAGGCCAAAGAAGCATACACTAAATTATCTAATCCCAGTCCTAGAAATTTATGACTCTGTTCAGAACAATAAGAGAAGTTCCCGAAGGAGAAATGAATTCTTCCTATGAAAATAATACTTAATACATTATATAGAACACAAATAAAGGTCTTACAAGTATCTTAAACCAATTCAATCACTTCACGTCCTTTATTGTTTGTTTTTCTTTAACCCCTTCTTTTCATTAAAAAAGATTTGCCCAGAAGTGCATGCACCACAAGTAAACAATGAAAATCTCCATTCTAAATATCATCACAAGCTCCAGAATGAGCTTGAACACCAAACCTGAGTACTATACGCCACAATGGGCAACTGGACAACAATAAAAAACTAGACTACAAATGAATCAACCCCAAAAGATAATAAACAAGACACTATCAAGCTGATCCTATATTTTAATACCAAGTTTAAAGCATAACGAATGTGAAACACAGTTCATAAAAATAGTTCATTTCATGAACGAATATGAAACACAGTTCATAAAAATAGTTCATTTCATCTTTTAACATAACAGAAATGTCTTCACAAGAAAAGATGTGAAATTTTAAGAATCCAAAGCCCTAAGATGTATTCTAATTTCATACTGCCTATAGTGCACTTGTGAAGGACTTTTTTTTGAACAAGTGATCACGTCCTTGTGTCTCTTCAGAACCTAGTAGAAGCCCTTCGCTTATAAAGATACAAACGCTGTTGTCTGATATTGGATGGTCCATTTCAGGTATACCAATCTGGAACCTATAAATCTGTTTTAATTTTTCTGTACTTATTATGCCAAATAGAAAATATAAATTTGCCCAACACTTCCATCTTTTAGTGGATAAGAACATAACATTAATTATATGCTCTTAGCAAATAAGGAATCAAATCATACACACATAACAAGCACTCAAAATCTCCCTATTTCCAATGGACGACTAAACTTTCACTCCATCCATCCAAACCACCATTTCAATGGTGCTTCTGGGAAGTGCTAGTTTTGCTACAGTAATTGAAATATATGTATAGGGGGAGTCTTCATGTAAGCACAACTTCTGTGAGCACCCGATGATAGACACCCCCATGTTCATTCATCTTGTTTTACATGCCTAAGAGAGTCTTAAGGATGAGAAATCAAGTTGTGTGTGTGTGTGTGTGTGTGTGTGTATATATATATATATAGGGAGCCCTTCGGTTGAGAACTAATTTGGTGAGAACTCCGTGAGAACTCAAGGAGTAGACCCCCCATGAAAAATCCGAACCGGTCATCTCGTTCTACATGCCTTAGATAGCATAACATAAAGAAATCACGTAATTTGATGTTTGTTTCCCCATGATTTACATCATCGCAAAATTGTATGGCTGAAAATTCTACTCCATTTGATGGATGGGCAAATGAACTTCAAATTATTTGAATTCTTTATGTTATGCTATCTAAGGCGTGTAGAACGAGATGGCCAGTTCGGATTTTTCATGGGTGGTCTACTCCTTGAGTTCTCACCAAAATTGGTTCTCAACCGAAGGGTTCCCAAATATATATATATATATATATATATATATATATATATATATATATGGCAATGCTCCATTGCAAACGGGTCCCGTGAAAATGGGTATGAAAACAACTGAAGTCGTTGTTCCCCAACGGCTTCAGTGGTTTGTAATGGAGCATTCCTTATATATATATATATATATATATATATATATATATATATATATATATATATATATATAGGGTAAAAGGGATATGAGCAACTTGCTCATTTAGTAAATGAGCAATTGATTATGTGGCATGCATGTGATACATTGGACAACTAACCCTTTTAAAGATTATCTAATCACATGGATGCCACATCATCAATTGCTTATTTACTAAATGAGCAAGTTGCTCATACCCCTTTTTCCCATATATATATATATATATATATATATATATATAGTGTTGGGATACTTTTAGAAGTAGCCAAATGTGGATATTCTCAGTTGAAATTGAATGACCGAATACCAAAATTAAAAATTCCATACCGTTAGATAAGTTTTGCATCATTAAAATAACCCATACACAAAATTTCAAATCTTGTTGACAAGTTTTACCCCTCCATCAAGTGATCACAAATTGTTTAATTTCAACTTATTTGTAAAGCGTTGATTTTATGATTACTTGACTGAGGGGTAAAACTCATCGAAAAGTGTCGAAATGTTCTGTACAGTAGTTGTAATGATGTAGATCACATCTAACAGTATGGATTTTCAGTTCTGATGCTCTATTATTCAATTTAAAGTAACCATGTTTGGCTACTCCTGAAAGTAGCCCAACTCAACTCATATATATATATATATGTGTGTGTGTGTGTGTGTGTGTGTGTGGTATTGTCATCTCATCATTACACATTATTTAATGATGGTGCCTTTTCTTTCTTTAGTTGCAATATTGAACTGCATCAAAAACAAACACTAGACACTTATTGTGCAAACTTACAACAACAACAAACTCAGCAGTGCACCACATAGGCCCATACTCAAACTAGGGTAAATTACAAATACAAAGAATTGTCGCTAAAGAGTAGAAGTAGATCACATTTAGGGTAAATTACAAATTACAAACTAGGCCCATTATAGCTCCATTTTCATCAAACCAAGCAGTCCCACTACGCCCAGTGGTGTTAACAAGTAGTTTTAATGAAGTAGATCACATCTAACAATATGGATTTTTGGTTTGGACGCTCTATTGTTCGATTTAAAGTAGACATGTTTGGCCACTCCTGAAAGTAGCCAAGCTCAACTCATATATATATATATATATATATATATATATATATATATATAGGGAAAGCTTCAGTTGAGCACTACTCTAGTGCTCACCGCGTGAACACTAGGCCTTCAGGCGTTCATATCGAGAACCGTTCACATTGATCTACACATCTAAATTAGTCTAAATATGTAAAATCAAATCATTTGAAATTCATTTGCCCATCCATCATGTGACTATAAAAACAATGATTTTCAGCCATACAATTTTGTAACACTTCAATGAATGGGCAAATGAATTTCAAATGATTTAATTTTACATATTTAGACTAATTTAGATAAGTAGATCAATGTGAACGGTTCGGATTTTCGATATGAACGCCCGAAGGCCTAGTGTTCACGCGGTGAGCACTAGAGTAGTGCTCAACCGAAGCTTTCCCTATATATATATATATATATATATATATATATATATATATATATATATATATATATATATATATAGGAATATGATCATGTGAGAACTATAGGAATATGATCATGTGAGAACTCCTTCGGTGAGAACCAAGTGTGAACTTTTTTTTGAGATATAAATTGAAAAATCCGAACCGTTCATTTTGATCGACACATCTAAATTAGTCTCCAGATGAGAAATCAAGTCATTTGAGATTTGTTTGTCTATACATTTAAGTGTTACAAATTGTATGGCTGAATATCGTTATTTTTTATAATGACGTGATGGAAAGACAAATGAACTTCAAATAACTTCAAATATAGTTATTATATATATATATATATATATATATATATATATATATATATATATGGGAGTGATCATGTGAGAACTAGTTCTCACGATAAGCTTCATGCGAACTTTTTATATAGCCATCACATGGATGATCCAAACCGTTCACATTGTTTAGAATGACAAAATTAATCAAAATATGCAAAATCAAGTTATTTGAAGTTCATTTGTCCATCCATCACGTCATTATAAAAAATAACGATATTCAGTCATACAATTTGTAACACTTAAATGTATAGACAAACAAATCTCAAATGACTTGATTTCCCATCCGTAGACTAATTTAGATGTGTAGATCAAAATGAACGGTTCGGATTTTTCAATTTATATTCCAAAATAAAGTTCACACTTGGTTCTCACCGAAAGAGTTCTCACATGATCATAACCCTATATATATGTGTGTGTGTGTGTGGATGATCTCATTATTACACATCATTTAATGATGTTGCCTTTTCATCCTTTAGCTACAATAAAGAACTACATCAAAAACAAACACTAGACACCTATTGTGTAAACTCACGACAACGTCAAACTCAGCAGTGCACCTCATAGGCCCATACTCAAACTAGAATAAATTACAACTGTAAAGAATTGGAGCTAAAGAGTATAAACCTACCCCACTATAGCTACAATTTCATCAAACCAAGCAGTCCCACTATGCTTAGTGGTGTCAACAGGGTCGTGTCATACAGGTAGTTTTAATGATGTAGATTACATCTAACATCATGAATTTTCAGTTTTGATGCTCTATTGTTCTATTTCAAGTAGCTAACTTTGGCAACTCCTGAAAGTAGCCCAATTTAACTCATATATATATATATATATATATATATATATATATATATATATATATATATATATATATTGCAACAACATCAAATTCAGCAGTGCACCTCATAGGCCCGTACTCAAACTAGGGTAAATTACAACTACAAAGAATTGAAGTTAAACAGTAGAAACCTACCCTACTATAGCCCCAATTTCATCAAACCAAGCAGTCCCACTATGTCCATTGGTGTCAACAGGGTCATGTCACTGGATATTGACATGAGTCCGGTATGAAAGTTTTCGGTTTCAGATGACACGAGCCCGAAAAAACGGGTGTGAGGCATCACGGGCATGGAGGTCCAGTCGGGTTAGATAGCCACCTATCCTCTCCGGCACGCCACAACATGAAGCACGACGGAGCAGGGAAACCACACAAACCCAACCCAATAACCCAATTTAAGAAACAGAAGAAGGACAATGAGTCATTGGAAAGATGCTCGAAGAGGCAAGGGCCAGGGGAAAGACTAAAAGAGGGTCGACATCGAGGTTGTTAGGACCGGCAGAGGAGAGGAGGTTTAGGGTCAATGTTTTGGAAAGGAAAAGGCAAACTGGGCTTTTCTAAGTATGTGACATCTGATTTTTTATAGTTAAGTGAGGGGGGTAAAGGAAAGAACTTTTTTGCACTTAACCCCTTCTATTCTTTAGTGTGTTTATCTTTTAGTTATTTCTTTAAGAAATAATATATTAAACTGATTTTTTTGAGGAAATAATTAATTAATCAAGGTACGAACTTGAAGCCCATTAGGCACCAACATGATATCTTGGGTTTCGGGTTAGGGTCTAACAAAGGTGTTGGAGCGTCAGACTCGGCCTAGCACTCACCCAAATTTTTTGGGCGAGCACGAGCTTGAAGCACGAAAAACACAGTTTGACCAGGCTATGTTGTACGACACGACACTATTGACATATCTACACCAAATATAAGAAATACCAACAATTGGTTTCCAACATTCACCTACTACTGTTGGTATATTTCTTTCACCAACAAACACTTTCTATCTTTGTTAAAAAGTAGTACAAATACCAACATATAGCTTTTGTACATGCCTTTTTTATAGTTGATGAAAATCCATTTTATTAACTGAAAACATTCTTTCTAAAATAATTTCTACTAATATCTATATTAATATCTAGATTAATATTAACAAAATAATCAAAATCATTGGTTTGATTAACAAAGCATATTAATTCTCAATCTAAACCATTTGATTTAATTGGAAAAGAAAATGTATTTGCTTCCTTCCAAAATGTCTCCCACTACAAACGCTCTATCTTCCGCACACTCCCACAAACTTTCTCTATCTTCAATTCCTTCTCCTTTCATTGCTTCCACAGTAAAACAACATATGGGGTGCGGAGTAGGGGTTTCTTGATGGGCAATAACGATCTCTACGACGCTAGCGGCGGTGAGGAGAAGGTTCAGAGACAGTTAATCTTCACCATAATAAGGTTAGTTTTATTAAATATCGAATTTATACCAATGTTTTAGTGTTAGTGTGTGTGTGTTGGGTGGGGGCGGGGGGGGGGGGGGGGGGGGGGGGGGGGGGCTTTGTTCTGTTTTTGTTTTTTATGGTTCGACTAATACAACAAGAGATAGAGTTCAATTTAATGAAAATTCTGTAAAAATTAGTTGGGATTGCTTTCCATGCATGAATTTAGTTTCATCCAACCTCCACTACTACTTCTCCCTCCTCCAGGCTTCTAAATATGAAAGATTCTTTTGGTTAACTCTGAAATTTTGAAGTTAAGTTAAAATATAAGAAGAAAATATTACCGATAAAATGTTTAAGATGCAATTCAACTACTGATTTTCAAGTGTTTAATAGTTGCTCCTTGAAAGACTTAGGTAGGGTTGGCAACCGGGCCGAGCTGACCCGCGACCCGCTCGCCAAAACTCAGCCCGTTAAGATACGGTTCGGGTCCGGGTCGAACCCGCAAGTCTAAGCGGGTCGACCCGGGTCATCTAATTTGGGTTTCCAACCCGTCAACCCGGTGAACAGTGCCCAACCCGCCCACCAACCCGCGGGTCGACCCACAGGTTTTGAACCGTTTGACCCGTACGTTCGACCCGCAGGTCCAATGGCGAAAAAAATAGCCAACGACTCTTTTAGCTGTTTTGTTTGTTTGTTTGTTTGTTTGTTTGTTTGTTTTTTCTTTTTTTTTGTTTTTTTCCTTTTTTTCCTATAAATACCCCTTAAACTACTCCAAAAATTTCACACCTTATTCTCTTACTCTCTCTACTACTACTACTCAATTCAATCTCAATTCTTTGAAATTTTGTCAACAAAGAAACTAGCAACATAGAAGCGACAAATTACGATCGTATCGAATTCAACATTCAACTACGTCTACTTCAAGTCTTCAACTCCTCCAAGGCTCCAACAAAGAAGTTCACTTTCTTTCTATATACGAGTCCGGATTTCTACTTCTACTTTTATTTTCGCTCTCATTCTATATACGAGTATCCGCAAAGTACAGTATCAAAATTTCAAAACCCTCTTATTGTCTTGATATTTTTTTTATAGTGTAAATTTATTGTATCATATTTGTTTATTGGTTTTTTTATTCCTCTCACAACCCTCCTATTGTTTTCTAGATTTTTTTTAAAACTTATCTCGCCTAGATTGTATTTAAAATTTTCACATACACTACTATATCAACATGTCTAGATCACGAGGTAGTGGTCGTAGCCAAAGTGGACAAGATTCCACCAGCACTTCTTGTAGGCCTACTATTGTTCTACAAAATGAGCCCGCCGAAGAGTACTCTATGACCCAACACATTGGTACACACGATGTGTTTGTGGGAAGCATAGACATAGAAGAAGAAGAACAAACACAAGCAACCGAAACAACACAACCAGGTAGTAGTAGGAAAACTAGAGGGGAAACTAGTAATTAGCACAAATTTTATGATTATGTTCCCGGCGAAGAAAATCCGGGTGTAGGTATAAAAATTGTAAAACTTGTTCGAAAGCATACAAATGAAAAAAGGGTGGGGGGAAGGGTACAATAAAACGACACATCCAAAATGTACACAAGAAACTTCTTGTACACTTACCCGGCCAACAAAAAACCCATCCTAGGACCGGTCTATTTGATAGCTACCCTTATGATCCCGAACTTGTTCGTCGGAAAATGACCCGACTAGTAATTAAGAAAGAGTTACCATTTTCCTCTTCCGAGAGTAGGGACTTGAAAACTTTTAATCAAACCGCACTAAACCTGCATTTTAAAAGAATCCCTATGAATACAAGTCTGATTGTTTTAAAATGTACAATGAAATGAGAGAAGCTTTAATTGCCATTTTATGGAGTTTAACTCGTAGAGTTTCTTTAACTTCCGATTGTTGGACTGGTTGCAACAATATTCCAATGATGGAAATAACTTGTCATTAGATCGACAGTGATTGGATTATTCAAAAAAGAATCATATCACTTGTCGTGTTGCCCTATCCCCATAGTGGTAATGAAATTGCAAATCGTATTTAGAAATTTGTGATGTTTTTCATATTCGTGATAAAATTATGTGTATAAGTTTTGATATTGCATCTAACAATAATGCATCAATTAGTATATTAAAAATCACATTAAACCCTCCATCTGACAATATTTTTCATGTTAGATGTGCTTGTCAAATTTTAAAATTTATGTGTTCAAAATGCATTAAAAATAGCTGAACCATATATAGTTAAAATTAGAAATTGTGTACAATTTATTGCATTAAGTGGCCCTATATTTCAAGAATGGAAAGCTTGGTGTAGGCTTAAAAATGTACATTTTAGAAAATTTCCAAAGGATGTTAAACACCGATGGAACTCTACTTTTGATTTGCTACATGTTGTTACTGAATATAAAGCATGTATAAATAATTTTTGTATGGCAAAAAATATGCCAAATTTTGAAATGACTCCCCAAGCTTGGTTTTATTCCGAATCTTTGTTAAAATTTTTAGAACCTTTTAAAACCGCAACTTTCAAATTTTCAAAATCTTATGAATCTACTTATAGTAGCATTTTTATTTCAATAGTTACTGTGATGCAAACTTTCAAAGAAATGATCGATGATGCTTTTATTGATCATATTGTGAAACCTGCATACACCAAATTTTTAAAGTATTTTAATCCTTCACCTATGTTGTATTGTATTGCTACTGTGATGGATCCTTGTATCAAATTAGAAGGTACGAAGAGTTTAATTGAAATGTTTTTTAATTTACTTGGGGAAGATGACTCTGAAATTGATTTTGAAACTTTTTTAGCTAAATTTGAAGCGACGCTAAATAACTTGTATGATTTTTATGATAGAAGTTTTTCATCTAGTAGTACTACTACTTTAGTTAGTTCTTCTTCTGCTACTTCTAGAGGTAAGGATATGAATAAATTAGATGATGCCACAATTAATTTACTTGCACTGTTGCACAACCTCAATCAAAAAATCTATGACTAATCAACCAAATGAATTACATTGGTATGATCAACAAGATTCTGAAAGTTTTACTTCTACACTTGATATTTTACAATGATGAAAAGACCATGAACATACTTATAGTATTCTTAAATATATGGCTAAGAAACTACTAACTCCTCCTGTCACTATAGTGGCTTCAGAAAGTGCATTTTCTACAAGTGGCAGGATTCTAACCGATTACAGGAATCGCTTGAAGCCCCAATCGTTGGAGATGCTCGTCTGCACGGATGACTGGATGAAGGCCGAATATAGGACTCAAGAAAAAGGGTTCAACACGTCTACAAGTGGAAGCAACTCACCGAAAGAACAACAATAGCAACCAACATGAAGAATTGAAGACCAAAATTGAAGACCAACAAATTGAAGAAATTTGTAAATGTATAAAAAATTGTATAAAATCTTTTTTTGTTATAAAAAATTAGGATAATTTGAAGAAAATTGAAATTGTATCAAAGAAATTTGTTATTGTATAAAACAAATTTGTAGAAAATCTTTGTTTCTTATTACAAATTGGGAAACTTGTATAAATTGAAATCATATTAATAATATATACATTTTTTTTGGCAATTTCACTCTTTGATTCTTCTTATTATTATTATTATATTTTTTATTATTATTAAAATTACATTTTTTTAAGTTTTAAAAAAAAAATTAGACGGGCCAACCTACGACCCGACCTGACCCGGGTTGGACCCGAATGGGTTCGCAGGTTGGGCGGGTCGAGTTTTTGCAATTCCAACCCGGCCCGGTTGCCACTCAGACCCGACCCGAACCCACCCTAGTTGGGTTCCAACCCGAACGGGTTTGACTCGACCCAGCCCGGTCGACCCGTTTGCCAACCCTAGACTTAGGGAATAGAAGTGGTAAGAAATAGTTATCTAATAACCTATGGATGAGATATGAACTTTCTTTACTAATGGCATTGGAGTTGAACAAAAATTTGCCACAATCTTGGCTTTTCAATTAATTCCAAAATTTTGTTGCTTACCAGGTGATCAATTTTAATTCGGTATTGATTCGTATAGATGTATATCCTTTTATCAATACTATTTCACGAATAATATTTTTGGTTATTGCAAGATCACTCACTTGAGTTCATTGTCCTCTTTCTTAGTGTAGATTACACATATCTTTCTTCTTGCATGTTCCGTTTATAGTTGATAATTTGTATTTGGATAGGTCTCTCTATCATGCATGTTTCAATGTTAGTGTAGAATTTGTATTAATAAAGCACAAGTGGAGGTCCCTACATGTAGTATACAAAACACGAGCTAAGGATAGCTGGATAAGAAACATATTGATTGCATCCCATCATGATATTTTCTACTTATACTACAAATATATCTAGAACTGTCCAAAAGTTGATATCAACCCCTCTACTATTTTTAAGCTTGATATAAAGTTTTACCAAAAGATTTGGAGATGCACGTTCCATATGACGAGGATTGGTAAGTTGGTCTATTTGCATTTTTGCAATGATAATTAGAGGGAAAAAGGAAAATAACCTCAAAGATAAACTGTTTTTATCTTTTGATGTGAGCACCTACACTTCAAGACCTTACTTTTTCTATCTGATTAATATGCATTGTAAAGTAAGAAAGATATGCGAAGTGTAGTAATTTATATAGATACTGCATTGGCCTCACAACGAAGTTAGATATGCATCTTATTTTACTCGGGGCAACACCACTGTATCCAGCAATTTAAGGAACTTGTATAAAGGTTCATATACTTATTACCCTTCCAAGATCCACACTAAAATAATGTTTTGTATTCATTATCCAAGTCAAGAATGATGTTAGGATTATTCTACGTAGACATTGGAATGTGGATCTTCTTTGTATTTTATTATACGACGGATTGTCTCAAATTTAACCTTTGCTATTTGGATATGTGGTTACACTAATTATATGTTGTTGATTATTATGAATTGAACTTTATTGTGTGCATTTATGTTTGTATTACAAACTCGATAATGCACTCTATTGACTATGACTGCCATATATAACTTTTTTTTAAAAGCAGTTTTCAAGGAGACAATTTGCTCGACGAAAATTGTGCATTTGGAAAGTTCAAAGTTCAAATGTACTTGCTAGAAGAATTTTGACATTTGACAGGTAAGTAAGCTCTTTCATAACAATGTTTAAATTTTAGAATTCTTAATTATATTTTGTTCTTTTCTACGACATATTTACTTCACCATCAGATTTCATTATGTAGGATCCTATGTATATGGAAACTTCACCAATGATTTTGCTAATGAAAATTCACCAAAGATAACAGTGGGAGTGGGATCCCATGAATATGGCAACTTCAGTATGTTTTATAACTTAAACATATTTTATATGAATTAAATATAAAATAGAGAAATGCACTATTGCCGATGTATGAAGTATTATATTTTGACATTTAGCTACCTTATATCCCTGTAATGTGATATATGTGTGTGTGTGTGTGTGTGTCTCATAAATTTTAGCTTAATTCTATAAGTTAATATTGAAGTACCCTTATATGCAATTTGTCCAATTTACTTGTTCCTGAAATATCAGTATTAAATTCAATAACTATTGATTTTGAGGTACCAATTTAGTCATTTCTTTATATACATATGGTAGGCGACAAATTTATTCTCAATAATATCATAGGTAGTAAGTTCTCATGTTCAAGTCAGTTACATTAGACTGGAATATATTGGAGATCCTTTTCCAACCCCTTAGTTGTTAGCATGCCAACACATATTCAATAATAACGCATTGACGTGTATTGAAGTTGAATTAAATATCTGATAACCCTATCAGTATGACAAGGTTGTTCGATGTTTTGATAAACTATATCTTCTAGTTAGTGGCTCAGTCCATGTTTCTTTTTTATTGACTATTTTCGAATTAGTATGGGATCCTACAGATGTTGATCCAGTGAGAAGAAACCTCAACCCATGGCTTTTAGACATATTGTACATATTCTTCTCCCCTTTGACCAAATCCTTTTTCCCTCAATGTAGAACCATACCTTTATTAAAGTAAAGGAGTATATTACAATCTAATACGCATACTCAACTTAATCAGTTTATCCTCAAGAACCACTAGTAAGGCCTCTTGGAAGATTCAAGACAATCGAGATAAAGGAGTGTATTACAATCTAATACGCATACTCAACTTAATCAGTTTATCCTCAAGAACCACTTGTAAGGCCTCTTGGAAGATTCAAGACAATCGAGATGATGCAGCCGCGGCTGTAGCACGACTTTACATTCTATTTTTTTGGAAACTTGAATAATTTACTAATCCTTTGAATAGTTATAAGTTCTAACCATTAATTTATTTCATTATATGTTTTGGAGGTTATCAACTCATGCCTTACTTGCCAGACCACGGTCTTGTGTCTTCCTATTATTTATTCTATCTCTACTTCTTTCACTTTGTTTCCTCGGATTTCTTACAAGGACTATACAATATTACTTGTTTTCACTACGTGAGTGCTTAATGTACGACATGTGCTAAAAAATTTATCGTGATACAAATATAGGTTATATTTGATGTTTTACTTGGTTGGTATTTGTCGTTGCGTATTGTGTGACAATGTTCTAAAAGTCACTAGGCGGTAGTCGGGCAGCCGATGGAGGCCTAGCGCTTAGACCTTGTAAGCGGCCTAGGCGCTAAGTGTTTTTTCTTTTTTAAATTTTATTTTATTTTATTTTTTTCCCCAATTTATCTTTTGGTTTTGTTTTGTTGTTCCACCATGCATTATCTTACTCTTTATTGCTCCTCATTCCTACTCTTGATTTTTCTCCTTGTCATTGCAAGATGAGCTTTAGATAGTCTAAAAGAGACAATTGCATCAAGGTATTAATTTTGGTAACAAATTTGGATAGAGCGATGATTTATCCAGATAATGATCAGAATTTTAATGTCTTAATTAGATGTATCGAGAAAATAAACTATTATACTAGTTCTAGTCTGTCTCTTTTGGAATATGGATTGACTTATTTATTCATAATCAAAAGTAACGGTAGATTTGATATCTTGGAGGCAAACAGTATTGTACTAATGGTTTTCAGTGAACTCCAACTAACAATTTGTAATGTTAGGTTGTGTGTTCTCCTTCTATGAAAACAATTTTAGGAAAAAATAACAGAAGCTATCTCTTGAGCTATCTTTTCCTAATCTGATTATTGTCTAAATATGTAGTAGCTATCTATATAATAAATCACAAAATAGTTGGAAAAAAAGATATCAAATGACTACTTCAATTGAAACAAAATTAATCACTCACATTCACCCTCCCAAAAGATATTTTCCCCCAAAACAAAAATCATTCTCACTTTATTACTATCTCTCTCCTTTCTTTACTTTTTCAGATCTCTCTCTCTCTCTCTCTACCCAAAAATTTAGGTTTTTCATATTCAGGTTTGTAAATTTCCAAATTTTTCAGATTTTTCATGCTTCTTTTGATTGCTCATATAGAAAATTTCACCGAGTTCCCGGCTGATTTCAAATGCAATGGAAGATTTAAATGGATATCTCTCTCTAGCCTGGTGGTATTACATATAAATATTGATACCTATATGATTTGTTGGTAAACAGGATTGCATATATTTTACTGTTTACATGGCTTTTCATATGCTGCATTGTTCCGAAGACGTGTCATAGGCACGTGCCCACAAGCAAACCTAGTGTAAGTATATATATTTTCGAATATAAGAAGACTATTGTCATCCCATTTCATTGATAAGTTGATATCGGAACAATAACGCTAAATCCTTAAGATGAAAACAAACAACCATACCACGCCTACTACTACAAGCAAAAGTCACCAGCTAAGAACTATTACTACTACCACTACTAATATGAACCAAGTCTCTAACTCCTAGACCCGAAAATTATTTTTAAACAGATTCGGGTCAGGTCGGGACGAATTGGGTTAAGCTTTATTTTATGATCCGGATCCGCCTAGGCCACCCAGATCTGCCTGGACCCGCCCAATAGGCCAAACCGATTTTGTCAAACGTCTAGGCCTAGACGAGTCGCCTGGTGACCGCTTAGCGACTAGGCACGCCTAGGCGGCAGCCAAGACCAATTTTTAGAACAGATTTGTGTGCATGTGGATGTATTTGTATCAAATCTTTTCTTGTTTGTCACTGAACACTATTTTTATTTAGCAACTCTTTGTTAGAGATTGTGTTAATATTTGCATAATTGTATATCATTGAAGAATAATTTGGATGTGCTAGTAATATATTGCTAATATACTAAATCATAGAATAATAAATATTTGAATTGAATATATTTTAAATCGTAATAATTGAAAATCCACATTTTAAACCTAAGTAACACCAGCACCAACACCAACAGTTTAAATTGTACGTACAAAAATATTATGAAAAGTCAAATTTGTTGGTATAACTTTTTTAATGACGCTTAAAATTTTTAATTTATTACCTTTCCAGCAACAACTAAAAATGTTGGTTTGTCCTTTTAACAACAAACAATATAGTTCGTTGATCATTTGAACGATAATTTTACAGGGATTTTTCCATATCCACACCCCAAATTTTTGTTATTTCCATATTCTCACCCGAATCTACATATTTCCGTACTGCCAACTAAAATTCTTAAAGTGATTCCAAAAATCCACCAATCATTTGTTTTACCTTTAATTATGAGGAATATAATTAGAATATTCTTATAATTGGATTCAAACCGAATAAGAATATATTTTAATTCCTACACTACCCCAACCATCGTCTTCATTTAAAACTCTTCTTTTCTCTTCTTTCATCTTCCACTTATGTCTCATGTTTCAACTCGAACCCAACTCATCTTCCTCATCTCAATTTCAAAATGAATGTTCCCACTCTTTTAATAATACCATAATCTAACTTCTTAGTCTTTAAAGTTTCATGGGCACAAAAGATTTGAAGGAAAAAAGAACCTAAGGTTATTTGTTGAAGAGAATTTGAGGGAATTGAAGTTTGATGGTTAGTAAGGCATGTGTTTGCAAGAGATTTGAAGGCAAATTAAAAGGGTTAGTGGTTTCTTTAGTTTGAAGAGAAATTAAAGAATGAAGGATAAAGCGAATGGGGGAAATAGTCTTTACAAACAAAAGTGTGTTTTTGAAATATGTTTTTGAAATCACCATATTGACTTTAGCTGTCAATATCAAAATATGAAGATTTCAGGAGGCGGAATAGCAAAATTTTCATATGTCGATATGGAAAAAACCCTAGTCTAAATTGTCGGTGGAACTATTAATTAACTGCACATATCTAAAATGTTGAAATTGGAATTATCCACTACACTTCCACCAATGGATACCATCAACTTCGAGTAAAGCTATTACCAACAATTTTTCATGCATTAACCAACATTCAAACTTGTTGCTTAAAGTGTATTTGTTGTAGTGTCCCTATATATAATATAAGATACAAAGCTAAAACCTCCACCATGATTCACACCCAAGAAGCTCGAATATCTAGAGATGAGATTGGTGGATCGATGTCGGTGGTGGACTATGCTCCTTAATTTTTTGCTTAAAGTGTATTTGTTGTAGTGTCCCTATATAGAATATAAGAACAAAGCTAAAACCTCCACCATGATTCACACCCAAGAAGCTTGAACATCTAGAGATGAGATTGTGGATCGATGTAGGTGGTGGACTATGCTCCTTAATTTTTTCCTTACCTTTATCTCAAGAAGTTTTGAGGGAGTCAATAGTTATATGCACAAACTTAACCTAGTTCTCTCCACTACAAGTCATATCCTTATACATCAAATGTAAACACCTCTCTCGAGGTAACACTAACAATGTCTGTCAGATCACAAATCTATAACTGCTACACCAACCTTATCAAGATTGTTGCTATGAAATATGATATCAATTGTATTCTGGCAGAAGGTGCTAATATGTAAGGTATTAACAAAAGATCCAAACCTCAACTTTACAAGATAGGTTGATTTAAGGTGTCATACATCTCATTCACATATTACCAAGTGTTATTAACAGTACTCTATGAGGATAAGTATTTGCTCCATCCACCCTGTGATTTGAGGGCATTAACTAGTTACGAGACACAAACCCAATAATCTCAAAGATTGTTATATTGGACCGTGGGTACAGTCTACTAAAGTAATATAGGAGCAATACCTTTATCATTATAACAAACTGATGGATATACGCAATGTAATACAAGGCTTTCGTATTCATGGGTTTTCCAAGATTTTAAAAAAATGGAGGTTCGCACTTTTTCAGATCACTACTACTTGCAATTTCAAGACAACCATCCAACTAATCTAATTTTTGTTTCCAACATTTTATGGCATCAAGAAGATAATAAAAATTAAGTGAAAGGTCTATAAGGTAGCTGCAAACCTTGGTTTGTGGGTGAAATTGTTGGACAGTTAAGAAGCAACCTGTCCTAAATTGAGCATGGCAGAAATAAGGATGTTGAGGTGGATTACTGGCAAAACACCAAAAGATAAGATAAGAAATGAGTGCATGAATAAAAGATAAAACTAGAATCATCAGGTAGGAACAAATAAGGGAGACTGGTTGAAATGGTCAGAATATGTTCAGTGGAGGTGAATAACATCATTTGCAAGAGTGGTAGATTGTAATTGATGAGCAAATGGGAGTAAGGTTAGACCTAAAAATGAGACAAATAAGAAGGATGTAAAGGCTGTTAAAACAAAGAGATGTCTTTCATAGAGTTGAATAGAGAAAAAGGATTCCTGTGACTAACTATAATGATGTATGATAAAAGATTATATTTCTATCAATTAAGCGTGAATGGGCATGATATCAATCAAAGATAGTATATGGAAAGTCTAGAAATACAATTAACAAAATTAAACATTTTATTATAATTACAAATTATTATTGAAAATTTCCACTACTACATGTGCATCATCACCATCATATTGACATAATTTTGTAGTTTCTTAAAATAAAGACTTATTTTAATTTGGAATGGATCTCTCTCTCTCTCTCTCTCTCTCTCTCTCTCTCTCTCTCTCTCTATATATATATATATATATATATATATAGATATAGATATAGATATAGGGAAAGCTTCGGTTGTGCACTCCCCTTCCGTGTGCACTTGTGCGCACTAGGCCTTCGGGCGTTCATATCGACGATCTGAACCGTTCACATTGATCTACACATCTAAATTAGTCTAAATATGTAAAATCAAATCATTTGAAATTCATTGCCCATCCATCATGTCACTATAAAAATAATAATTTTCAGCCATACAATTTTGTAACACTTCAATGGATGGGTAAATGAATTTCAAATGATTTGGTTTTACATATTTAGACTAATTTAGATGAGTAGATCAATGTGAACGGTTCGGATCGTCGATATGAACGCCCGAAGGCCTAGTGCACACGCCGTGTGCACTAGAGGAGTGCACAACTGAAGCTTTCCCTATATATATATATATATATATATATATATATATATATATATATATATATATATATACTTATTTGTATTAAGAGATAATACAATATAATAAAACTTATAACAATAATTGGTTGACCTAGGAATAGACATTTTTATTCATGAAAGTAGGCATAAAGATGAAGTTATTCATAATCAAGCGAGTTTCAAGTTTCAACAAAACAAATGTGCCTTTTTGCACATATGTCTAACTATAAAGTTTAATCTGACCAGCTTCTTCACATGGTTTTTATCAATAAGCATCATGAAACTCACTCTTACAAAATCTATATATGAACCGGGAAAAAAATTGTTTATAGCTTACTTCATCTTAGATGTTGGGATGTTTTGGTTACCAACTTTTAAATTTGACGAGAAAACATATGCCCTGCTAATAATTTGGTGTAGATCTTTTGATAAACACATTCTATGACTTTTTATAGATGGACTGCAATTTATACTTTGAGTACAATTTATTCAAAGGAATAAAGAGGCTTGTGCATCAACCTATTGTTACAGGTTAAGTATGGATATTGCAGAAAGTGCACCACTCGATGTAGAATTTATTGTGCATAAATAGCCACCACTTCAGTTAAAGATGATATAAGAAAATGAGAGCTTACAAGCAATACCAGAAGTTAATATTTTTTTTGGAAGTTGAAAATGACTTAAAATATACATGTGAATTGTCACTCTGTGCATCTACATCGTATTTGACAAAATGAAATCATCATCATCATCATCATGTAACATCTCTCTCCTTCTTTTAAACTATTTTCCTTAGTCCTTTCGAATTTGAGGGTGCCAAGTGGTTTTTCTAGAACTATGGTAGACCCTCTCTAATCATAGTTTTGGACTATCGACATCATCTAATTAGAGAGGGTTAACGTCAAGACGATAGTCAGTCATAAAACATTGTCAAATCTTCTAGGAACCTACACTCCTTAGTCGACTCCATTAACAAAATGAAATGGTTTCATAACTATATCCATCTGATAATATAAAGATAAAGAAAATCTTTCCAAAAACAAAAGATTTTTGAAGTTTCTAAAAGAAAAGGTTGTTCAATTGTGTAAAAGTAAAGGGTTTATCATCACATGAGATTAACATCGTTGTATCTATGTTCATATTTCTTATTCATGTCCTACAATAAAATATGGCAAAATATTAACCCAAGATAGATTCAAATGGGCACAGATATATTCCCTAAAGTAAATAAAGATGGCGAACACCTAAGGAGCTACTCATATTCAATCAAGTTTCAAAAACGCTAGTTACCATATTGAAAATATGTTCATCTACATAGTTAAGTTCTAACTACTTCATATGTACTTATTGGTGCACTTTGGGATCTCAACCCCTACAAAATCTATACATAGACAACAGAATGAACAGTTGTAACTGATATCTAGATGTACGAACCAATTAAATTTGACGATACTTATTAGCTATTAGATTTACATGTGTCATTTGCTCGACAAAAAACTTTGTGCTACTACAGTATTTGACCAAGTTCTTTTTACAAACATATTCCATGCCATTTTTAGAACAGACTAAAACTTAAAACTTCAAGGAACACAAGTAAAGTGGCTTGTAGACCAACTTATGTCAAGTATGGATATGGCAAACAACTGCCATTATTACATTTATTATAACACCTAAACGAACTCTTTTTCCCTTCCTTATTTAGTACTAGCCCGGAAACCTTATAACTTATACGGATCTGGATTCGCTGTTTTTAAGTTCATAAAGTCTTTTCTATATTCAGCAATGGAATTAAGTTATAATAACTAGAGTTTGTGGAGTTTCTGAGATAACTTAGATAACTTCAGTTATAATAACTTTCGCATGTTTGAGCCTTTTCTATGATTGAGATAACTCCAGTCAACTCACCCCTATTCTTGAGATTACTGAAGATATCTAAACTTTACTAAGACCTAATTTAAACTCAGGGCTTAAAAGATAACTAAGTTATGTTTTGAATAATGTTATCAATACCCCAAGTTGTACTTAATATTTTAATTGATATGTCGGATTCCTACTTGGAACCATTTGGCACAAAATGGTTATGATATCGATATGTATAACAAAAAAATATAATTAATCTTAATAATATTTGATTAGATAGTGATACATGGCATGCAAACTGAATTCAACACATCAATTAAATAAATAAGCACCTTAAGTAGTATTTGTAGCACTACTCTTTTCTCTTTAAATTGGAGGTCGAAGCACGATAACTGAAGTTAGCACACACATGTACCTCCACTTAAAAATAACTTCTTTATCAACTTTGTTCTCAAATAGGCTCCTATTCGCCTATAACAACGTTTTCACCATTTTTCGGGATTGATCCAATTATTTCACATATCCACTAACTTCATAATAATCAAAACAGCAATGTTAACTACTCACTAATCACAATTAGTAAACTACTACTCACAAATTAAACAAGAGTTACAAGACTGTACCCGTGCAATCGCAACAGCATGGCAGTACATATCAAGCTTCTGCTTCAACATCGCCGCGTACTCCCCAGGATCAACCTCAGCCGTCCGATCAGAAGCCGACGAAATCCCACCAACGGCTCTGATCCTCTCCGCCTTCTTCCTCTCCAAAACCTCATCATCCCTTCTAGAAGAGAAATTCGACGAGACGACCGACGAAGGGGACGGATAATTAGGGTTCGGGTTCGGGTTCGGGTTTAAATTACGGTTCGGATTCGAAATGGGAGGGCTCTCCGTAACCGCATCCTCGCCTTCTAGAAACATCTCGAACATCCACTCCGACGGGCTCCGATTCATCCCGCCTCCAGTCGCCGCCGCTGCTGACGTGGCAGACGGCGGCGCCCAGAACGAGTCGGGTAATTCTTCCACCGAGAAAACCCGATCCATTATCTTATCGGAGCTTCGTTAAGCTTTGGGTTTCGTAATAAATGGAGAAAAGGAGAGATTTGATGAGGAAATGTCGGGAATTTGGTTTCGGACAGTGGCTGGGGGATGGGGTTAATATAGAAGACGGAGAAGATGGAGGATTACTAAAATACCCTCGGAATTTTTGTGGATATATTTTTTGTGAGTATTTTCTTTTGTTTAATATTTTATTGTAATTTTTTGTGTGCTTTCTCTTCTGGTGAGCTTTTGAGCCACTCGTGTGGGTGGGGCCCATTTGGTACGAACGGGAATCTGAACTTTTTTTATGGGGCCCAGTTGAGAGAGATTCAGGTTGGGTAATGGACGGGTGGGCTTTGCGAGAACCGAGATTGACCTTTTTGAGTAGGTGCCGGACAAATGTGGGCCAACCTACATTTAAGGCTAAATTTTGAAAAAAGTACACAAAAGTTTGGGCCAGATAAAAAAAATTAAATAAAAAAATTTTTTTTTAAAGGATGCAAAGTTTAAATTAAGACCACTGGCTTAACTAGGATTAGGGTTTGGGTTAGGGTAGATTTAAAAAAATCACTTTCATCTTTCATTTTGTTAAAAAAATCACATTCATCTTTTATTTTGTTTTTAAAAACATCACTTAACTAATCAGGTGTTTAAATAAACTCCCTCGAACTAACCCTAACCCTAACTAATCCAGTGAACTTAATTTAAACTTTGTGTCCCTTTTTTAAATTAAAAAAACCCTTTGTGTTCTTTTTTTAAACTGGCACAAATTTTTGTGTACTTTTTTTAAATTTAGCCTACATTTAAGCTATATCCTATATGTACTTTAAAATATATTTATACAATATCTTAGAGCATCCACACTTGTAAAAGATAAAAAATAGCAAAATGTATAATATAGATATAGCAAAGTAGAATTTCTTGTAGTCATTAAATGCTATAAAATAACAAAATTGTACAAAATTTGATCGGACAAAACTTTCGTCCCGTTAAAAAATTAAAAAAAATATTAATTACTTTTTTGGGCTAAATTGAATATTTTAATATGTTAAAATGGCTGACAAAACTTAAAATTTCGTCAGAGCGAGAAAAAAAAAAAGACAAAAATTCCCCAAATGGGGAGCTGTCATTTTCAAACCCCCTAATAACAATCATTAAACCCCCTAAGTACAATTAACTAAGCCTAAAGTCATTTATTAAATACCTAATTAGCCACTAAGTATAATTAACTAATTAATTAATTAATGAACTTAATAAATATCCTAAATCTATGGAGTTTCGGCCAAGCTTTTTTTCACATATCCGAGATTTTATTAATTTTTAAAATGCCTCTATTTTTATCAGTCTGATCAAATAAAAATATTATAAAATAATTCAGACTAAATTTGAAGTTTCATCATGTATGATATGCATATTCTTATATCACCTCTAAAATGTAGCAATCTTCTATAGCGATTTTATCAAAATATAGATGAATAGCAAACGACTGTAGATCCGAAATTGCTAAAATATACATATTATGAAATTATAGCAAACGTCTGTGGATGCTCTTATTTGTTGCAATTGCAATTATAATTACTAGCGACGAACTAAAACCAGCTTAGTTAAAGTTTATTTCCCCTCTTTTTGTTACCAAATTATGTTTCAACATATTTATAGATAGAAAAGCATGCATGATGCATTAAAGGGGTAACTGAAGATATTCATGTTACTAATTCTCTTTTCATAATTTGAGCTTTTACTCGTTAAGTATATCAAAGAATGCTGGTTTGGAGATGTGCATTTCAATAGTATTCTTTATCGTTTTCTCCAAACACGTTCATGACTGCACCTTATAAATAAAATATGTAATACCCGTTTCTCACGTATACTTTTTCTTTTCCTTTTTTGTGATTTACAAGCTAATTTTTGTAGGAAGAGAAATAGAGATGGCTCACTTTGGTCTCTCTTTTATATTATTAGAGGTATTCAATCAAAGTTTCCTATTCCAATCTTTAAGTAAATGTGATAAATGTGGCAATTGACTTTGTTTAAGATCCTAGTAAACTTTTCTTTCCTTTGTTTTCATATAGAGCATGTTCAAAATCGTTTTGGCATGAAAAATGAAAATTCATATGAACTCCAAATTTTTTTTGGGGAAAGTAATCCACTATCAATTGTAGATGATGTCTATCGGTATACTACTTTTTTCCATCAATCTTTTTAGCTCCATAAACTTCAATTTATGTGATAGTACCATATGTACTAATACCTACTTTCAAATTAAAGACACGAATCGAGTCTTGAATACTCCAACTATTACCCTCTGCGCGTCGAGCAAAATGATTTAACGTTAACGCCCTTTGGGGCATTGAAGATCTCTATGAAAAGGCAGGAGGAGCATTAGAACTCCTAGCAAAGATATGAATTCTACATGGTTTGTCTAGTTTTTCGGGGGATTGAAACTCAACTCTTAAGGAGATTCAAAGACACCCGTTTAAGTTTCAATTTTATAGAATGTCATTGCCATTGCAAGGAGATTGAAAGTAACTTCCGATGCAATGGCAATGACATTCTAATAGTTAACTTAGACATGAGACAGCAAATTTCACATTAATTATTCCATTAATGTGCATAATAATCAATAGATATCCTTGATTTAGAGTCTAAAGCTAAAGCCGTTGTATAATTATAATAGCACTGCTCTATCTTACTCTTAAAAAAACGGTGTACCTACTATGTATATTGTAAGGCAAACCATGAAACCACCCTAAGTTATATTATCGATTAAATGACCATCTTGCTAACGTTATATCTTAATTTAATATTTTATTAGGTATAGAAAAACGTTTATGTCCATCTATACTAAAATATTTAAAAATTAATTTCCTTATTCTTTTCTCCACCTGCTTCTAGCGCCGACCCCAACAACTCACCCTCATTTATCCTTCCTCGGCTATTTTCTCCATATTACTCAACAACTCACCCTTATGTCTAAAAAATTGAGGAGTTTGATATATATATATATATATATATATATATATATATATATATATATATATATATATATATATATATATCTAATCTCTAATATTATAATGGGAGAGTTGGGGATTGTCATTTATAGACATTCTATAAGCTGTAGACATTCAATCATCTAATCTCAATCATTTATTTTAAAATGGGAGTTATATTAACCATTCATTTACCCAACTGTGGTTAGTTACCTGATGCGGTTTATTTCTGGGAGACGTGTGGATGCACCAGGTGTGAGTTCGGACTCAATTTGTATTGGAGGAGAATGCCGCTCGTCTGCCGATCTTCGGTTGACCTTCTGGGACCTGCGATGGGCTCGGAAAGATATTGAAGGCTGGGCTCGGATCGGAAGGGTCGGATCCGAGGTCTTGTGTACCTGCAGACGGTCCTGAAATACCGGGGTTTATCCCGGCGGCGGACCCTCCAACGCTCTAGTCAGTCTCTGTGAGAGAGTAGCAATAACTAGGTATATTTAAGTGGCAAAAGATTCATTACCTCAAAAGGTGGGTGGGGGTCTAGTATTTATAGAGAATCCCAACCGGGTTTGGTTCCACTTGGGGGCCGGGTCTGGATCCGAAAGCCCGTGGGCCTGACGTGGCAGAAGGCCCAGGGGGTTTAGGGCGGACGTGGCAATACCAGGAGTGGTATAGGGCTGACGTGGCAACACCCTTGGCGGTATTTGGAGTTGACGTGGCTGATCGTGGGTCTCCTGTGCTGCGGGGGGGGGAATAGGAAGGCCTAGGTTGCGCCAGGTCATCCTTCTGTCCCGCCAGAGAGGGGGGACGGCCCGGGGGACTGTCCCGGATCGGACTCCGAGGGCTACTGAGGCTCGTCGGTACGAGGAGGCCAGTACTGTAAGGGAAAACACGAGGTTCGGCGCCGACCCTGAAGTGGTTCGGAGCCGAACCAGGTTGCTATCTTTACCTTTCTGAGTGGGAATTGTATTGGGCCCTGGTTGGGCCTCAGGCCATTTTTACCCTGTCACACAAGCCCCCCACTCCTGCGGGGGGTGCGGGAGCTAGCCGGGGAGGAGTGCTTATGGTTGTAGAAAAAATGGGAGGGCGAATCACAGGGCCTTCCCGGTGGTGCTACCCTGAGGCTCGGATAGGACCTCGAGCTAGTCGAGGGTTTACGTGTAGGTGAAGGCGATGGCAAACCGTTGTCTCTTCCGGAGAAGAGTACCCTGTTGTTCGACAGAACCTCTAGAGGTCAAGGGATTATGTGTCGACAAGGATGATGGCGAGCCGTTGTTTCTTCCTGAGAAGAGTACCCGGGGGCCAGACCGAACCTCGAGATGAGGGGGAATTATGGGCTGGTAAGGGTGATGGCCAGCCGATGGATCTTCCGAAGAAGAGTACCCGGGTGCCAGACCGGACCTCGAGCTGGCGAGGGATTACGGGTCGGTAAGGGTGAAGGCGAGCCGTTGTTTCTTCCTGAGAAGAGTACCCTGGTGCCATACCGAACCTCGAGACGAGGGGGAATTACGGGCTGGTAAGGGTGATGGCCTGCCGGTGGATCTTCCGAAGAAGAGTACCCAGGTGCCAGACCGGACCTCGAGCTGGCGAGGGATTATGGGTCGGTAAGGGTGAAGGCGAGCCGTTGTTTCTTCCTGAGAAGAGTACCCGGGTGCCAGACCTAACCTCGAGACGAGGGGGAATTACGGGCTGGTAAGGGTGATGGCCTGCCGGTGGATCTTCCGAAGAAGAGTACCCAGGTGCCAGACCGGACCTCGAGCTGGCGAGGGATTATGGGTCGGTAAGGGTGAAGGCGAGCCGTTGTTTCTTCCTGAGAAGAGTACCCCGGTGCCAAGCCGAACCTCGAGACGAGGGGGAATTACGGGCTGGTAAGGGTGATGGCCAGCCGGTGGATCTTCCGAAGAAGAGTACTTTAGCGCCGGTGAAGGCGAGCCGTTATTTTGCCCGAACCGACCCCCGTACCGGGCGGCCAGTCTGGCACTGGGTGACGTCAGTAGCACATGTTTCGAGGACGTGGCGTGATTTCCTAGGCGGCAGTTGCACGTCAATCGGTGAATAGTGACTGTGAAAATCGAGGAGTTGTTCCTATCCCCTATAAATGTTCCCCCCTCTCCTCCCATCGCTCATTTCTTTCTTGCTCCTTACTTTTCAAAAAACCCTTCAACTCTTCAGCGCTCGTCCCTTCAGTTTCTTGCAGCAAGGTCGTCTTTCCGAGGTGATCCCAGGTTAGTTGGTAACCCCGTTTAGCTTTAGGCACAGATGGATAGGGCTCAGTCTGGCTCGTCGGCGTCGACCTCTGGGGAGGGGCCGGTAGGCGAGGAGGAGGTTGTACACAATGTGAAGCCATTGCAATCTCGGAGGCATTTCGTGCTGGAAAGCAGTGACTCTGAGGAGGGGGGCGGTAGTTCAGACGAAGTCCGGGCCCTAGAGTTGGCTTCCGGAGAGGAGGGTGGCTCCGAGGGGGATGGCTCCGCAGGGTTTCGGAATCCGCCCGTTCTGGGGCGTTTGTCTACACCTTCGCCGGAACGGACCAAGAGGAGGAGGGCTCCGAAGAAGAAGGGATCGAGGATTGGCGGCCCGAGCGACTCGGTGATAGGGTCGTCTGCACAACCCCAGTCTTTCCGTCGCTACCCCGACGATCTCTCGGATAAGGAGTCCTCGGGGGTCCAGCCGTCGTCGTCAAGTCGGAAGAGGTTGAAGGTGGACGCATCCCCGACCGTTCTGGAGGCAAGCGACTTGGGGGCTCTGCAGTTGGCCTACTACATAGGGCCCAGTTATGAGCTTATGCTGCCGAGTTCTACTCTTCGGCCGACCGATCCCCTGCCGGATAGGTATTGTATCTTCCCTGTGGACGCCTTTATCTCCGGCCTGAGGCTGCCCATCCATCCATTCGTTCGGGAGGTGTTAAATTGGTCGTCCCTGGCGCCGATGCAGTTTGGGCCGAACTCCTGGAAGCAGATCATCTGCTTCGTGCTGTTGTGCGAGGAGCAGAGGGTACCCCTGCGGCTGAACGTGTTCCGAGCGATGTTGTTGATCGGCTCATCGGCAGAAGAAGTATACTATATCTCGCCTCGAGGTAAGGCGAAGGTTGTCCACGGTCATCCAGATTCCATCAAGTTCTGGAAGAAAAAGTATCTGGTGATCCGGAGTGAGGATCCTTGGGCTATCCCTACTCGGTGGAACCATTCTAAGCCGAGCTACGCAGCACCGGGGCCGGGGGACTTGACGGCGGAGGAGTGGAGACTCGTTGAGCGTCTCCGCCTGTCGTATAGCATCAATTGGGGGAAGGTGACGGAGGCCCATCTGGCGAGCGTCGGACTGAGCCCTAGCCCGGCCGTGCCTCGTACGTGGTTGTTTCTTTCTTCTCACTCCTCTTGTACTTTCTTGCTCATTTGTTCTTAATGGATCTTTTTACAGAAATGGATGAAGAGTCGATTAAGGCGCTGAGGCTCGCCATGAAGAAGAAGAAGGCCGAGAAGAAGGAGGTCGTGGCGAAGACGACCGAGTTGTCCCAGGTGGTCTCCGAGGCCCCCATTCAGCCGAGGATGAAAAGGACTCGGTCGGAGACGGGTGGGGACGCGGTGGTCCAGGGGGGTCCGGATCAGGGTACGGCCGCCGACCTTGATAAGGGGAAGGGTCCCCTGGTGGATCCCTGACTAGAGGAGAGACTTCGGCGAAGGTGGGTGCCGGATTGGTCGATCCGCGAGGGTGATTGCCTGGTCCGGGGGCGCCAGGCCGTGGAGGTTGCAGATAAGCTGGCGACCCCTCGGGACCGTTCGGACATGAAGTCCCAGACCCTGGACGAGGCGTATCTGCGTCTTGCGCAGGCCACTGTGCTGGTAAGTCAATCGAACCCCCTAGCTGTCGGGTTATGTTGTTTAAGAAAGATTTCTTAGTAGTGTCTGGCTGTGGCAGGCGACCGTGCAGGGGGCCCATGTGAGGGGCCTCTACGAGGCGGCGTTGCAGCGAGAGCGAGACCGGGCTGACAGGGCCGAGCAGGAGGTGACGGAATTGAAGGGAGAGCTCGAAGGCTCTCGTAAGAAGGAGACGGAGACGAAGGCGGCTTTTGACAAGGAGAAGGAGGAATGGGCGAAGGCGAGGGTGGCTCTGGAGGAGATGTCGGAGAAGGAGAAGAAAGAGGTGACTGAGTCGTGTCAGATCCTGGTGATCAAGGCCCAGGATAGCAGTTATGCAAAGGCCCTCAGCCATGTGAGGCACTTTTATCCGACTATCGACCTGTCCAACCTCGAGTATGATATGGAGATTGAGGGGACACCGGAGACCCCTGGCGGACAAGGGTCCGATGATAAACCGGTTGCCGACCCCCCTACGGATCCGGCTGACATTGAGGTGGGAAAACCAGCTGTATAATTTTTGTCCCTCTTTTTCCTTCTCTCGATTGTATTTGCCTTCCGCGGACTGGCCACCGCATTTTTTGTATGGGGAAACTGAATTTATAAAAAGAGGGTTTTTGGCTGGCTAAGTGTTCCAACTTCAAAGAATTTCTGAACCTCTTTGCTTATATGTCTTGAGTGGGCTGGTTCTCTTGTAGGTTACGGCTCCCCCTCCTGAGGTGGACCCCCTTCGTTCCGACGTGGCGTGGCTTCGGGGCAAGGTTGAGGCCTTAGAGGCCACTTTGGTTCGGTATCGGAAGAGGGCTCGCGACACTGATGCGGCCTTCCATTATTACAGGAACAAGTCTGAAGCCCTAAGTGAGGAGGCGAGCCGGCTGAAGAGGGCGATGGTGGATCGGGAGCTAGGGGGCGTTGGTCTTGGATATACCATGTCAAGTTCCTCTGTGCAGAGGCCTTCCTCGGAGAAGCTACTTCGCGACGTGATAGTGGAGAAGGAGATGGAGATACACCGTTATAGGACTATGTTGGGTGTTTCGACATCTTCCTCGAGGGGTCGGCGAGCAGAGGGGGCTCCCTCGGCGTTGCAACTGATGGAACGCATGCGATCCGTGGATGCCCAGAGCTCCGTGGCCGGGGTGTCGACTGTGGCAGAACCGAAGGACCGTCATGACGAAGAGAGAGTTCCAAGTCGCTTGGTCGGAGTGATTCCGCCCTTCGCCGGATCCGAGGGGCCCTAAGTCGGCGATTCCCTTTAGTTTGAGATGAGTGGAGTGGTCCTGTAACGGTATTTGCTTGTTTTCTCCGCACCAAATAAAAGAGTATGAATAAAGCTTTCTTTTCCTTCTTTGCTCTGGCTAGCGGGGTGGTGAAGGGCGGTGTAGGCGAGGTTGGGCTCCGCCGATTCGTGAGGGATCAATGCGGGGCGACAGGGAGACCTCCGGTCCGGAGTTGGGTCGAACCTGCCGAGGTGTTTGGGGATGAGACCTGAGTGAGAACCCAGGTGCCGCCCCCATTGCCCGGTACCGGGTCGGAGTTGCCGAGGTTTTTAACTTTTGACAAAAAGAGACTTCTTTTATACCAGACAGGGGGGGGTCGCCGAAGCGGCCCTTTACACATGAATGTTTACAAAAGTTTTAATTTACTTAAGCCATGCTAGAACCTAAGTTTGCTCTCCCAGGAATTTCATGAGGTGCTCAGCGTTCCAGGGTCAGCTGATGGGTCGGTCGTTCATATCCGTCAGTCGGTATGTACCAGGGCGTACAGCCTCGACTACGCGGTACGGGCCTTCCCAGTTGGGAGCCAGCTTCCTCTTCTTGGTTGGATCAGAGACAGATAGCTTTCGCAAAACCAGGTCCCCTGCCTGGATGCTGGTGGGGCGGACTTTCTTGTTGTAAAATCTCTCGATCCGTTGCTGATAAATGCTCCTTCGGACCGCGGACTTCTCTCGTACTTCGGCGACGAGGTCCAGGTTAGCCCTCAGGGCGGACGCATTGTCTTCTTCATCGAAGGCTAAGATCCGGGGAGAAGGCAATCCGACCTCGACGGGGATGACTGCCTCGGTCCCATAGGTCAGATTGAATGGCGTCTCCCCCGTGGGGATCCTCTGTGTGGTTCGGTGTGCCCATAGTACGCTGGGCAGCTCCTCAACCCATAGCCCTTTGGGGGAATTGTCAAGGCGCTTTTTGAGGCCGTCGAGGATTTGCCTGTTCGCATTCTCCGCTTGGCCGTTAGGCTGAGGGTGGCAAATGGCGGAGAAACGCTGCTGGATGCCGATGTCCTCACAGAAAGATTGGAAGTTCTGCCCTTGGAACTGGGTTCCGTTGTCCGTGACGAGGATTCGGGGGATCCCGAATCGACAAATGATGTTCTTCCAAAAGAACTGTTGCACTTGGCGCTCGGTGATGCTGGATAGTGGTTCGGCTTCGATCCACTTGGTGAAGTAGTCGATGGCGACAATCAGGAATTTCTTTTGCCCTACCGCTGGGGGGAAGGGCCCCACAAGGTCCATACCCTACATGGCGAAGGGCGTAGGGCTTGCCAGGGATCGGAGGTTGGCTTGAGGAAGCCTTTTGACAGGGGAGAATCTTTGGCAGGGGCCGCACCTCTTGACTAAGTCTTGTGAGTCTTGGAGCATGGTGGGCCAATAGTACCCTTGATTCAGGGCCTTTCGGGCAAGTGTCCTACTCCCCATGTGGCATCCGCCGATCCCTTCGTGCAGGTCTTTGAGGGCGTAGCTGGCCTCGTCCTTGGCGAGGCAGCGGAGGTATGGTTTGCCGTCGGCCAAGGTGTACGAGCGCTTGAAGAGGATGTTGTCGATCATGACGAACCTTTCAGCTCGGATTCTGATTCGTCTGGCCTCGGCTTTTTCTTCAGGAAGCTCGGCCCTGCTTAAGAATTTTCGGATGGGAGTGGTCCAGTCGTCCGGGCTGGTCCCCTCTTGCACACACATCGCTTCCGGCTCTGGGCTACTGATGCTTGGCTTCAAGAGGACCTCGACGAGCACCGTACGATCGAGACCCTCGAAGGAAGAAGAGGCAAGTTTGGATAGCGCATCGGCTTGGGCGTTCTGTTCCCTGGGGACTCTGACAACCGCAGCGCCGTCGAAGAACGCCAAGAGTCGTCTGACTGCCGCCAAATACCTCACCATTCGGTCGTCACGGGCTTCGTACTCTCCGGTGATTTGATGGACCACGAGCTGAGAGTCGCTAAATGCCCGGATTCGCTTGGCACCGGCTCGGTGGGCGAGGGTCAATCCGGCGATCATGGCCTCGTACTCTGCCTCGTTGTTGGAGGCTGGAAAGTTGAGGCGCAGGGAGTATTGAAGTAGGAATTGGTCGGGGCCACGAAGGATGACGCCCGCCCCACTCCCCGTTTCGCATGACGAGCCGTCAACAAAGACCTCCCAGGTCGGATCCGATTCTTCTATGTCAGGTTGCTCGGAGACGGTGCATTCAGTTATGAACTCGGCGAGGGCCTGTCCTTTAATGGCCGCCCTGGGATGATAGCTAATGTCGAACTGGCTCAGCTCGATCGACCATTTGACTAATCGGCCGGAGTTTTCGGGCTTGTGGAGGACAGTCTTCAGTGGTTGGTCGGTCAGTACTTGGACGGAGTGGGCCTGGAAGTAAGGTCGAAGTTTTCGGGCTGCCATAACCAGGGCATAGGCCACCTTCTCTATCTTCGCGTATCTCGTCTCGGCCGGGTGCAGTACTTTGCTCACATAGTACAGTGGTTTCTGAACTCCTTCCTCCTCTCGGACGAGGACAGCGCTGAGGGCGCAGTCCGAGGCCGACAGGTAGAGCCAAAGCGGCTCGCCTGGCTCGGGCTTGCTGAGGAGAGGCGGGTTGGCGAGGTATTGTTTCAGCTGCTCGAAGGCTTCTTGTTGATGGGTACCCCACTCGAAGCCCCCTTTCCCGCGCAAGGCTTTGAAGAAGGGGAGAGACTTCTCCCCTGACTTGGAGAGAAAACGGCCGATTGCCGCCAACCGACCTGTGAGCCTCTGAACCTCTTTGACATTCCGGGGCGGGGACATGTTAATGATGGCCTGTATTTTTTTGGGGTTTGCCTCAATGCCGCGCTGGCTGACGATGAATCCTAAGAACTTCCCCGTGGAGACGCCGAAGGCGCATTTAGCCGGGTTGAGTCTCATGTTGTGGCGTCGGAGGACACCGAAGGCTTCCTCGAGGTCGGCGACGTGGTCCGGCCCAGCCCGGCTCTTGACAAGCATGTCGTCGACGTAAACTTCTACGTTGCGGCCGATCAGGTCCTTGAAGACTCTGTTGACGAGTCGCTGGTACGTGGCTCCGGCATTTTTCAGCCCGAAAGGCATAACACGGTAACAATAAAGACCTTGGTCGGTGACGAACGAGGTCTTGGAGATGTCTGGTGGAAACATCCGGATCTGATTGTACCCCGAGAACGCGTCCATGAAGGACAGCAGCTCGTGCCCTGAGGTCGCGTCTATTAAAGCGTCGATGCGCGGGAGGGGGAAAGGATCTTTCGGACACGCTTTGTTAAGGTCCGTGAAGTCAATGCAGATTCGCCAACCCCCTGTCGCTTTCTTCACCATGACGACATTGGCCAACCACTCGGGGTAGCTGACTTCCTGGATGAATCGAGCGGACAAGAGCTTGTCCACTTCTGTTTTTACAATTTGTTGCCTCTCCGGGGCGACTTTGCGCCTCTTTTGGACGATCGGTTTAGAGTCAGGGAGGACGCTCAGTCGGTGCATGATCAAGTCTTCGGAGATCCCGGGCATATCGGAGGGCTTCCAAGCGAAGAGATCAACGTTGCGGCGGACGCAAGCGATGATGCCCGTCTTCAGGTCTTCGGCGAGTGAGCAGCTCACCCGGAACCATTTTGACTCATCCTCGGTGTCGAATAGGACCTCCTCCAGTTCGTCAACGGGCTCGGGGGCGGGGCCGTCTCTCTCGGGTTCGAGTTCAACAGCGCTGAGGGGGAGTGCGCCCCCTCCCCCGGTGGCAACGCAACATGCCCGTGCTGCTTCGACGCTGTTCCGGACGAGGCTGACCCCTTGGGGGGGGGAATTTGAGTTTCAGATGGTGGGCCGAAGGTATCGCCTGGAGGGAGTTTAGCCCGGGCCGGCCGAGGATGGCGTTGTAGGCCGCCTTGACGTAGATGACCGTGAAATCCAAGGACTCGGTCCTCTTGTCAGGGGCCGATCCAGCGGTGACGTCGAGGGTAATCATTCCCTCCACTATGACCGGGACGCCCGAAAATTTGAGCAACGTGCATCCTGCTGGCTTGAGTTTCCCTCTGGATAATCTGAGACTTTCGAAGGTTCTGAGGAAGAGAATATTTACCGAGTTACCGTTGTCGACAAGGATTCGGCGAACCTCACAATTGGCCATGTGGAGGCTAACGACGAGGGCCTCGCCGTGGGGTAGGTGAACTCCTTCGGGGTCCTCTCCTGAGAAGGAGACTGGCCGCGGTTGCAGCTCAGGAGAGGGGCTGTACTGAATAGCGTTTGTCTCCTGGGTGAAGGTTCTTTGGGAAGTATCGGATCCTCCCCCCACCGGCCCCCCGTGGATGTAGTGTAGGGTGAATGGCGTATCCATGGATACCTCGGATTCGGGATCCTGACCCTGGGTGCGGTTTGGGTTAGGGTTCGGGGTTGATAATCCCCGGTTCCTATCACCTTGCCGACCCCGTGGGCCGTCGTCCCTGTGGGTCTGCCTCGGATGGTTCGGGGCCGGGTTGGAAGCGGCCCTTCCCCAGCTGTGGGTAATCTTGCGGTTGAGGATTACTCCCCTGAGGTCGGGCTGGGCTGGCCAGCCAACGCTCCTTTGGGACTCCCGAGGGGGAGCCTTGTGTTTCGACGTGCGTGGCCTGGCTTTATCAGTGGGCGGGGGCGAGTCCCGTTGGTTGACGGAGGAAGCAGCCCCCTTGCCTTTGGAGGCCATGAGGGTTCGGCTGTCGATGGCCTTTGAGGGTCTGGGTCGGATCGGCTTCTGGAGCAGCAGTTTCCCACAGACGGCGCCAACCTGATGCGGTTTATTTCTGGGAGACGTGTGGATGCACCAGGTGTGAGTTCGGACTCAATTTGTATTGGAGGAGAATGCCGCTCGTCTGCCGATCTTCGGTTGACCTTCTGGGACCTGCGATGGGCTCGGAAAGATATTGAAGGCTGGGCTCGGATCGGAAGGGTCGGATCCGAGGTCTTGTGTACCTGCAGACGGTCCTGAAACACCGGGGTTTATCCCGGCGGCGGACCCTCCGACGCTCTAGTCAGTCTCTGTGAGAGAGTAGCAATAACTAGGTATATTTAAGTGGCAAAAGATTCATTACCTCAAAAGGTGGGTGGGGGTCTAGTATTTATAGAGAATCCCAACCGGGTTTGGTTCCACTTGGGGGCCGGGTCTGGATCCGAAAGCCCGTGGGCCTGACGTGGCAGAAGGCCCAGGGGGTTTAGGGCGGACGTGGCAATACCAGGAGTGGTATAGGGCTGACGTGGCAACACCCTTGGCGGTATTTGGAGTTGACGTGGCTGATCGTGGGTCTCCTGTGCTGCGGGGGGGGGAATAGGAAGGCCTAGGTTGCGCCAGGTCATCCTTCTGTCCCGCCAGAGAGGGGGGACGGCCCGGGGGACTGTCCCGGATCGGACTCCGAGGGCTACTGAGGCTCGTCGGTACGAGGAGGCCAGTACTGTAAGGGAAAACACGAGGTTCGGCGCCGACCCTGAAGTGGTTCGGAGCCGAACCAGGTTGCTATCTTTACCTTTCTGAGTGGAAATTGTATTGGGCCCTGGTTGGGCCTCAGGCCATTTTTACCCTGTCACATTACCATAATACCCTCAAATTTCAAATTTATTTACAACATAATTATTTACAAAAGTAACACTCATATAAAATAAAAGTTTGTGTCGCTAAGGATAATTTGTAAAGAATATGTAATGAGGAAAGGGAGGTCTCAGGTTCGAGACCATATTACGTCTTATTATTTACTATTATATAACAAAAAAATTAATTAGAATGTGCATCACACGTGTGTGTGTGTGTATATATATATATATATATATATATATATATATATAAAATCTCTAATATTACAATGGGAGAAGGCCTTAGTGTCATTTGTAAATTAATTTGTAAATCTACCAACGCGTGTATTGCACGTGCATAACTAATATGAAAGAGGTCTCAGGTTCGAGTCCTCAGTATGTCAGGTTTTTTACTTTGTTTTTTAAAAATATATTAAATGTGCATCACACGTATAAATTACTATCTATCTATCTATCTATAATATAATATATAATCTCTACTATTTTAATGGAAGAGTTGGAGTTTTAAATCTACCTACTTACGCGCAACTCCAACTCTCCAATTATTATAGTCTTCACGTTTACTTTTAAAAATATATAATCCTATTTATTAAAGCATGCATCGCACGTGCAAATCAGAGTTTTTTACTTTAATTTCTTTTTAAAATAATACTTGCATCGCACGTGTATATTACTAGTATATATCTCTAATCTCTAATCTCTAATCTCTAATCTCTAATATTATAATGGGAGAAGGCCTTAGTGTCATTTGTCGTTTTGTCATTCTACCAACATATGCAACGCACGTACATAACTAATATAAAGGAGGTTTCCAGTTCAAATCCTCCCTACGTCAAAGTTTTTATTTTTATTTTTTGAAATTATTAAAACGTGCATCACACGTGTAAATTACTAGTATATATATATCTCTACTATTTTAATGGGAGAGTTGGGATTGTAAACAAATAAACCCTAATTTTGTAACTGAGCAAACCCGTGTAATATACGTCCAAATTAAATTCAATTAATAGAAATATTTGTAGACAAACAAATCTGTGTGTTGCCCGTGCATATCTAATCTAATATAAAGAAAGTATTAGATTTAAGGTTAAACTACATTGAAGTTTTTATTATTAATAAACTATATTTATTAAGACGTGTATTGCACGTGAAAATTACTGGTATACATAGATAGAGAGAGAGAGAGAGAGAGAGAGAGATAACGGTAGGTTGTTAGGATATATATGGGTAGTTTGTTAGGATATATATGGAGAAAAAGAAGAAAGTGAAGAGTTTCTGAATATTTTAACGGAAGAAACCTCTTTTTCATAAGAAAGTATTAAAATTGTATGACTTCAGCAAATGTGGTCATTAGATTAAAAATTGCCTTAACGTAGTTTCATGATTTTCTTTAAACAAAAAAAACCAAATTAGGGTGCTTTCATAACTTCTGCCCTATATTGTATGCTAAATTGCTAATAATGCTTCTTCAAGGATGAACTTAATATTTTTTTTTGTTAAAATAAAAGATGATATCGTCATCGCTTTATTAATAAAAAAATTAACAAAATATAGTAGAATGAGTTACAAACTTGATAATCAATAACCATACATTGTAAATGATAGATCTAAATTACAGCAGAAATGAACTCATATTTGTATACATTTGCGTTAATTAATTCGTGAACTTTCACGTACTAGGGGATTTTTTTTAGATAACATGGGGATGATGTGCAGTATTTGGTGGCTTCAAGAAATTGTGAATTTGAGACATGTGTTGGTTAAATTGAACTAATTTAAAGTTGCTCATATCTTTTCTTCCTTGGATCGGTGGATGCCACTCGTTCAACTTTAGGTTAAGCATCTCATTCCCATCTGCTGTGAACAGAGTAGGTTGGTTCAGCTTCGGAACTTTTAAGACGAGGAGGTTGAGATTATTCCTACCATTGAGTCGACTTGTTTTCAAGGCTACGCCGTTTACTTCTTGAGTTCCCTTTCATTAATATCCCCTTAGAAATGGAGGTAGAACAACATAAATATTCTATTTTCTATTCTTTTCTTTTCCTTTTTTTTTGGTTTTTGTTTCTTGTTTTGGTATTTTGCTTTGTTTCTCAATTTTTTGGATTTGTTTTATTAATTTGTTTGTAATATGATGGACATACACCTTTTACTTTAAAAAAATTAAGAAACAATTTATACCCGATAGAAAAATTGAATGTTTATCTGTGCATTCAATTTGAGTGTTTATTGAGTAGTTCTGTAAAAGAGCATATAACTAACTTAATTATCTTGCAGGACTAGTTAAATGGATCTATGTATAAAGTGGGTGGTCTCATGTATAAATATATAATTATTCTCTTTCTGCATTCAACAACAGCAATAATATCAAAGTATTCATTTCAAACTTTTAGGGTTGGCTATACAAATCATTATTCTTCATTCAGCTTTATAGTAGGTCGTCTTCTTTGTCAAATTAACACATTCCAAGTCCATGTTGATAGTGTTGAGTTCAAATACCCATCCCGAGAGGCAAACAAGTAATAGAATCAAAGAAACACAAACAAACAAGGTCAACAACACACAAACACACGAGATTTTTATCGAGTTTTACCCAATGTAAGGACATCTTTTTCGCGTAGAGGCACTCCTACATTACCATTATAAAATACTAAGAAAAACATGTTTACAGTTACTCAAGAACTCACCACAAAAAGTGTAGGGTTTATCTTCTTCCTCTCTCTCTCTAAAACTGCTGCTAGATCTCTCTCTCTCTCTCTCTCTCTCTCTGATTGAACAATGTTGGAATTAACCATAGAATTGCATACCATACAATATATATAGGACTACATAAGATTAGATCTCAACCATAGTCCAATTTCATGAATCTGCATCTTTGTGGTCGATTGCGAAACAATGCAGTCGACTGCTTTTAGTCTCACCAAGTCAGGGAGTAGAGCAGATGGTTGCGGTCAACTGCCCCTCTCGGTGGTCGACTGTCAAATCTTCAAAATCGAGTGTAGCTTTGGTCATTGCAGCCGACTGCATTTAAATGCAGTGGATTGCATCATGCACTGCTATTGCTTGTTGTTGCTGCTGCATCTTCACTTGCTGTCTTGATTCATCTCCTTCTTGAAACTCTTTCTCTTGTGTATCGGATCCACAAATCCTAACAATCTCCCACTTGGAGACATATACATGAAGTCTCTAACATGTTCTTCATTTCTCTTTTAGCCTATTCAAGACTTGTACCTCTGCGAGTCTCTCATCAATCAACTTAGAGATAATCCAATAGCAGAATAGGAAAACCGATACTTCTTGTTGTCCACTACCTTTGTGAGCATGTCAACCGGATTCCTTATGCCAATAAGTTTTATAGCTTCAACCACTTCATTTTAACTATCATCCTGATAAAGTGATACCTCATCTGAATGTGTTAAGTCCTAGCATGGAACGCCGAGTTCTTAGCCAAAAATACTGCACTCTGACTGTCACACCATGGATCCCCTATGGGTTACTTTCCGCACAACTGACCTATGAGTTCCGAAATTCATAACATGTCCTTCGAAGATTCTGTAAGTGTCATATATTCTGACTCTATTGTTTGTTGTGCTACTACCTTTTCTAATTGAGAAGTCCAACTTGCAGTTGTACCTCCAACTGTGCACATATATCATGTAGTACTCCTACAACCATTACGATCATCTCAAAAGTCTGCATCGACATAATCATGTATATATATGCAAAAAATTACTTCCAAAACATAGAGAATGATATGAATTACCTATAAGATATGTAAGAATTCACTTCAACGCATACCAATGCTCTTTACCTGGATTCTTCATGTACCGGCTAATAACTCTCATTGCATGTGCGATATCTAGCATTGTAGTCACCATTGCATACATAAGACTACCAACGGCTGAAGCATAAGGGATTACAGCCATTTCCTTTATTTATGCCTCTGATATAGGACACAAGTCCATAGAAAACTTGAAGTGTGCACCCAAGGGTCAAGTAACTGGCCTCACACCATCCATATTAAATTGCTTCAACACATTCTCCACATAGTCTGCGACAACCAAAGCTTTCTAGTCTACCTGTCTACTGATTTTCATTCCAAAAATTTGCATTACCTCCCCCAAATCTTTCATACAAATTGAGAAGCTATCAATTTTTTCACATCATTAATTTTCTTCATACATGAACTTGCAAATAGCATATCATCCACATACAAAGCTAAAATTACTGTATTATTGTCGCCATATATACATGCGTAATCATCCACATACAAAGCAAAAATTAATGTATCATTGTCGTCATACTTGCGCACATAGACACAATGACGTGATTCCCATTTTAAAATCTCATTCCTCACAAGAAACAATCAAACTTCAAATAACATTGTTGTGGTGCCTTTTTGAGTCCATATAAACTCTTTCAATCGGAAAACCATGTATTTCTTTCCCATAGCTTCAAAACTTGTGGTTTGCTTTATGTAAAACTCTTCTTTTACATCACCATGAAGAAAAGTTGACATCCAATTGCTCAAATGCAAATTTTCCAATGCCACTATATCAAGCAAAACCCTAATCAAATCCATCTTCATAACTGGAGTGAATATCTCACTGTAGTTAACACCCACTTTCTGAGAAAACCCTTTGACAGCATGTCTTGCCTTGTACCTTCTTCTACCATCTACCTCGTCCTTGATTTTGAAAATCCACTTCTTCATAATAGCATGCTTTCCTACAAGTAACTTTCTGCATTTGCTTTTCAACCGGTGGGTCCCCCCATGCCATTAATTTCCAAACTCAACCCCCCATAGGAAACTCCTATAGGACATCATCCAATTATATAATTGCCATTATATATATATATATATATATATATATATATATATTCTTAACACGGGGTGTTACACAAACTAACGGTATGAGGGGTGTTACACAAACTAACGGTATGAGCAATTTCGGGTCTGGTCATGCAGTAGATAAGCTGTCCAACAATCTGCATGTATCAAGTGGGATGACCTCACCATCTTTGGAACTTCATGTGAAGCTCTAAGGAAGTATTGACTGATCGACTGTCAGAGAGACATGCAGCGGTGATAATATCTTATATGCAAGTCTGTTGAGAAATAAGTATCCCCCGAGATCCATGGACAATTTCTAGACCCAGAAAGTAACATAATCTACCAAGATCTTTCATATGGAACTGTTGGTGAAGGCATTTCTAGGTGGATGCAATTTCTGTGGAGTCATCCCCAATAATAATCAAATCATCAACATATAATAGTAGAAGTATCCTCCCATGCGATGTCGATCGCATAAATAAAGAGTGGTTCTGTGAACTCTAACAGAAATCGACATATGTAATGACACGGAGAAAACACTCAAACCAGGCTCGAAGGGCCTATTTCAGACGTAGACGGTAAACATGATGAGGATGTGTGGTAAGGCCAGGAGGAGGATGCATGTAAACAACCTCGGATAAGGTACAATGAAGAAATACATTCTTCATGTCCATCTGGTATAATGACCACTGACAGATGACAGCAACAGCAAGGAGAGTGCGAACTATAGTCATCTGTGCAACTGGAGCAAAAGTCTCATCATAATCAATGTCATGCTCCTGAGTAAATCATCGGGCTACTAGATGAGCCTTGTGCCGTTCAATGGAGCCATCGATCAGGTCGATATTTGACCTTGAAGGTCCACTTGCAGCTAACAGGCTGGACACCCACTGTCAGTGGAACAATATCCCAATTGCTAGTCTGATCAAATGCACTGAACTCTTCTGCAATAACTTCCCGCCACTCGGGATATTGAATTTATTCCTAATAGGTTATAGGCTCATGTGTGGAGTGTATGGCAGTGAGATATGTATAAAACTGTGGTGAGTAGGAAGATAGGGTGGCAAAGCCAAACTGGTCAAAAGGATTAGTGGCATCAGATGTATAACATATCGGTGGGATGCCCAATGTGGAACATGTAGACCGACAGATCGGTGGTGGATTGGTAAGGTGTGGGGGTGAGGTCAGTGGGGTGGGTGCATGCAGCTATGGGGATGCAGGTGGTGTAGGTGCATGATGTTGTGGTGATGCATGTGGTGTTTCAGTAGAAGGAACAATATATGTAATGTCTGTATGAGATGAGAAAGGAGCCAAAGGAGTGTGATTGAAGGGAATGCATGAAGATGTGTCTGGGGAGGTAGGCCCAACCACTGAGGAGTCGAGAAATCTGGTATCCTCAAGAGAGGTCAAATAGTAAGGAGAGTCTTCCACAAAGGAGACTTGTCGGAAAATACGGACGTGAACCGCCGATGGATCAAAACAACGATATCCTTTGTGTCTAAACTGATACCTAGGTGAATGCACTTTGCAGCGCGAGCGGTGAGCTTCATTCGCTCAGTGGAAAGGAGAATGACATAGCAGGTGCACCCAAAAATACGGTGCATACAGTAGTCCGGTGGTGAGTGATGAAGAGCCTTATAAGGTGTCGTACCAGATAAGATAGACGAGGAAGTGATGTTAAAGATGCTAACAAAATTCATGACAGGTTCAGTCCAGAATGAATGAGGAACAGAATAGGAGAGTAAAAGAGCGCAAGTCATCTCAAGAATGTGACGTTGCTTGCAATCAGCTACACCATTCTGCTCATGTGTGTGAGTGCATTATTGCTGAAAAAGTGTACCGTGAGACTGAAGGATCGATCTCATAGTAGTGGAAGTGTACTCACGAGCATCGTTTGAGCGAAAAGTCTTGATGCGCACACCGAACTGAGTGTGAATCATGGTTGTAAAGAACTGGTAAATATTAGAAATATCAGATTGTTGGCGCATAAGAAAAATCAATGTATATCGAGTGAAGTTATTGATGAAGGCAATATAATAAAGATAGCCTTTACACGAAGATACAGGAGATGGGCTCCATATGTTAGAATGAACAAGTTGAAAATGATGAGTGGTTTGGGAAATATTTTTGTTATCAAAAGGGAGTGTTATGTGTTTGGCCAAATGACAACCCTGATAATCAGACAAATGTGTAAAAGAAAGAGAACCAAGGGAACCACTACGGACTAGAGTCTTGAGTAGAGACTCATTAACATGACCTAATCGTCTGTGCCACAGATCAGCATTAAAGGACACAGCAACAAAAAAATTAGGATCAGATTTATGTGCATGTAGAAAATCTAGATGATATAGGCGATCATGTTGACTAGCACGCCTAAACTCCTGACCAGTGTATGAATCGGTAATAGAATAATCTAAAGAGTCAAATGTAACGACAAGACCACTATTGCACATCACACTAATGGAAATAAGGTTCATAGATAAATTGGGAGTATAAAGAACATAAGGTAATGTGAGAGTGGGGGAGCTAATAGATCATGAGTGTGTACTGAGAAGTTGTGATCCATCGGCTGTGTGAAGAGACGAAGAGTGAAAGGGAAGTGCAATGCTGGTGGTGAGCAATGTATAATTACTAATAAGATGATGTGATGCACCAGAATCTAAAATCCAGGAAGAATTCATACCGAAAGTAATAGAGAATGCATGAGCAGAGAGGTTATCAATGACAGACTGTCCCAAGAGCTGGAGTTCCAGCAAAGTAAGGTGATGCTGAAGATTGACCGAATCAGCAGAAGATGGCAAAGCTGGAGTAGCTGTCATGGCAGAAGATGTAAGAGAAGAGGTACCACGAGGAGGAATGAGACTGGTGGTGTTGTGGCAGTGATCGAAATAAGGATGGAGATGTTGTTGTTTTCGGGATCGGGATAAAGATCTTGATGCTGGTGTTGTTGGTGTCGGAAGAAGGGGTGGGGTAGGGTTAGGGATGATGCTGAGAGGAGTAACGAGGCCGAAACCAGGATGATGACGGTGTTGCTGCTGTCTGGATCTGGATGTGGATCAGGTTGTGGGGGAAAGTGAAGAGGAAGATGCAGCCGGGAAGAAGTCGGTGGAGACGAAAATATACTGGCAAAACTGGGGTTTCATTAGAGAATAACTAGTACCTACATTTTTTAACTTTGATTTTTTTTACAACGACGAACAGCGGCGGCCACCGCGACATTCAGCAACAACAACAACAGACCAACAACAGTAGGTAGAGGTAGGGTTAAGGTTAGGGTTTTGAGTAGTTTTGGGTTAGAATTTTCGATTTGGGTTTGGGTGTGGGTTTCGGTTCATTTTTTTGTTGGAAAATAGGAAATGGGTTTGGGTGGCCAGGTCGGATTGTGGGTTTAGTTTTAATTTTGGGTTTGATGGGGAAATATAAGTTTAGGGTTTGGGAGAGGGGTATGGATTTGGCGGCGGGTAGGGATTCGGGAAGGTGAAGTTCAATGGGTTTTCAGATATGGCAGAGGTCGGTGAGGATGGGTTTCAGAGATGGCGGAAGTCGATGAGGTGCATGATGGTGGAAGTCAACGAGTGTGGATTTGGAAGAGGTCGACGGGGGTGACGAAGGTTGTTTGGGATACTAGAGTTGAAGCTGTTGTTGTCGGGTAGAAGAGTGGGTTCGGAGTTAAGTTTGTTGTTGCTGCTATCGACGGGTCAATGGGTGGAGTTGAAGTTGTTGTTGATGAAGAAGACACTGAGCATTGATGTTGATGCTGTTGAAGATGGATTGATGCCTTTTTTTGTTGTTGACTCTTGTTGTTGTTGATGATGGCAACAAGAAAAGAAAAGAAAAATAAAATGAAATTTGTATAATTAGGGTTAGGAATTAGTGAGAGAGAAATAAATTACAGCTCTGATACTACGTTAAGGTTAACAGAGAGATTGAAAAATGTTACTGGATTGATTATAACTGAGTACAATGTCTCCTATATATAGGAGGGAACCAAACACTAAACTAATACATAATCTGATATGAGACTAAACATAATATCTAATATGGTCAACTCCCAAGTTTGGTTTTGTATCAAGGAGTTCATTTCATCCTTCATGGCTGACTTCCACTAAATTCGAGCCTTATCTTTCAGAGCCTCGTCGTGAGTCTCTGACTCACCTGAATCTGTGTATAGACCATGCTCGTGAACTGCACTGGCTAATGATCAAACATCTTTGTCAGCCTTCTCTCTCGTATCGACCTTCTCAAAGCACGTACCGATTCAGGATCCAAAAATGGCTCTGACTCTACCTATTCATCTTGGGCATCCTGCTAAATCCCAATAGGTTCATCATGAGCCTTATATGCTGCCATTTGCCTATGTACCTATCACTGTACTGTAGGGGCCCCAACATTAGGACCATCTTCAAAATCTGAATCTGAACCTGTTGTATCGCTATGATCTGTGTGTCTGTCTTTGTACAATAACTCTTCAATGAAAAGCACATTTATGCTATGAATGATTTTGTTATCAACAAAATTCCAAAGTCCGTAACTATACTCACCGCCGTTGTAGCCAACGAAGACATACTTTCTGGATTTTGAATCCAGTTTCTTTGTTTCTTCCCTGTCAATTACTGAATAGATAATACAACCATAAACTTTTAAATGCGAATAATTAACAAGTTTACCTGACCATAGTTCTTACGGTATGCCCCCATCAAGAATACTAGACAGGCAACGGTTGATCAAGTACACTGTTGTAGTAGCTACCTGTTACCGCTTATTTCGGTGTGGGGGTAAACAGATAGAACTTGTGAGTACGGGAACAACCTGAACAGTTGACTCAGCCTTCTTGCTCCCACCGCAACCTGCAAGGAAGTGCGAAACACCGGGGTTGATTCCGGCGACGCACCCTCCGACGCTCTTATCAGTAATCAGATAAAGATTAAGAAAAAGCTCAAGTGGTGAAGGAGTGATTAACCTGGTCTTGGTGGTAGAGGGGTTGTATTTATAGTCGCCTTTGGAATGATTTGGGGCCTGATTTCCTGCCTAACAGTCAGGAGAGAAATCCTCTTATTCTGTTTTTGGGAAGTTAGCCCCTGATTCCCTGGTGAGAGCTAATCAGGTTTATTGATTTGATTTGATCAAATCAGTGGCCTGATTTTTCTCTTGGTGGACCGGGCTCGTATCGGGTCGGGACCCTCGCCCAGTTGAAGTGGATCTATTCACGGGTGGTTGGTTCTGCGAGAGGGAGGCCCAATACCCGTTTTGGATCCGTCTGTATGTGAAATTACCTTTTTACCCCCGTGCTTCAGGATTCGTGCTCGATCTGGACGGTCCCGATTTGACCCCATTTTTAGCCATATCACGAGCCCCCCACTCCTAAAGACTGAGCGTGATCAGACTTTGAGGAGTAGTTCAGCTGTCTCAATGGCTGGTGGAGTTGTATCGGAGTCCAAATGTGGAATTTTGAATCTAGAAAAAGGGGGTAGTGAGGTAACTTTTGATGTCGTGTGCTGTTCTTGAACTGCGTCGGGTATCTGACGGTCTTTTATCTACTTTTCTCGAAGTATTTGTTTAATTCTGCGATGTGTTTGCTAATCGTTCGGGGGCTTTAGCGGTGCATTCGGGGTAATAATTGTTCGCTCCGGGGCCCAAAATCATGTCTCCGAATTTTCAATTATTTCCCAGAAATTTTAGCTAATTTTCCCGAATTTTTAGTAATTTTTTCGCAATTTTTAAACAAATAAAATGATTAAAATAAATAAAAAACGATTTAAATACCGATTAATGACGTGGCTTGATCTGAGCCGTTGAACATGGATGCGCACAAATTTCGGAAGGATCTGACGGCTGTTATAGTTCGGCGGCGTTTTTCTCCAATTTCGAGCTCGGAAAGGCACTTGCTCGGCTGCCGACCAGAGACTAGGGGGCTCGGCGATCCGAGCGACGTGGCGCTGCCTGAGCCGTCGGATGTTGGGCACGCATCTCGAGACGGGAGCGGTTCCCAAGAAAATGCTATCTTGTCTTTTAGCGCACGTGGCGCAATCTGGACCGTTCGTCATTGGGAGCGCGAATTTCTAAGAGATCCAAGGGTTAGAATAGCTCGGCGTCTCTTTTTCCCCATTTACCAGCTCGGGAGGGCACTTGCTCGGCTGCCGACCGAAGGTAGGGGTTCGGCAGGCCGAGCGACGTGGCGCTATCTGAGCCGTTCGATATCGGCGCGCATCTCGAGACGGGCGCAGCTCCCAAGAAAACACTATCTTGTCTTTTAGTGCACGTGGCGCAATCTGGGCCGTCTGATTGAGATCAGACGTGAAAGTTGAGGGAAAAGCGAATTTTCCCCTTTTACACGCTCGGGAAGGCACTTGCTCGGCGGCCGACCGAGGGCTTGTGTATTTTGGTAATCCGAGATGGTCCTGTTCCCAATGGTATTAAAGGCGCTTCGTGGCTTGTGTGGCATTTCGCCTTCCCGATGTCATTAAGGATAATTCCTTTAATTAATGCGTGGCGTTTCATCTTCCGAGGATCAGTAATTCCCCTAATTAAAACGCGGCGCTTCAATTTCCGAGGGCCATAATGGCTGGTTCTTGGAGGCAGGCTATAAGTACTCCACTCCCTTTGTCATTTTCGTCACAACCAAATCGAGTTCCAGACCTCGGAGGCATCTGCCTTGGGTAGCTTTTCTCTTGAGGTTCGAAGAGGTGGGCGCTCTTCTGCCTGGTTTTCCCTTTGTTCCTGACGGCCCCAAAGTGGATGTTAGGAGCGAGGGGGGACGAGGTAGTAGTGGCGACGACCGTGGTCCGGATCCGAGGGATGAGTTACTTCAGAAGGACAGGTGGTCGCTCTGTTGTCTTATTCTTCTCCCGTTCCTCACTGCTCCGAAGGGGATGTCAGGAGCGGGAGGGGATAAGGCAGTAGTGGCGACGACCATAGTCCGGACCGGGGTGTGTGGGTCTCTTCGGAAGGACGGGTGGTCGTTCTCTCACCAAGATCTTCTGCCTTCTTCGGTTGCTCCGAGGTGAGTGTCGAAGTAGGCGGAGGTCTTGGTGGGAGAGTGACGATCCATGTCCGATGCCGATCTCCGGGCCGTCCGAGTCCGTTTGTTGCAACTGTGAAGGCGCCGCTGTCAGAGTCTTCTGACAAACTGATCCTTCCAGTTGCAACCAACTAGCTCGGGATGTCACGCTTCTCTATCGCAGCTCGGGCTTCTGGACCGTCCGAGCCCGCTGTTTGCAACTGTGAAGGCGCTGCGGTCGGAGTCCTCTGACAAGCCGCGCCTTCCAGTTGTAAACAACAAGCTGGGAGCGGTGTGTTTCTCCTGATCTCTGAGTGTTGATGGGTCCCCTCTCATCTCTGTCTTCCTTCCGGGCTGATGGCTTCTGATGGATGTCAGCCCGGGGGAGTTAGAGATGGGGGGAGTGCCGATCTGTTCCCGACCGGGGCCTGTGGTCGGCGGAATACCGACTGATGCACGGGGCCTGGGGGGCGCTCGCCGAGGGCGGCGCCTCAAAACTGAATCAAAATTTTTCCAGGTTCCTTTTAGACATAGGTGGGGCATCCGAGGGTTCAATCGTCCGAGCGACGTGGTGCCTCCTGAGCTGTTGGATGACGGCGCGCATCTCGAGACGGGCGCAGCCACCAAGAAAACACTATCTTGTCGTTTAGTGTTCTCGGCGAGATCTGGGCCGTCTGATGGAGATCAAGCGCGAAAGTTGAGGGGAAAGTGAGTTTTCCCCGTTTACACGCTCGGGAAGGCAGTTGGTCGGATTCCGAGCGGACTCTGTTGTAGACAAGTTCGGTTTGCTTGTAGTTCGGATTCGGAACTCGCGGAGCCGAACTAGCGGACTTGGTGAAGGAGACAGTGGTGATGGGCCTTCGAGATTCTTCGAGAGCAGCCCAAAAGTCGCTTTAGAAGTCCAAGGGACGTCCCATTTTTACTATAAATCTTCACCCCCCAAGACCAAGTCTTCACTTTTCACTTTTACTCTCTCTCTTCCGTTTTTACTTTGCTTCGAAGTTTTTAGCTCCCTTGGTGGCGTCGCTAGCTGTCGCGGTAGCGTTCTTAGTTCCGGCGAGCTTTCCGACCGGGCCTGTCACTTCAAGGTCAGTCTCTTTCCCTTCTCTTTTTAGGAAAATATGGTTAAGATTTCGGCTGAGACCCCCGCCTCGGAGCAAGCCGTTGGCCGAGGGGATAAAGGGAAGGGAGTAATGGAGCCGAGCGAGCAAGACGTTGTTCGTCCGGATAAAGAGGGTGAAGTGGCCGAAGTGCCCAAGGAAGTCGCGGCGGAGTCCCGAACGGGTAAAGCCGTAATCACGATAGTGGAGACGCCGAAGAGGGCAGGGGCGTTCGGTCGGCAGCCCATCGCCGTGTCGAGTGTGGGAGGCGTCCGGGATTACACCGAGGATACCTTGGAGAGGGTTACTCAGGGTACGGCCAAACTGGTGGAGGAGAACGAGCCCAGGGAGCTGTCCGAGGTCGATCATAGGATCTCGACTCTTACCGAGACGGATCTTCGTCTGATCCGAGAGGGTTTTCAGATCCCTCTTGAATACGTATTGCTCCTTCCCGGGCCGGGGTTCCGAGCTAACACCAGGTCCTCGCCGGACGTATGTGTCTTTCCGGTCGACTCCCTCATTGCCGAACTTCGTTTTCCCCTCCACCCGTTCGTGGTTGAAGTCCTGGTCTGGTATGGTTTGAGTCCCGCCCAACTGATGCCGAACACATGGAGGCAAGTTGTGGCGTTCCTCCTCCGATGTCAAGAGGTCGACGTAAAGCCGACTATGTACCTCTTTCGGAGTCTATTCCGACCTTGCCGGTCGAGAAAAGACGAGCAGAGGTTTTATCTTTCGCCCCGGACGGGCGTGAAGCTGATCGAGAATCCGGACTCGATCAAACACTGGAAGGACAAATACTTCCTCGTCTGAAATCTGACGCCATGGGTGATACCGACAGTTTGGGCGAAGGAGGGCCTGCCTAAGCGTACAAAGAAGGACGTCCCGCTGAATGCCGAAGAGGCTGAGGTCCAGAGGAAAATCCTCGCTCTGCCGACGCTTAGCTGGAAGGATATTACTGAAGAGCATCTGTTCCATGGGGGTCTCAGTTCGATCGACCCTCGTACGCTTCTGGTATTTATACTTCTCTGTTTAAAGTTTATGAAGAATTTTCTAAGTTTTTTCGTTCGGCTTTTGCAGAGACGATGAAGCTTGATTACAAGGCTCTGATGGCGAAGGGTAGGGCTGACCAGGAGAAGAAGAAGAGGCCGTCGACAGCGCCGCAGGACAGCCGAGCTTCGAAGAAGGCCTCGGTTGTGAAGGCTGCCGACCAACCGAAGGTCGCGGTCCTCAAGGAGGGGGAGATCGAGGTCCTTGTCTCTCGAACGAAGGTCTCGGTCCCCGAGCAGGGAGGGGTCGTGGACCTCGATCCGCTGGCCTCGGATGCACCTACTCCCACCCCGGAGGCGGACGCTCCCGGTCCGTCGAGCAGCGCGTTCGGAGTGACGGATGCGCTGTTCCTCCAAGTTCCCCCCCTTACCGCCGACGCAGAGAAGATCTTGACCGAGCGTCACAAGCAGATCTTCGTCCCCGATTGGCAGGTGATGAACGTCGACGGCTTTTTGGGCGATGAGAACATCTGCATGGAGGCGGTGAGGCACCTGCCGACCCCGAAGGACCGAGCGACCCTGAAGGCCGGGATGGCAGGGGATGCCGTGATGCAGATTGCCCGGAACACTATGTCGGTAAGTGTGTCGAGCCTTCCTTCGTTCAAATTTCTTCCTTAGAATTTTTTCTAAGTTCTTGGACTCGGATTTTAACGTGTTGTTCTCTTCCAGACCCTCTACCACTTCAATTTCTTGGTCGAGGAGTTGGCGAAGAAGGATCAGGAGAAGGAGAAGGAGAGGACGGAGCGCGTCCGGGTCGCGAAGCAGCTTGATTCCGAACTACTTCTTTCGACGAAGAGAGTCGCCGAAGTGGAGGGCCTGGAGAAGAAGCTGGCCGACGCCATTCAACTGTCGAAGGACACGGCGGCCAAGCTTGAGAAGGAGGTGGCCGAGCTGAAGGAGGAGCTGGCCAGCGCTCGGTCGGGAGCTGAGAAGGAGGTCACCGAGCTGAAGGAGGAGCTGGCCAAAGCTCGCTCGGAAGCGAAGACCGCTCGGAAGAGGGGCGATAGGATTAAGGCCAACCACCTGAAGAAGGTGAAGAAGGTGAGGAAGGCCGTGTAGGAGGAGGCTGCGCAGCACATGATCCAGAATATACTGGACGCCTACGGCTGAGCCCTGCAACACGTGGTCGCCAAGAATCCGGGCTTCGATACGTCTCCCTACAGCTTCTACGACCTCGTGGAAGGGGAGGAGATCGTCCCCGAGGGGTTGATCGGCCCCGAAGGGGAGACGGAACCCGTCGAGGACCCGTGGAAGGCTGAGGTCGAGGAGGAAGAGGAGGACAACTCCGAGGAGGAGAGCTGGAGCGAAGGCGGAGGCGAGGGTGGCGGCGAGGACAAGACCGGGGGGTCGACGGACCCGAGCGGCAAAAAGGTCGACCCCTGACTCGGTTGTTTTTCTTTTCTTCTTCTTTTTGCTTTTGTTTTTGTAAGCCTAACTGCGGACTGGCCACCGCTGTTGTAGAACCCTCTAAATCTTGAATGAAAAAAAATGTTTTGTTTGGCCAAGTGTTGAGTCTCGGATTTAGTGTCTGATTTGGCGTAAATTTCTTCAAGTGTTGGGCCTCGGATTTAAATCTGTTTTTCAGGTGAGATTCGGTCCGATCACGGAGGTTGAATACCTTCGGAAAGAGCTGGCGAAAACGAAGGACGAGCTCTTTTAGAGCCGGTATAATCGGTATCTCCTGCTTGGCAGGCTGGAGGATACGAAGGCAGCTCTGCGGAGGTATGGTCGCGAACTGTACCAGCATCGGAAGCGCTCTTCAGCTCCCTATTCCGAAGGCGAAGTCGAGGATCTCCGTAGGGAGCTTACTGCCGCCGAGCTGAAGAATGACGACCTTTTGGCCGAGGTCCAATACTTGGAGCTAGTGGAAAAAGAGCGTTCGGCGGAGAGGGATAAGATGGCTTCCGAGCTGGAGGAGGCGTTGGACGAGCGCAAGAAACTATCGGCCGAAGTCGACAGGCTCAGAAGGATCACAATAGATAGGGGGATTGAGGTCACCCACTACCGGCAGCTCGCAACTGGTAGTTCCAATGCCTCGGGCTCGCTGAGGACCCCTCGACCGAAGAAATTAGCGAAGGACGTCGTCTTGAGGGATCGGATTATCGAACTGGAGGAGGAGATCGCATCGCTCAAGCCCGTGCCGGAGAGGGCTAATGTTCGCAGCACGTCGTGCACTCGCGAGGAGAGCGAGAGGGGGATTACGTTTTACGAACTTGCGACGCGCTCGCCTATGACCAGGCGGAGTCCGGCCGACGCTCAGAGCAGCGCGGCTGTTTCGTCGAGCGGGGCTTCGGTCGGTGCCGCCGTTAGGACCAGCAGCGAAGGGGGATCGCGCTTCGTTGGTTTAGGGTCGAGCTCGGAGGGCAGGCCTCGTCGTCCTCGCGTTTCCCTAAACCGAAGCATTCCCCTTCCGAAGAGGCCCTGATTATGTCACTTTCCATTTTTGTTGGCCTTTGTAACAACTTAGTTGTGGGGTCGGTCGACCGTCTGTAATACTATAATGTCTGAATGCAAATAATTTTGAAAAATTTTCAAGTGTTAGACTTCGGCGGTGTATTGAAACTGTGTTATTCGTTTTCCCTTCTTTTCAGCTCATTGTGACGATCCATAGCTCGGACTCCGAGCGTCCGAATGATGACTCCGAATCCGAGGCAACCTCTGGAGCGGTGGTTCTGTGCCCCAGAAGTGCCGATCTGAAGTTACGCCAAGCCGAGAGTGAGTGGGACCACCTTTCGTTGGTCCTCAGTCTCCGGGAAGCCGAGATCCAACGCTTGGAGAACAAGATCGTCGAGCTGAGCCCCGCAGGGGAGGATGAAGACTCGCAGACCGCATTTAGCAATGCTCTTCGGGTCAAAAGCATTCGGCACATTCAGTCGAAACTTATTGCCGAGCGGGACAACTTGCTCTCGGAGATGGGACACTTGCAGGCTGAAATGGCGAAGCTCCGAGGGGAGGCGGAGGAGCTGTCAGCCGAGGAGGGCGAACAGTATGGAGAGGATGCTTTCTTATGAGAGACAAGTGCAGTAGGTCGGGCGTTGTATGTTTTGTTTGCCGACACTTTTGTAATGGACTGTTTTGTACTGTGCGCCGACAATTAATAAAATTCCCTTTCGTTGTTTTGTATGTCTGTCTTTGCTTATAACTGTATTGGCCGTGCCGAACCCATTGAACTGAGCGTGTCTATTTAGCCGAATGGAACCCCAGGGGTACGGCACTTTGTCGTTTAGTGGTTCTGACACGGTAATGTTCTAGAAAGTGCTATTTTGTCGTGGCGGGATCTGAGCCGTTGAATGTAGGCGCGAATCTCGAGGAGGCTCGTTTTCCAAGAAAACGTTATCTTGTCGTTTTGCACAAGTGGCACGATCTGAGCCGTCTGATCGATATCACGCACGAAAGTTGAGGGGAAAGTGTGTTTTCCCCGTTTACCAGCTCGGGAAGGCACTTGCTCGGGAGCCGGCCGAATGTGTTTGTCTTCGGGCCTCGGCTGACAGTTAAGAGGGGTCAGAACATGTGTTCCGGACCTTAGGCATAGTTCAACGGCTGTGGGAGCAATTCCGAACGGCGATCTACCCCTGTTTCGTCCGGAGACGAACCGAGGAGGTAAAGTCGAGCCGAGTCTTGGACTCCGAACCATCGGTATAGTTCAACGGCTGTGGGAGCAATTCCGAACGGCGATCTACCCCTGTTTCGTCCGGAGACGAACCGAGGAGGTAAAGTCGAGCCGAGTCTTGGGCTCCGAACCATCGGTATAGTTCAACGGCTGTGGGAGCAGTTCGGAACGGCGGTTCGCCTCTGGTCCGTTTGGAGACGGACCGAGGAATGAGGCCGAGCCAAACGTGGACTCCGAACCATTGGTTGAGGTAATGTAAAAAAGAGACAGGTGACAAGGGGGAGAGAAAAACACGCGAAATTAAGAGCATGCAAAAGCTTTCTTTATTAATTATTGACGGCGAGCCGTTTTACATAGCATAATTTATGAAACAAAGATGGGTTACAAGTCGGAGGACTGGAATGGCTCGATACTCCTTGTTACTTAGAGTGGCGTCGGGACGCTCTCTTGGTATTTTAGGAGGTGGTCGGCATTCCAGGTCCTCGGAAGTTCTCTGCCCTCCATGTCTTCGAGACGGTATGCCCTAGGTCGAACAACCTTCGTGATCCGGTACGGACCTTCCCAGTTCGGAGCCAGCTTGCTCTTCTGACTGGGGTGGGATATGGCTAGCTTCCTCAGGACTAAATCTCCTTGCTTAAGGTTGGCGGGTCGGACCTTCTTGTTGTATGCTAGCTCGACCCTTCTTCTGTAATTCTGCTGCCGAATCGATGCCCTTTCCCTTAGTTCATCTATCAGGTCCAAGTTTTCTCTGAGATCTCTGGCATTCTGCGCTTCGTCATAAGCCATGAGCTGAGGGGAAGGTACTCCGACCTCGAGGGGTATCACAGCCTCAGCCCCATAAGTGAGGTTGAAAGGGGATTCTCCGGTGGCGGTCCGCTTGCTTGTGCGGTAGTTCCACAACACATTGGGGAGTTGTTCGATCCACAAACCTTTGGAGCACTTGTCCAACCTTTTCTTGATGCCTGCGAGGATTTGCTTATTAGCATTCTCGGCCTGTCCGTTCGACTGGGGGTGTGAGACGGACGAGAAGCGTTGTTGAATGACGAGGTCATCGCAAAGAGCTCGGAATGCCGTGCCAGTGAACTGAGTCCCGTTGTCTGTCATGAGGACACGGGGAACGCCGAACCTGCATATGATGCTCTTCCAGAAGAACTGAACCACCTTGTTCTCGGTTATGGTGGCGAGTGGCTCGGCCTCGACCCACTTTGAGAAGTAGTCGATGGCTACGACCAAGAATTTGAACTGACCCGGAGCCGGAGGGAAGGGCCCTAGTAAGTCCATCCCCCACATTGCGAAGGGGATGGGACTTGATAAGGAGGCGAGGTTGGCCTGAGGGAGTCGTCGGATGTTAGAGTGTCTTTGACAGGAACTGCACTGCCGGACGTGCCGCTCGGCATCTTGGAGAAGTGTCGGCCAGAAGTACCCATAATTCAAAGCTTTTCGGGCCAGGGACCTAAATCCCGAGTGTGCCCCCCCGATGCCTTCATGAAGCTCCCGTAGGGCATATTCGGCCTGATCCGGAGAGAGGCATCTTAGATATGGTCGGCCGTCTATTTGGGAGAAGGAGCGCTTGTATAAGATGCCCTCGATCAAGACATGGCGCTCGGCCCGAGTTCTAACCCGGCGTGCTTCTTTGGGATCTGAGGGCAGAACTCCATCCCTTAAGAATTCCACCAGTGGCTTCATCCAATTGTCCTGCAGCATGACCGGCAATGTCTCCACCGAGCTAGGTGTCTCGTCTTCGATGCTCGGCTTAGAGAGGACTTCAATCAGCACGGTCTGCTCAAGACCTTGCAGAGAAGACGAGGCTAATTTGGAGAGAGCATCGGCCTGTGAGTTCTCCTCCCGAGGAACCCGTTGGATGATGGCTTCTTCGAACCGGCCCATGAGATCCCGGACTTTGGCGAGGTACTTCGCCATTCGCTCGTCCCGGGCCTCGTATTCGCCCAAGACCTGATTCACGACCAGTTGGGAATCACTGTGAATCCGGAGGCACTGCGCCCCCGCACTTCGGGCGAGTCCGAGCCCAGCTATGAGGGCCTCGTACTCCGCCTCGTTGTTCGAGGCCTTGAAGTTCATGCGGATCGCATACTGGAGGACGAAGTTGTCAGGGCCGTTCAAGATGATGCCGGCGCCGCTTCCTTCATTGCAAGAGGATCCGTCCACGAAGACTGTCCAAATGGGAGGCCCATTCGGGACGTGGCGGACCTCGGGGATAGTGGACTCCACAATAAAGTCGGCGAGGGCCTGGGCCTTGATTGCTGTCCGAGGCTGATAAGAGATGTCGTGCTGACTCAGCTCTATGGACCATTTCATCAGCCGACCCGAGGTCTCTGGCTTGTGGAGGATCTGCTTTAGGGGTTGATCGGTGAGGACAACGACCGAGTGAGATTGGAAGTAGGGCCGAAGCTTTCTTGCTGCCATGACCAGAGCGTAGGCTATCTTCTCTATCCTCGGATAGCGGAGCTCGGCGTCCCGAAGCACCTTGCTCACGTAGTAAATGGGCCTTTGGGTCCGGTCCTCTTCTCTTACCAAGACAGCGCTCAAGGTCTGCTCGGAAGCGGCCAGGTAGATGAAGAGAGGCTCGCCCGGGACCGGCTTGCTGAGCAGAGGGGGGTTCACCAGATAGGCTTTCAGCTGGTCGAACGATTCTTGCTGCGCTTGACCCCATTCAAATCCTTTAGCCCCCCGGAGTGCTTTGAAGAAGGGGAGGCTTTTTTCCCCTGACTTGGAGAGGAACCGACCGATAGCTGCGAGCCGACCGGTGAGCTTCTGCACCTCCTTGATGTTCCGAGGCAGGGGCATGTCTAATATGGCCTTAATCTTCTCGGGGTTAGCTTCAATCCCTCGCTGGCTCACCATGAAGCCGAGGAATTTCCCCGAGGAGACCCCGAACGCACACTTGCTCGGGTTCAGCCGCATGTTGTACTTCCTCAACACACCGAAGGCCTCCTGGAGGTCGGTTACATGATCAGTGCCGTGGATGCTCTTGACGAGCATGTCATCGACGTACACCTCCATGTTTCGGCCGATCTGGTGCTGGAAGACCTTGTTGACGAGACGCTGGTAAGTGGCGCCCGCGTTCTTCAAGCCGAACGGCATGACCCTGTAGCAGTATAAACCTTGGTCGGTGACGAAGGAGGTCTTCGGAATGTCCGGAGGGAACATTCGGATTTGATTGTATCCCGAGAAGGCATCCATGAAGCTGAGGAGTTCATGACCCGAGGTGGCGTCGATGAGGGTGTCTATGTTTGGAAGGGGGAAGGGATCCTTCGGACACGCCTTGTTCAGGTCGGTGAAGTCAATGCATATCCTCCACGAGCCATTGGACTTCTTGACCATTACAACATTCGACAGCCACTCGGGGTAGTTCACCTCCTGTATGAACTTGGCCTTTAGCAGCTTGTCGACCTCCTCCTTGATTGCCTGCTGTCGCTCGGGAGCGAACTTACGCCTCTTCTGCTGAACCGGTTTGCACCCCGGCTCGACGCTCAGGCGATGGACGAGCAGGTCCTCGGAAATGCCGGGCATGTTTGCGGCCGACCAAGCAAACAGGTCGCGGTTATCTCGGATGCATCTCACCAAGTCCGAGAACAGCACGGTTGGTAGGGACCTGCTGACGAGGAATTTTCGGCTCGGATCCTCGTCTGAGAAGAGGACTTCTTCTAACTCGTCCGCCGGCTCGGACGTTGGTCGGGACTTCGGCTCGGGGATTTCTAGTGTCTCGAGCGAGAGCACTGGTCCCCCGGTGGAAGTCATGTAGCACTTCCGGGCTGTTTCTTGGCTTCCCCTTACTTCCGCTACTCCCGACCGAGTGGGGAACTTCATCTTCAAATGGTATGCCGAGGGGACAGCCTCAAGGGCGGCTAGGCCGGGGCGGCCTAGGATGACATTGTATGCTGCCGGAATGTCGACGACCATGAAGTCCATCGGCACGGTCCGGGTGGTAGGGGTGCTTCCCGCGGTAACGTCCAGGGTTATCACCCCTTCGACGGTTACCGGGACCCCCGTGAACCCGTGGAGAGTGTAACCGGCCGGCTTGAGGTGGTCTCGGGACAGCTGCAGGCCTTGGAAGGCCGAGAGGAATAGGATGTTGACCGAGCTCCTGTTGTCCACCAAAATCCTCTGCACTTTGAAGTTGGCCATGCGGAGGTCGATGACGAGGGCATCACAGTGTGGGGTTCGGACCCCTTCGAGGTCGGCATCCGAGAAGGACACAGGGACACCGAAGCCCTTGGGAGGAGGAGCACTGTGGACCGAGTTCACCTCTCGGACGAAGGCTTTCCGGGACGTATTAGAGGAGCCGCCCATGGGGCCCCCGTGGATCACATGCAGAATCCTTTCTTCTTCGAACTCAGGTGTCACTTCGCACCGCTCGGAGCGCTTGTTAGCCCCCCGAGGGGGAGGAGAGTTCCGAACTGTCCGATCGTTAGCTTTCACGAACTTAGCCAACTGCCCCCTCCGGATGAGGGCTTCAATCTCATCCCTTAGAGCCCGACAGTCGTTCGTGTCGTGCCCATGGTCTCGGTGGTAACGACACCACTTCTCTTTGTTCCTCCTCTTCGGCTGTGTGTGCATCCTTGGGGCTGGAGGGATGATTCCCTCCTTCTCCACCTCCATGAGGATGGTAGAGACATTAGTGGTGAGGGGAGTGAACTTCTCGAACCTGGGGGGTGGGCGGCGCTGACCGCCCACGTCCTTCTGAGCTTTCTTGGACCCTTCTTCCCCCGTCGCCTTCCTCTTCGACCCTGCAGAGGGCCCCCCGAAGCTTGGAAGGGCTTCGGCCTCCTCCGCCCGGATGTACTTCTCGCACCTCAGGAGGAGGTCGGCGAAGTCTTGCGGGGGCTTCTTGGCCAGGGACGATCGGAGGTTGGCATTAAGGACGTTCGACTGGAACGCCACGGTGGCCACGGACTGGTCTAAGGAGGCAATTGACCTGACTTCTGCGGTGAACCTTTTCACATAGTCCCGCAGCTTTTCTTGCTTCTCCTGCCGCAGGTTCAGTAGGGAAAGACTCGTCTTCTCGGCTCGCCGGCTACTCACGAAGTGAGTAATGAACAACGTTTCAAACTGCTCGAATGAGAAGATGGACGAGGGGGCGAGCCTGGAATACCATTCCCGAGCCGACCCCCTAAGGGTGGCGGGGAAGGTCCTGCAGAGCACTGCATCGGAAGCTTGGTGGATCAGCATCAGTGTCTTGAAGCATTCGACATGGTCGACCGGGTCGGATTCCCCTGAGTATGTTTCAAACTGTGGCGGTTTGAAACTCCTCGGTATGTGGGCTTCCATGATCGATCGCGAGAAGGGGGGTCTGCTGGGACGGAAGGTTCCGGCTCGGGACTCTTCCTCCCTATCCATGCGGCCGATACGCCTCTCCACCTCATGGAGACGGCGGACGAGGGCGTCGTCCCTCCGCTGTTGATCATATGACCCCCCGGACTCCTCGTCATAGGAAGGGTAGCTCGGACTACGGCACCGGTAGTCCTGGGACCGGCGAGGGCTTCGCTCCTGCTGCTGGCGGCTGGGAGCCGGGGAGGGGCTCCGAGTTCGGCGTCGAGGATTGGGCTCCCTGGGGGGCGTCGGGGCCCTCTGAGCATTCTGGGCGTTCTGCCGGAGATTGAGGGCCTGCAGAACGGTCTCTTGAAACTGGAGGAATTCGGCTCGGCTGATGGGTACGTCTCGGTCCATCGGATGGCGCCGACCCCTGGGGGACCGGGACCTCCTCCTTCGGCGCCCGGGGGACGCCGCTCGGCCTCTACGGTCTGGAGATCTTCTGCCGTCCCGACGACGTGGCGACCGCTCATCTTGACGCTGGCGGGAGGCTCCCTCTCGGGCCCGCCTCTCGTCAAGATGGGTACGGAGGTCGTCGTCCTTCTGGCGGTTTTGCAGTGTGATACGGAGATCGGGATGATGGGAAGCCATCGAGTCTGAGGACCCATTATGGACAGAGACATGTCCTGGATTAAGGGGCTGCTTTCCCTTCCGACCGTTGTGACCGGACGGACCGTTGTTGGTTTGCTGATTGGAATGAGGAGGAGGGACCTGCTGTGCCGGCGGAGGGAGATTGGATTGTGGAATGGGGTTGACCGGGGCTTCCTCCGTAGGATCGGCGGGATTGGCTACCCGGTTGGACCCCCTAGATTTGACCTTCTTCGGAGGCATGGCTGCAATGGACGACGAGGAAATAGCTGAGGCTGTTCGTGTGGTGTTCCCACAGACGGCGCCAATCTGTTACCGCTTATTTCGGTGTGGGGGTAAACAGATAGAACTTGTGAGTACGGGAACAACCTGAACAGTTGACTCAGCCTTCTTGCTCCCGCCGCAACCTGCAAGGAAGTGCGAAACACCGGGGTTGATTCCGGCGACGCACCCTCCGACGCTCTTGTCAGTAATCAGATAAAGATTAAGAAAGAGCTCAAGTGGTGAAGGAGTGATTAACCTGGTCTTGGTGGTAGAGGGGTTGTATTTATAGTCGCCTTTGGAATGATTTGGGGCCTGATTTCCTGCCTAACAGTCAGGAGAGAAATCCTCTTATTCTGTTTTTGGGAAGTTAGCCCCTGATTCCCTGGTGAGAGCTAATCAGGTTTATTGATTTGATTTGATCAAATCAGTGGCCTGATTTTTCTCTTGGTGGACCGGGCTCGTATCGGGTCGGGACCCTCGCCCAGTTGAAGTGGATCTATTCGCGGGTGGTTGGTTCTGTGAGAGGGAGGCCCAATACCCATTTTGGATCCGTCTGTATGTGAAATTACCTTTTTACCCCCGTGCTTCAGGATTCGTGCTCGATCTGGACGGTCCCGATTTGACCCCATTTTTAGCCATATCACTACCCAAATATGGACATGAAGACCCGCATGAAGCCTCATGCGTCTTGCTCTCTCAAGTATCATGAGTTTCATTCTTTCTGCTACTCCATTTTATGTGGAGTTCTAGGAGTTGTCTTGATTCCTTGGATACATGCAAGTTCCAGAAAATCACTAAACTCCTTATTTGTGTATTCACTTCCATTGTCTGTTTTACTACTCTCACTTTGCAACTGTCTCATTCTCAACTCTGGCCCTCCAAGCTTTGCATGTCTCAAACACCTTGGACTTCTCACGAATTTGCATAAACCCAAACTTTTCCAATAGTGTCATCAATAAATGAGACGAAGTATCTCTTACCACCATAAGAGAATTCATGAGTCGGACCCTACATATTTGTATGTACCAACTCTAGATTTCCAAGCTTCTTCTCATGCCCAATCATCTAAAAAACTAACTGCATTTTGTTTACCAATTACACAATTCTCACATAAATTCATCTTAACTTTCTACAGCCCTAGCAAAAGATCTCTAAAACAAAGCTGCTTGACACATTTTTCACCAAGATGCCCTAACCTGACTTGTCATAAGATTAAAAGATAATTACTTTTTAATGCAGTGGCAATGATTTAATCTGAATCGCATCCTCTGAGTAAGTACAACGTGACAACACATTTTTCTCTTGCCACTAACCTAGCACATGTAGTAATCTTCCACTCTCCAAATCCAAATGCTGTCATAAATCCCTATGTATCCATTTTGCTAGTCGAGACCTAGTTTTTCCTCAGGCCTGGAATGTTCCTTGCTTCATACAAGACAAGTTGCCCATCATTATGAGCTTTCACTGTAATTGTGTATTTTCCAACAACTGGCATCTTTGCCCATTCTTAGCTGTGATTGAATAAAAATCACCTATCATATAGTTCTAAAAAGCATCACTCATGGGTCTATAATGAAAATAAACACCTGAATCTATAAACTGGTCACCTTGCATCATGTCAACTTCTGTAGATAAACACAAATTATCTAAGAGAATTTCGTTGCATACTACGTTGGCTCATTGTGACTCGCCTTGTTTTTTCTTGTATTCTTAACATTGGTCTCTCATGTGTTCCGACTTATGACAGTGCCAACAGTCGCCTTTCCGATTTCTTGCTCTAGACTTTGACCTGTAATTTTTTCTTTTCGACCTCCCTTTGTCAGTGCTTCTCCCATGGTTCTCAACAAACAGTGCATAGTTGCTAGAAGATGACGAAGACTCTCCATTTCTCTTCATTCCCACCTACTCATTCATGATGCTGCTCACAACATTCTTCAGAGTTGTCGAATCAGTTATAATACTTGTGATTGTTTATTCCACTGGACCATAACTGTCAGGGAGACTAAATAGTAGTAACAATGCATGGGCTCTCTCCACAAGTTTTAACCCCGACGATTCCAATTGATTGTATACCATGCAAAAATTATTCACATGCTCCGTTACTGAACCCCTATCTGACAACTTCATGTTGACTAACTTCTTCAAATGAAAATTTTAATTTGATGCAGATGATTTCTCATACATGTATGTAAGAATCTACATTGCCTCCTTTGCGGTATTTGCCTTCGCAATATGGAATAGTTCATACTCAGCGCCTTATGATCCAAACGGTTCCAAGCTGCCAACGCAACCGGATCTTCCTACGCTCCTTCTGGCTTCGTACCAAACAATGGACCGTCTAGATCTTTCAGTTAGAGATATGCTATCATCTGGATCTTCCACATTCAGAAATATGTTCCCTTGAACCTTTCGACGTTCCCCTTGTTTCCCATCTCAAAACCAATCTGGTGCTCCGATACCACTTCGTTGAGTTCAATACCTAACTTGAGATGCAAACAAGTAATCGAATAAAAAAAATGCAAAAAAACAAAGACAACAACACACAAACACAATAGATTTTTATCGAAGTTCATCCAATGCAACTTCCCCACTCAGAGGCACTCATGCGATTTCCACTAGAAAATATGAAGGGAATAAGTTTACAATCACTCAAGAACTCACCACCAAGATATAGGGTTTATCTTCTTCTTCTTCTCTCTCTCCCTAGAATGACTGTTAGATCTCTCTCTGTGATAGAACACTATTGGAATTAACCCTAGAATCATACAATTTTCAATATGTATAGAATTACATCAGATTATATCTCATCCTAGACCAATTTCATGACTCTACATCTTTGCGGTCGACTGCAAAACAATACAGTCGAATGTTTTGAGTCTCAACAAGTTAGAGAGCGGGGCTCATGGTTGCGGTTGACTGCCCCTCTTAGCACCCCTCTTGGCAGTCGATTGTCAAATCTTTGAAGTCGGGTGCAGCTCTAGTCATTGCAGTCGATTGCATCATGCACTGTTGTTTGCTGCTGTTCTTGCTACTTCTGTTGATGCATCTTCGCTTGCTGTCTCGATTCTTCTCTTTCTTCAAACCCTTGTTCTCGTGTTTCAAATCCTCAAATCCTAAGAAATAGCTTCTACCAGTGGAATTTTTTCCTAAACTGTCCCACTTTTTGAAAGTTTTTCCCAAACCGGCCTACTTTTTTTTTATTCCCAAACCATCCCACTCGGTCTTTGAAATACCGAGTGTAGTTAAAACTCACGCGGTCTTTCAAAGACCGAGTCTTACACTTCGATTTTCAAAGACCGAGTCTTAGACTGGGGGGGTTTATTTTAGATCGCTTTCTTTCTTCTTCTTCTCTCTCTCTACTTTACTCTATTCTATCTTCTCTAACTCATCTCCCTCAATCTAGGGCGAGCTCCTACCCACAAAATCTCATCTCAATCTAAATATATTTACCAATTCTTTCCTAACCCTCTCACCTTCCACTATAAAAACTCTAAACCAATCTTTCGAAAGATCCATATTTTGGAATTTTGCTAAATTTGAAGATGGTAGCAACTTCAGCTCTTCTACCCAAATATCTATGGCTCTATCCTTGAAGCTTGTGAAGGTATGATGAATATTGGCCTATAATTTTCTACTTTTTTTTATAGATTTTGTTTGTGGGTAGATAATAACTCGCATATTCGTATAAATATACGTAGGTATGGATCTCGAGATTCCTATTTGGTTATACTTTGGTGGTGAAATAATTCGTGATCCAGAGATTGGTTGTTGTTATAGTGTGTTGGATCCGGAAATAGTTTGGGTACCTCGTACCATTACATTTGCAGAAGTAGTTGAAAAAATTTATGAAGTTACTAATTGGAATAGGAATCAATGGAATGTGAAAATTTTAGCTCGGTACGCAGCAGGTAGTGGAGATGGTCAGTGTTTTATGACAATGCCCGTATCTACTGATAATGCTATGAAGTCAATGATTACTAGGACATTTGATCCCAATTGTATTTGGTCTGCATTAGAGTTATATATTCAACAAATTCAAATTTTGAATGCTCACCCACACGATATTCCTAGTTCAAGCTTCGTAAGGGTAGTACCTACATAGCAGATGAGGTCTAACCCCGCTCAATCTTCACAACCAAATCCACTGTCCTCACAAGAAAACACCTTCACAAATACAACAAACCCGGATTCTACCGATGTTGAGTTGCCATGCCAACCTAGTCAGGTTCCTGACTATGTTCCAAATGACAGTGTATTTGAACTCTTTCAAAATGCAGTCATTAACAACAGCTTATCAGACGATGATGAAGAAGAGGAAGAAACAAACGATGAAGTTGATGATAGTGTAGAAAATGATGATGGAGACGAAGATGATGATGTTGCAAATGTAAATCCTACGAACAACAGTTCTAATGAAGTAAGACCTACTGATAGCTATGCTAATGTTAACGCTCATGTTACCGAGGAGATGACACAAGGTGCTAGAGTACACCAAGTTCCACAAGAGTCGTCTGGTTTATCCAATGTAGAAGAATTGTACAATGGACAGGAGTTTCTAAGTGAAGAGTCGATTCAGCAAGCTATCAAGGTGTATTCTATCAAGAAACATCGTGAATTTGTTACATTGAAATCTTCACCGTCATTGTACACTGTTAAATACAAAATGGCACCTAGAAAACGTACAATTGAAGAGATCGTGCAAGGTCCCCCAGGAGTAAGTGATGGTGGATTTCCTTGGAGATTACGAGCAATTGTTCCAAAAGGCGGGACAAATTCTGTGGTGAAGAAGATGGTTGGGCCGCATACTTGTATGAATCCCACGTTGAATCAGGACCACTGTAAAGTTGATTCTAACCTTGTCTGTAATTTGATTGTGGGTGTGGTGAAGAAAGATACTGGTTTAACACCGCGGGCAATTATTGAGATAGTGAAAATACAATATAATTATCAAATTTCATATAAAAAAGCTTGGATTGCAAAACAAAAGGCAATTGAGAGGTTGTTCGGTACCTTCAAAGAAGCATACACGAAGTTGCATTTTCTACTAACAGCAATTCAAGCAGCAAATACAGGAACCGTTGTCCATTGGGATAAATATGAGTCTAGTCCGAGCGAGGAAACATTCAAAGGAGTATTTTGGGCATTTGGTCCTTCGATTGAAGGTTTCAAGTCTTGCAGACCTGTTATTAGTGTCGACGGGACTCATTTGTACGATAAGTACAAGGGTTGTTTGCTAATTGTTGTTTCTCCAGATGCGAATGATTGCTTATTTCCTTTTGCATTTGCATTAGTTTATATAGAGAGTATAAATACGTAGACATGGTTCATGAGTTGCATTCAGTATTATGTCACCGATCGCACTGAGTTGTGTGTTATCTCTGATCGTCATGCTGGTATATTGTCTGCTATGGATTTGCAAAATGGAGCTTGGAACGAACCAAATGGATATCATCTTTATTGTATGCGTCATTTTGCTACAAATTTCTTTAGTAAATTTGGTAGCAAGGCATTGATCGATAGTTATATTGAAAAAAATTTCACAGATTGAAGACCGAGTCTTAGTTATATTGAGAACGGTCTTTCGAAAACCAACTGTGGAGTTCACTCATTTCCAGAGAATATCTTGGTTTCTGGAAAAGAGTGAACTCTACAGTCGGTTTTTGAAAGACCATTTGCATTATAACTAGACACGGTCTTTCAAAGACCGAGTCTTGCGTCTGTAAGCTCTATTTTTCAATCAGCTTCAAGACTCGGTCTTTGAGTTTAATTGAAAAAAAAACTTATAGGCACAAGACTCGGTCTTCGAAAGACCGTGTATGTTAATACTAAACTCGGTCTTTCAATGACCGAGTCTAGGCTTAAATTTCACCATTTCAGTTTAGAACTTTCTTTTCCCCTTTACATTCGCCGAGATCAAAGCTCACATACAGTTTCAACAAATTTTCAATCACTTCCACATTCATTTCCACATTTAAGTTCAATGCACTCCACATTCGGTTCAAACAACTTCTCCACAAGCTCAAACATCTCAAAAACATCTCGAGAAATATCTCCAACATCTCATAAACATCTCATAAACATCTCGAGAAACATTTCGAGAAACATCTCCAACATCTCATAAACATCTCGAGAAACATCTCCAACATTTCATAAACATCTCAAACATCTCTTATTTTACAACAACAATCTCAAGTTAACAATCTCAAGCTAACTCAAAATATTACAACATCAAACTAACTTAAAATATTACAATATCAAGCTAACTCGAAATATTACAACATCAAACTAACATCAAGATAACATATAACTCAAACTAACAACAAAAGATAACATGCATTATGGACAAGATAACTCAAAAAAGGTGATGTCTTCAAGCGCTTCCCTAATCTTGTTCCGTTCAAACAACTTTTACCGAACCAGCATTACAGACATGAATTAACTAACTCATAAATTACAGTGTCAAAAATCAATAAATTTAAACTAACGCTGAAATGCACCTGAATTCCTACATGCACAAAAATCAAGGGTCGGGTGTGAAGAAGTTAGTGGGTCTTCGTTGTCTTCTACCACGTTGTGGAGTAGCCTGTGTGAGACCGGACAACGGGATATTCTCCTCTTCTTGAATCTCACCCCCAACTTGTTGTTGTATCCCCTCCCTTTCAATCTCAGCCCCTGCTTGTTCTTCGTGTTCTGATTCGCTTTGAGGTTGAGGTGGGGCCTTCGAACAACTCTCTTTCGTCGGAGACCAGAACGGCCGCTTGTTCGATGTGTGGGAGTCCTTAGTATTGCATCTAATGTTGCTCCCTCGCCCACAAGATCAGCTTGTGCACGGTAACATGTATTCATCTCCCGTATGGTTTCCTTTGTCTAATCGGCGACGTTGCTATTCAACAAAGTTGCACATTTCTTTGCAACGGCCAAAGTCTGGCTCAACTGACAATCATGATAAGTTGAAAGATTACGGTACTTACATATACACATACATATATAAAAACAAATTTTTATATAAACTTAAAAAAATAAAACGAAACCTTCAAACTTACAAATTTTCGAACAGTGGATCCCTTTGGTTGATACATGTGCAACTTCATGGAATGTTGATCTACTGGTTCAGTCCCTGGTCGACGGATCGGGACTACCACTCCAGCAGGAGTCTGTAACGTCGGAGAGGTATACTGTCTAGTCACTCTCTCGTACCAAGTCATGTACGCCCCATGCATCGAGAGGTCAGACGGAGGAATGTCACCGATGATTTCATCGAATCGGTGTACATTCCATCTCTGAACATACGTAGCGAAGCAAGCGGCCCAATTGTGTCCAGGGGTTCGACCCATTTCTGTAATATTGTGCATCTCCGCATTGAATGGCTTGGCAACCGGAATCCTTTGGTGAAGACCAACTGGCGTAGCACTTTATCGGGGTAGTAGAACTCGACAACCCCAAAGTTGATTAATGGTGCTTTTGTGAGTCACAAATCATGCCTGTACGTGCAATTAGGCGGTAGTCGAAGTACACGATCCTCCGTGTAAGGAAGCCACACGACACAGTCAGCTGCCAACCTATCCAACTCATCGCGGTAGTTCGTTAAGCACCTGTTGGGGTTGGCTGTCTATGTAAGTTTGCCGATCCAGTAAACACCGATAGGAGGTAGCATGTCCACATCATCGGGAAGATGTATCCAGTGCGGAGATTGGATCCGTACTACGGGCCGACCGACGTGAATGCGCTCCCAACTCCAGATTTGAAGTAAAATCATAGGCCCATTCATCTGCACCGAACCTATACTGGCCAAACACAAACTCTGGTACAGTGATGACAGTACGACACTACCCCAACTGTAACGGCTAACGTTTCCTAAATCGGCGATTAGTGGCAAGAACATCAACGAGACGCTATTTCCTGACGAATTTGGAAACAATACGGTGTCGAATAGCATGAGAATGTAGGTCCTACAATAGCACTCCACCTCCGCCGCAGTTGAATGTACAGTCAATTTATTCTTAAAGGTGTCCTTCAACCACTTCAAACGAAGAAATTTACCATTAATCGCGCCGGCTTCAACTTCGACACCTAAGTACTCCTCGACTATATAAACCGGGTCGAAGTCCATTGTACCTGTGACTGCCTCTCCATCGATTTGAAGCCCGTTAATTATGGAAACGTCCTGCAGAGTCACTGTCATCTTCCCAACTGGCAAGTGAAAGGAGTGTGTCTCAGGCCTCCATCTTTCAAGAAGTGCTTCCAAAAGAGGTCGATCGCACTTGAAGGAGCTCATCCTACCAATACCGTAGAACCCACGGTCTCTTAGTATCTTGTGTATCCGTGGGTGCATAGGTAGTGGATGACTAGTCCTAAAGCGGCACTCCGTAGACTCACCGTTCCATATATTTTGCGATCGATGCAACAGTTGAAGAGTGAGGAGTGAAGGGTCGAGGGGTCCTGGGCCTCCAGAAGGGATATACGATGATGAAGGGACTGAAGAAGAAGTGCACGCCTCATTTGGATTGATTTGAACCTACATAACAATAACATTTACATCAATAGACCGAAATTTCATATAATTCTATTAAAATCAACAATTAATTACTTACATTAGTACCCTTGGTATGAGCACGACCACGACCACGACCACGTCCACCGCGAATACGTGCTCCATCGCCACGTAGAGGTCTACTACTTTCTCCTTCCTCCATGTTCCCTATGGTGCGTGCCATTTACAATAAAATACAAATCCTACAACTTCAACAAATTTGTTATTAACTACACATAACCTAGATATCAAAACCAACATTAACAACAATTGCTATATAACAATGTCATTTGCTACTCTATTTTTTTTTTTCATTCTCTAATTAAAACTAAAATAAACAACAATGGCTACTCTACATAGTCAAGAAATTCACCAACATTGTCAACAATAACTCTACATTGTCTACTTGCTTTTTTTTTCATCTTTTTTTATTAGAACTAAAATGAACACCATTTGCTACTCTACATTGTCAACAACAATTGGCATTTGCTACTCTACATTGTCAACAATAACACAAATTCAACTAAGCATCTTCAAAATAACCCAAAATTAACACCAAATTTGCTTAGCAAAAGCTTGATAATTATACCGTTCGAGTAGGAGATTCTAAAGCTTGATAGTGACAATGTCGAGTACTTCTAGATCCTTCAACCAAGATCTTCACCCACCGAAGAAGAAATTAAACGAGATCTAAGATATTGGGATTTAGGGTTTTAGGGTTTAAAGAAAGATTGAAATTTGGGGGAAAAGATGGGGGAAATCGAGTAACGATGAGAGAAGACTAGGTTTTGGGAAGTGAATCGATCAGTTTGAGGGGAAATCGACCAAGAGAATAACTAGGGCGGCGGCGATGGGTTTCGTTGAGGGAGATAGAGAAGAAGACGAAAGTAGAGAAGAAGAATAAAGTAGAGAAGAAGAAGAAAGAAAGCGATCTGAAATAAAATCCCCCAGTCTAAGACTCGGTCTTTGAAAAAACGAGTGTAGTTAAAACTCACGCGGTCTTTCAAAAACCGAGTCTTATACTTTGAAAAATCGAAGAGTAAGACTCGGTCTTTGAAAGACCGTATGAGTTTTAACTACACTCGGTCTTTGATGGTTTGGGAAAAAAAAGTAGGGCGGTTTGGGAAAAACTTTCAAAAAGTGGGATAGTTTGGGAAAAAATTCCTACCAGTGATCATCTCTCTACGTAAACTAATTGAAATTTACTTGTCATAGGCAAAGCAAAAAAATTCATACACGGATTGGAAATAGTTGAAAAACCTAACCATGAGATATATTTTCCCTTTACCTAGTTATTTATTTGTTTAGGTTACTTTACGATTATTTCCAATATATATGCAATATATAAGCAAGGCCTAAAGAGTCATATACTCGTATAAAATTGGATATTTTTGATGAACCAATCCAAGAGCAATGCAAGATTATCTAAATTTGTTCCTAGTCATTCCAGGAAGATGATATATGAGATATTTATAAGACTGATCTTTATATAATTATTTGTAGTCTTTCAGGAATCAAATAGAGAGGCCCAGCATCCACGTACGTTTCCCATCCTAAATTACTCTGCGAACCTCTGGTATATGAAGATATTTATACTTCTTTTCACACCCAAAAATATGAAATTGATCAGAAAGTCTCAAACCCACTTGAGATCAGTTGTCCCTTCCACAATTCATTATCTGCTGTGCAAGTTGTTAATTGGCCTACCACTGTCTTCCAAGATTGGCAAGTTGGGCAACTGGGCCGCTCACTTGGTACATGGCTAATGTGTGCAATACATGTGTAAGGCTACCATTTCAATGTTAGATAGCGAAGTATCAAATTTCTCGGTTTGTTGGAATTGTAGTTTTTTGCTCAAGATCATAGAATTGCAGCTCTAAAGTTCAGATGAAAAGAATTAATCGAGAGGACTGGCCAAGTCAATGAACCCTATGCAAGGTCGTAGATAGGTACTTGGGGCTGCTCAACTAGCTTTTATATCTAAGCAAGATGAACGCTTGTGCCAACGGACTAATAATGTTCCTTTGAAAGATTTTTGTATGGTTTAGATTTTCTTTCTTTTTCTTGTGAATCAATATATGATGCCATACACTGACCTCGACATGAGATCTCTCTTTAGTCGTTCCGACATTATATCATCTGAGCTGCAATTTAGTGGTTGTTGTCACACAATTTTTGCCACATGAATTCAGTTTATTAAGTACATTCAGACTATTCAGTTCGTTTGATATGAACACGTACTTGTATTCACTGTAAGCATAGTTATCCAAATTAGTACCACTCATGTTGGATGGAAACAAAAAAAAATGTTAAGAAAAGAAGAAAATCACTTTCATATATTTGAACGGATCTGATAATAGGTGTGAATTAAACATTGGAGCAACCTTGAATTAATTTCCTTTTTTTATCTTCTTCTCATGAGTGATTTGAAATTCCCGTTGTATATGATTCAGTATATATGATATGGCAACACCTAAGTTGACAACAAGGAATATATACTGACGCATAAAAATACAAAAAAAGCATATCATATACTCCACAATAAGTACGAAGAACAATTGCCTATGGTGATGGAGAGAAATGAACTAGTGGCAGAGAAAATAGAGAGCAAAATACATGACCTGTCCAACCATGACCTTTGTTTTATCCTCCACTTGTGGCAATAGATAGTTTACTTGTCTCACTATCTTCAATTCAGGATACGTACCCAGTCAAATCGACACAAAGGTTCTGATAAGAAAGAGACTCAACTGAAGACCTTGAGTTCAATCACACTCCGGTTTGGGCTCAGTTTCGGGTTCTTTTTGGGGCTACAAATGCTGAAATCGGTCCATTTTCAATTAACCTGCGGCTGCAACAATACCCAAACATTATAATAAGTTAGTACTTGTAGTACAACTAACAATAACTTCTTATACTATTAAGTTAGGGGGTTATAAGTTTGATTTCAGACTAAAGACGATGTAATTGGAATATTATAAATTTACCCACCACATATCTCTAATATTATAATGAGAGAAGTCCTTAGTGTCATTTGTAAATCTACTAATGCATGCATTGCAGGTGCGTAACTAATATGAAGAATGTCTCATATTCGAGTCCTCACTATGTCAGTTTTTTTACTTTTTTTTTTTAATATATTAAATGTGCATCACACGTATAAATTATTATCAATCTATTTATCCATCTATCTATAATATAATCTCTAATATTATAATGGGAAAGTTGGGGTTGTCATTTGTAGGAGTGTAAAATAAACAGGACGGTCCGTCGTTCGTTCGAGTCCGGCTCGAGAAATGGTCTGACTGTAGACCGTCCGAACTGTTATACGAACCGAGCTCGAACAAATTATTAGGTCCGATTCTTTACCAAGCTCGAGCCGGACATAAGTCCGTCCGAGTATTATTGCGGTCCGATGTTTTATCGAACCAAGTCCGGACTATAAAAATTTTCTCCGACCTAGACCAAGCCGGACATAAGCCCGTCCGAGTAGAATTTCGGTCCGAGCTTGAACATATGGTTGTCCGATCCCGTTCGGTCCAATTTACAGCCTTAGTCATTTGTCGACAACTTGTAATTTGTAGACAACCATTCCACCATTTAATCTTAAACATTCATTTTAAGTGAGAGTTATATTAACCATTCATTTACTCAATTGTTGTTAGTTACCATAATACCATCAAAATTCAAATTTATTTACGACATGATTATTTACAAAAGTGTCACTCATATAAAATAAAAGTGGGTAATTTGTAAAGAGTATGTGATTAGTAAAGGGAAGTCTTAAGTTCAATATCAAATTACATATTATTATTTACTATATAATTTTTTAAAAATTAGAACGTACATCGCACGTGCAGATTACTGGTGGACAATTAACCGAAAAACAAATATATAGAGTAAAAGTTCCCCAGCAGACAATTTAGAAATTTTTAGGGGGCTTTCTTGTAGCAATTGATCGACAATGCCGACTGGGACCCTTTTTTTACTATCGATACAGAGAAGTTGTCGGCGCGGCTTGTTGAGGCATTGGTTGAGAGATGGTGGGACACGACACACACATTCCACCTTCCAGGCAGCGAGTTGGGATTTATCCCGTTAGACTGGGCAATGCTAACGGGATTATCTATTGAAGTCGGTGATGTACCACCGTGTAACGATGATGCATATCCCTTCGATATTGTCCAGGCTCGGTTCTTTGCAGAAATTACAACAGAAGATTGGAAATCACATGGAATACGTTGCTCATTCTTGAAGAAGTATTTTCAGAAAGAATGGATCGAAGCCGCTAAGATAGATCCTCTAGTGGCAATGAAAGTTGCCAGAGCTTTCTTCATGTACTTTGCGGGTGAGTTTCTACTGCCCAATGCTTCTTTGGTAGTTAGATATGGTTTCCTTGCAGCTTTTGAAGATCTGAACCTAGTTGGCATGCTTGATTGGGGAAGTCCCACATTGGCATTGCTATATTTGTCTCTGGATTATTGTAGCAAACTAAAAGATAAAAGCATTTAACGGTCCGTGGCAAGTACTCGAGGTAATATTTCAGCAACATAATAATATGGTCGTAACAATATCAATAATACATAATTTTAGTAGTTAGAATATCAATAATACATAATAATATGGTGTTTTTTTTGCAGTAATGGGCTTACGAATACACAAGTATTTATACACCGATGAGTGATAGAATTGTAGTTTTTGAGATTCATTTACAAAATGTGGATATTAGACCTAAAATTGCACAGTGGAATCGCAATAATTTGGATCAGAGTAGAACCGATTTGATCCGTTACAATATCTCCATGTCCCGGAATCAATTGGAGATGAGGTCATCAGCATCTATTATATGTCAACCATATAATGGAACGTCATATGAGAGCGAGTATGATATTCAATGTGTGATCTTCTTATCCTGCAACCATGTTATCTTCCAATATGGCGATCAGGTAATAAATTATGAAGTTAATGTTTTAATGCATATGTTTATTCTGATTACCATTAGTGCTAATTAATGTTCCAATGTAAGGAGTTTGGTATCTCGGTGATTGATGTTATCGCTAAATAACTGAGGTTATTGCTATCCCAGCAAATCCTCCTACTATTATATCTAGAATGAAACCACATGATTACTGTCCACCAATTGATGCTTCTACACTTGTCTGTCATGTTTCACAAAGTTTATATGATCAGTATTGGTCTAAGGTATCAGTGGGTCCTATTATGCCGACTCTGTCACATGGAGCGAACGTTGATTTCATAGAGGAAGCTAGTTGCAGTGATACTTCTGCCCAATTACCATTTGCAGCCCCTCTGTTTTGGTTGCCCTCTCAGTATCCAACACAACCGCAACCTGCTAAACCTGCACTGCATGGTGAGCTCATAGTTGAAGCATCCCTTTTCATGAGTGGTACAGTGACGAGAAGCCTTGGTCATGAAACTTTTGAGTTTGAAACGCACGGCGATCCATCATATGTGAGAAACTGACTAACCATTTCTTTTCTTCCTGCAAATGTTTATTCTTAATGGGTTGAAATATCACTGCTATTTTTGTAGGAGGAGTTGTATAGACAGTGCTAGGAATTGTCAAGAAATAACTGTCTATTACGAAGATTTATAATGGATGAAATGGTGCCTAGATATTCAGTTCCCCCGATAGCAGTTTCAGGCAGGAGATCGGTATCGAGGAATTGGCTTTCTACATCGCGACAGACAGAGTTGTTGGAAACTATCGATGACACCTGCGCAGAAGGTTCAACTGGAACACCATCATTTGTACCTTAAACCCAATATGATTAGTAATAATGTAAGTTTGTATTGTTGATGATAAAGGATGTGTTGTAGGGTATTTTTGGTATTATGTTGTAAAAAATTCCACATGTTTGGTCTTCCTATTTTGGAATCTAATGAATGAAGTTTCACGGGAACCGTACTTTAATTTTTGTAAACCAAACTTATCCCATCTCCTATTTAATTTTTTTGATTGATGTTTCACGTGAACCATACTCCTATGTAACTCTTTCATTCCTATTTAAATAACCACATTAACCTACACATATCAATATTCTGAGATCTACATTGTACGCCACTATAATGTCTCATTTTTCTTCTTCTTCAACCTCCACTGACTCAGATGACGAATGAGATCATGAAGAAGACGTTGCAATAATGCATAACAACCGCATGCAGCAATTAGCTTTGGGTATGCACGTTTCACGACAAGATATGCATCGCCGTTTTATTCGCCGTGAAAGAGAAGAATGACACAAATGCTTGTGGAGGGATTATTTCTCCGATAATTCAGTTTACCCTAACGATATTTTCCGTTGTCGATTTCGAATGCGCCGGGTTTTTATTCAATCGGATACTTGAAGCATGCAATGAGTACGATTGATACTTTCAACAACGTCAAGATGCAATAAAATGTATTGGCTTATCTTCTATAAAGAAATTAACAGCTACAATACGATATTTAGCATACGGATCTTCTGCTGATGCAGTTGACGAATATGTAAGAATTTGGGAAACTACAGTGCTACACACGGTACGTAGATTTTGTATTGCAATTGTGAATATTTTTTGGGTGCAATATACTTGGAAACCCAATGCACAGGATGTTAACAGACTCCTTGAAGAGAATTGTCACGCCCCGCTTCCCGAAAATACGGAATACGAGTGCGTGACGAAGCCCAGCGAATGATTTTAATATCATGCATAAGCTGTAGGATCGACTCAGTATCACAATAAAAATATAATAAGTATCCACAACCAAGCATGCATGAATAATTTATTAAGCAACAGAAAATAATTGAAACAAATAATAATATCCAAATAGTTTTCAAGTCTGGATCAAAGATAAAACTCGGGAACATAAGCCCGTTACAAGTTTTAAGTAGCAAGAAATAAATAACTCAAAGAAAATAAATAATTTAAGCATGTCCTTTTTCCATTTGAAGTCTAAAATCTCTGCTCACCAATTCCAGCAGGCAACCCATCTCCAAAGTCTGTTTAATAATTATAAAAAAAGAAAAGTAGAGAAAACAAGAGAAAACACCCTTAGTGCAAGTTAGGACCACAAATAGTAAAAACGAGTACAAGAAATATGGAACAAAATTTGGAATCAAGAATATAATAGGGATGCAACAAGTAGCGGGGATTCAAGAAACTAACTAGCAGAAAGACAACTCAAGTGACCAGGTTGGGTAACAAATATTGATAGTAGATCAAGTGGCTAGTGAACATGTAATGGTATTATGCGTCAAGTGACAAGTATCAAGTACAAGTGTCAAGTAACAAGTCTCAAGTCTAGTGTTAAGTTGCAAGTACAAGTATCAAGTCTCATGTATCATGTAGTCAAGTGTCAAGTAAGCATGTATCAAGTTCAAGTTTCATGTATCAAGTCTTGTGGTTATTACTATCTAGGTAGCACTTCATGCATCCATACTTTTACTACATGGTTGCTACAGTTAATAAAATTTCGTTTAGACTTAGTAATAGATTTTATAGGGCGGCGTACTCAGGTATCAAGTATCAAGCAGGCACGGTTCATGAATACGAAAATAAATAACAGGTTCACAAAGCAAGTTCGTGAATACTAACAGGTTCAAGACCCACACAGTGGGTTCATGAATACAACAGGTTCATGAGACAAGTAAATGGCTCAATGAATACATCAAGGTGTAACAGGTTCATGAACCGAGTACTGGAAAATACGGGCCCCTTCCAAGTACACTTACCTATATTGTCCACTACTATGGTCTTTCCCTAAACCCTGGCTTATTATTCATTTTTATCATCAAGCAAGTATGAAAGTGTACGAAACAAGTCAAGTAAACATAATCAAGAACATGGATCAGGTCTAGGCTAGTTAGGATACAGGTTTGAGGGTCAAAACAAATCAAAATATCAAGAACAACGAAAATCTCAAATTTGGACAGCATGAGGTTGTTGCACCAAAACTGTGATTCCCGTTGCTATAAGATAGCAAATGTGGATCCATCAGAAGGTCTAGAAACTAGACTCCTGCCTAGTTCCAACGCATATAATTAAGGTACATAAAAGTTGTGGTAACATGTGTCAAAACAGCAAACTATACAGCTTTTGTGTTCAGTCAGAATTTGTGAATCTGAGTTTATATATGTGAAACAGGGTTAAAACATTACTAATTAATTCTGAGAAAATTAAGGAATGTTCTCTAGGGTGTCCAGCAACAGCATGCAAAATTTCATATCAATTGCTTACTGGTAGCATAGTTAAAATAATTTGTAAACTAAAGAAGTGCAGCAATTTTTGTGAATCTGCGACTACTGACACAACAGCAGTAAAACTGCGATATCTCCTAGACCGTAACTCGGAATTCGAAAATTCTGGATGATATCGACAACTAGACATTTAGAGTTACATTTCATATTCAGGGCTCAAGTTCAGATTTTGATTTTAAAGGGGTCGAAACAGCAAGTAAAGTCTAGATTAGCAACAAGTGTGAATGTCTTTCATATACAAGTTGCATGATAGTTGGTTATTATGAGTCTAGATTAATGTGTGATACAAATACGGATGTAGTGGTTATCAAATCAGCAAGCAACATCTATTTCTCAACTCAAGAAATGCAAGATCATCACATACATGATACAACACACATCTACAAGTCTAGGGTTTTTTAGTTTCATGTGTTCAAGTGACTAGGAGATAAAATGAGTCCAATTAGTTTGTAAATATAACAACGAAGGGTTGTGACTCTTAAGATTATGGAATCAACGATGAATAATTCAAGATCAACAAATGATGAGACAAGAAGGAGTCACAACTACAACCTATTTGCGGTATTTTCAATTAAATGCTTGTACTAGGGCAAAAAATTGTACAAGGAGAATACTTGCCTGAACGATGGTAAACTCGAATACGAACAAATGTGGGATGAGAATCCCGAGAGGCGAGGCATGAGCACGGACACACGCACGCACGTACGAGACATGTGCAAACACCCACACAGCGGATCTACTTCGGATCTGCTCTGGGTGCCAAAAAGCAAACTCAGATCAGATCAGATGGATGGGCTCGGATTTCGATGCGATCCAACGGCTGAGATTCACAACAGCCAATCCTTTCTTCTTCCTTATTCTTCTTGATCGATAGACGGGGAGGGAGAGGGAGCAGCACCGGCGGTGGTTGGTTGACGGCGCAGGCGGCAGCGACGTTGAGAGGGACGACCGCATAGGGAGGCGACGCGCATCGAGTTTGGTGGCGCGGCGAGGAGCTCTGTTCTGCGACGAAACAGAGGAGGAGAGCGAAAAAGTGGGTTCGGGGTGTTTCGGTTGATGATGGCGGAGGTCGTGGGTGAGGAGGATGGTGAGGATGGGTGCAGGGAATGGAGCGACGACGATGGGTAATGGCGGATGCGAGTTCGATGGGTCTCGATGGTTGGACGAGGCGAGGAAGACGACAGGTAGAGGGTGAGAGCAGAGTTGAGGATGATGGCGAGGATGTGCAGGGATGGGGACAACGCCGGCTAAAGGGGAAATGGGTGCGATCGAGTGGAGGAAGAAGGAGACGGGGGAAGGAGATGGCGACTGTGTTTGTTAGGGGTTGCACAGTGATAGGGGTTAGGGTTTTAGGGTAGGTTTAGGGTTTAAATATAGTGGGTTATTGGGTTTGGGTATTTGGGTAGACAATCCAATCGGTGAATGAGTAATGGGTTTGGGTTATTACAATCTATAGGGTTTAAAATCCAATAAAATAAATAATAGGATTTGGGGTTTAATTAAAAGATCCAATAGGAGAACAAAAATGATTAGCATTATAGGGTTTTTAAAATGTACATACAAACATACATCAAATCACACAATAAAAATACGATTAAATAAGCATATTCGGGCTTTACAAAAATAATACTAATAATAATAATAATAATAATAATAATAATAATAATAATAATAATAAGATATATATAACAAAATATACATTTATCAAAATAACACAACAACAACTCATTTAAATTCAAATTGAGTAAAAATGCATATAACCGATCAAATAGAAATAGAAATTAAAATATGCCATTATTTGAACAAAATATAGTTTTCGATTAGAAAACGCTTTAATAAAATATCCGAAACAAATTTCAAAACAAAGTGAATTTATAATTAGTCAAAATACAGGAAATATTCAGAAAATATTTATTTGGGAAAACAGGGCTTACAAGAATAAATCACGTGAATTTCCTGGTATGTTAGATAGTGTAGATTGCATGCATTGGATGTGAAAAAAATGCCCTGCAACTTGGCATGGCCAACATACGGGTCATGCCCGTGAGCCTACAATCATATTCGAAGCGGTTGCGTCATATGACATCTGGTTTTGGCATTCTTTTTTTGGAATGCCAGGTAGCAATAATGATTTAAATGTACTAAACCATCTACATTATTTAATGATATTCTTAATGGCTGTGCACCTCCAGCTAATTATATTATCAACAATCATCATTACTCCATGGGATACTATTTGGCAGATGGTATATACCCCCAGTCGTACGCCACTATAATTAAAAAGATGCATACAGTACATAGGAATGTAATAATGAGAAGGATACAATTCAAATAAAGAAGGTTCTAGATGGTAGATAGGAATGTAATAATGATAAGGGTACAATTCATGTTACTGGAATGTAACTCCAATATGACAAACATATACGTACATGTCAATCCCTATTGTAACCTCTTTTTTGTATTATTTTTCGTTGTCTACAACTGAAATAATAACGTTGGTCGTTAGAAAAGGGACCCAAGTCCATACCCATTATCCGATCTTCCTCCATTCGCTCTTTCATTTCCTGATCATTTTTTTTTCATTGCAGGTTTTATTTCTGTCGCCTGTATCCTACGTTCTTGCGTCTCTTTATACAAAAAGTTAAAATTTCTGGTCTCTTCAAGCATATTAGCCGAATCAGAAGCATCTGCTTTATTTTTTCCCTTTCTTTTTTCTGCTTTTTGATTAGGTGGTCGGGAGAGAGGTGTAGACGAATCAGTGCCATGCGGTACATCCGATTCACAGTCAACATTCACGGGCGCACATCAGATGATTGAGAACTCGGGCCATATTCGAACACATGTGTGGTACGTAAAGAAAATTTTGGCAACTCCTTGAGTAATTCATAACATTCATCAAATCTGAATGCTTTCCTGGTTGAATGCATGTATTCCATTTTTGCTTCCTGTATCTAAAAAAAAATATAACAAACTATAATTTATAACTTGAACAAAACACTTCAAAAAAAATAAAACAGGGAATTTTAATTTTTTACATACCTTATCGGCCTCATTTGTTCCGTTTGCAGCTCTATTTGTTACACTCGCCAGCTTCGCAACAAATGGAGAGATATCTTTGGAGATAATGTGGAATCGACTACATAGCAAATTTTACGCTCGATCGGTTATAGTGCCTAAAATAGCTTGAAATGTGGTAAATATACGATTCCAAAATTGCGTACCCGATTAGTCGGCACCGATCGTAGGATCTTAAGTGATTGCTATCCAACTTTGTGAAAGAATGACGTCTTCATTTGTCGTATAGGCTCTGCCCCTTGAACCCCGACTTGCCATTCTTTCCGATGATATTCTCAGTCTGCTTTCGTTTGCAAAGGTGGTTTCTAAATTTTTTTGTTTGAATTTGTAGACTTCTTTGCGGTTGTTGGCTACTTATTTATATATGAATACACTGAGAAGTGAGTGAATATCTAATCGTTTGAGACAAAATAGACATTGGAGACAAAATAGACGTTTCAGACACACTAGTCGTTAGAGGGCAAAATTGGCAAAAGACAAAAAGAATAAATAAATAAATATAATATGTCCCGCCCGATCACAAAAAGTGATCAAACGGGATAACATGTCCCGTTTGAGGAGGATACAATTTAAATTTTAAAAAAACTCTTAAGACGAAACAACATGTATCGTCTTATGGTTTTTTTTTTAGTCAATAAATTTGGGACGGCACATCATGTGTCGTCCGATATGATTAAAAAAAAATTTAATTGGGTTTGAGAATCGTCATTTTGTTTCTCAAATTTGGGAAACGACTGTAGCGATTTTGCCAAAATATGGCAAAATAGCAAACCGTTGCAGACGTTCAATTCTCATAAAATGACAAATTGGCAAAAATAGCAAACCGCTGTAGATGCTCTAAGAAAATCTAAAAAAAAATTGTTGTCAACTTCTTGTAAAATCTGCTGACTTCACCCGCTATGATCTATATCTATTTACATAAGTAAAAGTTAAAAAGAATCGAAAATTCACCAGTATATTCTGTGTCAAACTCAATATTAAAACAAGTTTAAACTTTTGAAGAATTCAGAACTTCTTGAACCAATTTTTGTCATAATTGCATAATTGCAAGACCCATCAGTCCATCACTAAAAGTTTATTATTATTAACTGTGCTCATCTGTGCTCATCTGCCTGTGTTAGCTTTGCATGTGTTCTTCTTCTCTACCGGTTATTTAGCTCATATGTGCTGTTGCCATAATTAAGCTTTTCCTACGTTCTTTTGGGCTTATATAGTGGATGCCTTACTTGTTTTGATGCTTGATGCATTAGTGCAGTGTTGGTTGACATCTTTTTGATTCTTTCTCTGTCGAAGTTTGTATTTCTTATAACTTTTTTACTTGTGTTGGATTCTGGTGATGCCGAGTCTGTGAAGCATCAACAGTTTTTGCTGTATATATATCTGGTTTCGGCTACTCTCCTTGAGTCATATCTATACGATCAAAAAAAAAAATATTATTAATTATTTTCTTTTGCATTTTACAAACAAATTTATTATTATAAAATAAAATAACACCTCGCAAACATAGTTTAAAGGGTTTACAAAGTAAAGTTTTTAACTTGGGAACATAGATGTATAAAAACAATTCCCAAGTATAGTGCCAAATGTACCAAATAAACAATTTCAGTTATCTGGTATTTTCTTACTCTTTCTATGCTACACAATTATTGGGCCGGCCCATTAACCAATTGCATATTTAATTCAGCTTTGGGCTCACACGTCCAAACCATGTAGATTTCGTCCTTTTTTGTGTGTGTCTGGCAATAACATCGTAGCCCCACATACATATACTTTACTTCAAATATATATTAATCGTAGATTTTTTGTACAAGGGGATTCAAACTTTCGTCTTCTTGCTCACCATTGAAGATGCTACTCTTTGTGCTATATTAGTGTACAGAGAAGTTCAGCCCAACACGATCTGGGTCTGGCTAAATGTTTTTGAACTCTATAGGCCCAGCTCAGCAGCCGCTTTGGACTCTCACCCGAGAATTTACGGCCTTCACTCCTCTCCTAGTCCGTCTACTAACTAACGGCCGAGATCATTCAAATCAAAATACACGAACGGTGCAGATTAAACCCAATCTCGCACTTAAACTGAAGAAAATCTGAAACGGAAGAGAGAGAGAGAGAGAGAAGAATGGAGTTATCTTGCGCTTCAACATCTCTACTATCTTCACCTACCTACCTTCTTCAGAGAACCAGACCCTCCACTCTCTGTTCATCCAACTCCGTCTTCTTCTCCAACGGAAAGAAGAGGCTCACCTTGGTGACGACACGGAGAGTTAGTGGGGTCTACCACAACGGAACGGGCCAGCATCGTCGTCTGGGCTGCCGGTGCCTCTTCGGTCTGGGCGTGCCGGAGCTCGTCGTCATTGCTGGAGTTGCCGCGCTCTTGTTTGGACCCAAGCAGCTGCCCGAGGTGGGACGGAACATCGGCAAGACTTTCAAAAGCTTCCAACAGGTTCGATTCATGTTCTCCTTTTTTAGGGTTTGTTGACTTAATTTTGTTGGTTGATCAGTAGATCTAGAGTTGGTTACCGAGTCATGTTTGTGTGAGTCCCTAAGTCGGAATTGGAGTTATTCGTGACATGTTTTGATTAATTAGAGGTTTAGATTATGCTTAAACTATGTGAAGTGGTGAAGGTTTAAGGGTGTGCTTGGAATCTCTAAATTACTGAAGATTAGACTAATTCACGACTTATTCTGTTTAAATTGCTGAAGTGGTGAAGGTTTTGAGGGTGTCCTTTGGAATCCCTAAATTACTCAAGATTAGACGAATTCAGGACCTTTTTTTTTGTTTTTTGATTTGATGATTAAATTACTTACAATAATGTGGAGCGATTAAGATTTTAAGCTGTTAATTGTAGATGTAGTTGGGTGTGAGTAATTGTCTAGAACTTGAGCAACAATTCTTTTGAAAGACAATTCAGCCTTGGTATCAATCAAACAAACATTCCTTCTGATCTTATCTGGGCCACACATGTATCACTTAGAGACTGATTATTGCATACATACAATGATGTCGAGAGGGTGGTCTATATTCCAATGTGAATAGCATTAGTTCGTTTCCTTTTAAGATGCAATGTCGGAAGTTGTTACTGAAGAAAATTCTCCATGATGAATTAATGGGAAAACAACGTTCTATGATGATCAAACATGCCACTCCCTACGAGGACAAGCAAAACGAATGGCGGTAGACTGATAGTTGTAGTGTGAGAAGTAAACAATATTTTGGAGAGCATGCTCAAAATGATTATTGAAGTAGTACATGCACTTTACCTTGTAAAAGATCTTATCTACCAAGTTAGAGAACTTACTTTTTTGATGATTGTAACTTTAGATTAGGCTCCAGTGGATTTTCATTTCTTCCTTGCGGAAAAACATAAGGGTCGTTTGGGTTGTATATATCTTGATCGAGATTGAGACGTGAACTTAGAATTGGATATAGCATTTAAAGTTAGATTAACGGAAATGTCATTGTTTAGGAATTTTATCATCGATAAGGAACATCCATTTTACCTTTGAGAATTGTATTGGGGGCACACTAGCTAATTATTTTATATCACTAAACCAATGTCAGCCAACTCAGCAAATTGGACAATACAGCTGCTATTAGAAGGTAAAACTTTCATAGTTGATAGGATCTTCTTGACACTAGCCTTGCTAGTTGGTCCCTGTTTAGGTGCAACATGCAAAACTGATTTAAACATAAACAAACCTAAGACAAAATAATCAACTCTCTGCACATCCATTACATAATAAGTCCAAAACAAAACTCATTCAAACATAAACAAACCTAAGACAAAATAATCAACTCTCTGCACATCCATTACATAATAAGTCCAAAAGACTATACTTCATTTACATTATCAAGGGTATCAAAAAGCAAAAAAAAAGCGCAAATATCTAGCTCATGAGCAGCTCGTAGCCTTGTTTAAGGTCCGTCATATCCGCTCGATCCTCCTATTGCCTCTTTTTAGACTCTCAAGTCCTTCAAAATTTACTTCCAAATTTGTAATCTGGGGTCCAATGACAACTTGATAGTCATTGAGCCTAAAAGATTTCCTCCTATTGCCTTTTTTTAGACTCTCAAGTCCTTCAAAATTTACCTCCAAATTTGTAATCTGGCGTCCAATGACAACTTGATAGTCATTGAGCCTAAAAGATTTCCTTGTTCTTGCTTTATGGTTAGAATCATTTTGAAAAAGTTAGCTTTACAACCTATTAGAAAAATTTTGTGAGTTTTTAGGGAAGTTTTCTCCATATAATTATGGATTTTGCTACTTGTCTTCTAACTCTATTCACATTTTAGCTCGCTCAGTCTTAGTTTGAACTTACAAACAAATCACAATAACTAAGCTCAATGAAATCCGGATATGAGAAAAAGAAATGCATAAAAGAGGCAAAAAAGTATACTAGGAAGGAATATCTATTCTATTAACTAGAGTACATGTTTCTAGTTGTTTCTAGTTTCAAAGTATCCAACCCCTTTCTCAAAAATTTTACCAAAACTACATAACCCTAAACAATAATAAAGATTGAACCAAACCATATGACAAACACTGCTCATAAACCCAAACATTCTTCTTAAACATCGATAAAAAACAAGTACCATGCCTTATTTCAAGATCTTAGATCCTCCAATTCCTAAATTTGATTCTCACCTGAACAGGTAATAATAGTTAAAAAAAATACATATATACATATGATGGAGAGTGACGAGAGTCACATGCTTCAATTAAATTTGCAACAAAAAAATTCTCAAATCACAGAAAAAATATACTTTGATTAACAAAGGCAATCTATCAATCGAGCTATTTTGCTGTCTTTAATTTTCTTATACTAATAACCAATCCAACTTTTCCTACACCAATAACCAATCCAACTTCCGCCTCAGTCCATGTGGAATCACACCAAAATCTTCAAATAGAAATCCTAATAAATCAAAAGTGATTCTTCAACTATATTCGACCAATGAAATCCTACATCGATTGATTTTATAGCAGAGAGATGTCGACGATGGTGTTGAGGCTAGATATATGAAGAGAGATTATTGGGTTCTGTTGAAGAGGTGGATTCGACTCTGGTGAGTGTTAGGGTCTGGATTCCCAACTGAGTTTGATCTCGTCATTAATGGGGAATTGGAGATCTAGGATTAGAGAAGAGAAAATTTGGGGAAGAACTTTAGTTGATTTCTTGATTAATTCCTTTATTCATTGCAATTAGGCCTATTTATAGGCAGTTACAGCTTGAGGTGGAGGTAGTTAGAAAGTACGTGACAACTACGTGCCTATCTCCCGCCACTTACCAGTTCAAAACAAAAATAGAGAAAAAGTGCGCTATCCGCGTGAAACACAGAAACATGCACAGTCGACTGCAATTACAAGCACAATCGACTGCAAGTACAAAAAAATGAACTAAACAATCACTGACTTCGATCACTTGCTCCATAACTCCGATCGCATCGGGGACAACCCCCTTCAAAATGAGCTCGTCTCCAAGCTCAAAATCAGAAATTTTCCGACGAAAAATCATCTATCCAAGTCGCACAACACAAGTAATTTGGCCCCAAATCAATATCTTTAATATCTGAAGCATGAGATTAGCTAGTTCATCATTCGCTGTCTACAAAAATTTCCTAGTGCCACATTCAAATATGGTTAATCCAGGGCTCCAGATGTCTGCTGGATAAGAATAATTCCCACTTCGCATTCACTCAGATGACATGTATGTAACAGTGCTCGAGTAAACATGAAAAACAATTCCAACTGTGCAGTAACTGTTCTTGTGACCTTGTTTTGTAGCTTTCAGTAGCCACCATCAGCTTTCTCAGCAAAATTGTTGCCAATAGTAGGAACACAGAGCACAGGTCGAACATATCGGATATAGGGAATGCATTCATATTATATAGAATGATGCCAACGATGATGTTGAGAGGAATGCATAAGAAGTTCATAATTGTGCTCCTGGCCTCCTGAAACGTAGATCCGCCCACTGAAAGATTTTAGCCATGCATTAGCAAATTAGGTTAGTGTATGATCTTCAACACTTTGTTGCATGATTTGAAGTTGTTTCTCTGCATAACATGACCTAAGCATCTTTACAAAGATTTGATCATTCAATGCAAGCAAATCCATTGTTCTACCAACATTTGTATGCTTGAGAGCCTTGTTGTAATCTTGTTCATGCATGTATATTATCCCGGCAATCTGCCGAACGATTGGGTTGTTTGTTATTGCATTTTCAGAAGAGAGTAAGAAAGCAGTCACAATATCATTCCCCACATCATTTGTAGTCACTAATGCAGCTTTGATGTCTACTACTTCATCAACTATCTTCATGAAACTATGAAGATTTTCATCGAGTGATGGTGGAGAATTCTCCCATAAGCTTCTCGAGTATCTCCACAAACCGAGTGCTACAACTACTGCACCTGCATATTGCATGGTCGAGGGTGTCAGATTTTCGGACTTTAGTACGCCCATCATCTTGAATCTCGAATGAGTTGCTGACAAAACTGTGATATGCCATAGATTAAATTTGGCCATATTTGAACCTTAGAACTTGCATAATTTTTGTTTCCAGTAGCTTAAGCTTGCTCAGAAAGCTAATAAAGTGAACCTCTTCACCATAAATGTATTTTTAAGCATCACAGGGAATGCAAGCTGAACAAAGCACTGTGCTTCAACCATACTTAGATCAGTGAATATAACCCCATCAAAAAGCTCATTCGGATTTGATATGTTCTTGCTCATTGGTAATACATAGTCTGCTAGCATCTCATTTACTGCAGCTTGTGGTACCTTCATCTGATCTAATGCAACATTTGTTCCAAGAATAACATATCTTTTTTCTGGGTGTTTTTTTACCCACCCCTCTGCCCAAGTAGTTATCCCGGATGTTGGTAAGCCAATCAACATCAAAACTTCACATTCTTCAAGATTGGAAAACGAGGGCCCACTTATCAAATTCCTATCTTGGGGAACTAGTCTATCTTCAATGCTAAATTGGAGCTCTAACACAACAATTTTCAAAAGAACATATGGAAATAATGTCGATTGCCAGGACTTATCTTTCACCCGACTGTCAACCACACCAAGACCGCTCAAACTTGCATTGAATTGATAAGCAAGTCTCAACCACTTCCCATTCTTAGGAAATCCAATGGTAGTTAATGGCTTATTCTCAAGGTCCACACAACAAATCATTGTATTCCCATCAACAATCATATATTTTTAATACTCAGTTTTGGCCTCTCCTTCAGCAGAACATTAGTTGCTATTGCCCGAAACAATTCATTAGCCAACAACTTGGTGTTTACATGACCAGAAACGTGGGTAAGATCCATCTTCATACTAGCAGAAATAAAATCCATAGAAGTGAGATTGATTAAGCCACCGACAAGGAAAAGAATTAATTGGAGTTTACCCATTTTAAAAGCATCTTCCATGGTGTATCTTGTTTCTTTCTGTTCTACATTCACTTCTCTAGTTCTTTTGGTTCTACATTCATTTCCTTATATGGTTCAGTCATTTTATCAAACACATTTGATGACTCCCCACAACTCTTTCCACCAACTTCAAAATTCAACAATTCTTCACCATTTACTTCACCTCTATTACTCCCAATAGTATCAACAACATCATTTGTCTCACTCCCCTCTTGACTATCTTCCACTTCCAAATTATCAAGTTCTTTAAATTCCGTAGTGCCAAATCGATCAATCAACTCTTCCAAGAACATTGGCCAAGAAATTTCATGAACTCGCGATTTGAGGTGCCTACTGAACCATTGTGATGCTCTATCTCTCAGATGTAGCGAAGCACAATTCAATTTTTGCGAATCAGAGATCTCATAATGATTGGGAATCTCATAAAAATCAAAAAAATTCTCAACTCTACAAATCCATTCCGTTGGATCTCCTTCTTTAAAAAATGAAAACTCTGGAAACTACAACTGACTGGAAGCTCCTTTTGAATTAATAAAGATGAGGTTAGGGTTGGTTACCTCGCTAATCGGAATCTGAAGAGGAACAATCGAAACTAGGGGCGGAGCTGTTGGTTGTGGATTCGATTGTTGCAACATCAATATTACTGCATCCATTTTGGTCATCAACACCTCAAAATTTTTATCGATCCGTCGCTCCCACTCCCGGATCCCAACCCTCACCGACGACCTGCCTCCAACGTCTCGCTCATCGCCGTCGATGAAGAGCCGCTCTGATACCAAGTTGTTAGGGTCTGGATTTTTGACTGAGTTTGATCTCGTCATTAATGGGGAACTGGAGATCTAGGATTAGAGAAGAGAAGATTTGGAGGAAGAACCTTAGTTGATTTCTTGATTGATTCCTTTATTCATTGCAATTAGGCCTATTTATAGGCAATTACAGCTTGAGTGGAGGTAGTTAGAAAGCACGTGACAACTACATGCCTATCTCCCGCCACTTACATGTTCAGAACAATGACAGACAAAAAAAGTGTGCTATGCGCGTGAAACACAGAAACATGCACAGTCGACTGCAATTACAAGAACAGTCGACTGCAAGTACAAAAAAATGAACTAAACAATCACTGACTTCAATCACTTGCTGCATAACTCCGATCGCATCCCTGACATTGAGGCGGCGACTTGGCTTGATTTTTGGAGGTGTTGTTTTGGGGTGAGAAAGAGTGAGAGACTTATTTTGGAATTTAGTTTTGTATGGGAGCTTCTAATATGAAGATTTTAAAGCAGTCAGATTACTTTTATCAAATATAACGAATTTTGAAGTTGTCATATTGTTCTTCATATTTTACCGAAATTGTTGTGGTGCAGTGAAGATACATGAGTTAATGTAGATTTTTTTGGGACATGTTCGACAGAGTTGTTTTTTAGAATAAACTATTTTGCGGCTCATTGTCGTTTGATTATAAGACTTTAGAAGTTATCCTCATTTTTAACATAGGTGACAATTGTCATCCTTTTCATTATATGCTAATAAAGATTTATTTAATTTTCTCCAATATCTCATTTGAACAATGAAAATAGGTGGAGAAAAAAATAGAAAGTATCAACTCATGAAGAATTGCTTTTTATATAATTCTGTGCACTTATTGTGTTCATAGATCATATGCTTCGTGTGTAATATCATACACTTCTTATGTTTTTATTATTTCTTCTATTTATTTAGCATGCGCTGTTCATGTCAAAGGCAACATATCTTGTGTAGTTATGAAAAAAAATTAAAAAGTTTAATTGATATAATTTAAAATTTTAAACGTGTCGTGAGATTTCAATGGATGGTTGATATGAGCTATAGTTTGAAATGTGTGGTTGCTCACAGTACACAACCCAACTCTCTTGTTATAACTAGAAGATTATCCCATGTACAATAATGCGCATGGTCCTCAAAGTTTAAATTTTTTTTGGCTTTTCTACAAATGACTTATATGTGTGTGTGTGTGTGCGTATATATATAAGGAGATTTATCCACACAAAAATAAATCTACAAATCAATTGTGGAATTTGATATTTCAGCTGCAAAATTTGGTGGCCTTTAATGTTATTTTTTTGTGAACTGCCCACTTTCTTTTCTTCTATTCACTACCCTCTTCCTAGATTCTCAACTTCCAATAGGTGCTAAAGTGAAAGCATGGTTGTGGAAACTCAGGCACAATGCTATCCCAACCTGAGGCATGTTTATGTTAATGGTAGGATTTAGTCAGTGCATTGTTTGTGTAGTCAGAGTGTAGAGGATCACACTCATCTCCTAAATGAATGTCCCTCCTCTAAGAGTGTGTATGAGGGGCTACTTTTTTCTCTATGAATTTGGAGGATTTTTAAGATATGAATGAATGGTGGAGTTGCTTCCAATCGAATAATCTGTTTGTGTAGAAATAGTTCTCACCTATTATGAGCTATATTGCGTGGTTGATTTGGTAGCGGGGAAATCTAATAGCGTTCGAGGAAGGTACTGATGATTCTTTTGATGTTTATATGATTGCATGTGTGTTGGTGAGAGAGTAATTCGGGACATATTTTGATTAATATAAAGTTTAAAGCTTGGCTCTGATACCATCGCAACCTTCAAATAACACCATCACAACCTTCAAATAACAGAACAAGTCTAAACGCGTGGAATGATGGTTCTAATACTCATCAAATTTCATTCGGTGATTTCGTAGTCTGGTTACATTTTATACACAAAGGAGCCACTGCCTAGCATGCTTAGTCTATAATTAGTCCACATTTATTAGCTACTACCTATTCACACTTAGTCCACTTTGGGTGGCTACTTTGGTAGCTAAATGTAATCTATACTCCCCATGCTACCAATACTTCCCATGCTGTTCACAGTAAATCTCATCTAGGAAAAAACACAAGGGAAGTTTGGGTTTTATATATCTTGACCTAGGTGTTAACTTAAAATTGGATTTTTTTCGTTCGATTAATGATAATCTCATTTTTGTCATAAAATAATGATAAAATGAAAATGTCATTATATAGGTATTTTTTATGCTTAATGTTGGACCAGCTAGTATTCTGACAAGTGACAAAAATGAACGTGATTGATTCTACAATATGGTAAGCATACAAGATCTAATGTGAGCTCCAACCTTTTTATTTCTTCCATTAATCAGCCAAGTTCCCACTAGGCTCACAATAGAAACCTTTGGAAAGAGTTTCAGTGGTAGAATCTTCTTGTTGACTTATTTGTTTGTTTTTGCACCACTGATAAAAATCTGAGTTACGGTTCTGTTATTTATGCTATGCATGAAGTGTATCCACGCATTATTCCCTAGCATATGCACATGCGTTTCATGTTTAGAACGCTTCTTAAGATTGCTACACAACATATTATAATGCAGATGAAGTTCACCAGAGGAGAACAGTTCCTAGACAACATTTAAGGTTTGACCTTATAGAATATAATATTATCATTATGATTAAATGTTATTTGTCTTATGATGAATCTTCGTTTTGAGTATGAGGATTATAATCTAAGCACTGGATAAATTATTTTGAGATCTCCGTTCCATGCGTCTTGTTTTGCTACCTTGAGTTATTTCTTTATATAATTATTACTGTTTATTTTCAAGTGCAGAGCTCAAACCCTCCTGTCTGTTGTGGGGGATGAACATTGTTCATGTATTTTGGATTGTACTTTGCTTCATTAATATCTTTTTACCTTTTTTTTTTTTTTTTGGAGAAGGGGGGGGGGGGGGGGGGGGGGGGTGGGGGGGGGGGGGGTTGCTGCTGCTTGGACCTCACCTTTATGCTAAAAGAAACTATAAGGATCATACCTTTTATTGATCTCTCTTTTTATTAATTTCATTTTGAGGTTAGTTTTAATACCATATAATTGAAGCTGCGGGTACAATCTTGAGTGTTAGTCTATTAGTTCTAGTCAAGTTAGATCAGGATAGATCTCTTTGCATATAAATATTGGGTCATTACTTTTACCTTCTGTGCAAACCCCTAAGATAATCCTTTAGCTGCTCATGTGTCACAATTATCATCTCATGACAGTATGACACAAAAAATAATCTTGTTTTAATATGATTGCTGGAAAGTTCAAGATTTCTTACTTCCTCTTCAGTCACCTAAGATGGTTTTCTAGCTTCTCACATGTCATATATATCATCTCATAATTTAAAAAAAAAAAGGATCGTCTTATCATCATTATTTTTTAATGCCAATGTGTAGAAGTTGAAAAAGTTTAGTTGCTTGATGCAGTTAGTGCAGGATTGGATGTTAAAAAGAAAACAAAGTCTTCTTGTTATGGTAAATCTTTCCTTGTGCTGATCGTTACAAGCGTCCTGAATACTTTCCTTCCTGTTTTTGGTTATCTCATTTGTTAGGCAGGTGGATTCAGGGGATCGTTCTGGCCTAATTTCCGTGATTTCCTTCTAGGTTTTTCTTCTGTCTCATGACATTGTTAATCAACTTGTGTCTTTGTCTCCTATATTGCGTCACAATCACCTCCACATGCCATTTTGGTTGTCCAATGAAAATCAATTTTCTTTCAATTCTTTTTGGTACTTGATATATATATATATATATAGGATTTCTTCCATTGCAAACACAAATGTTTGTGCGCACCACTTAACCCGTCATTGGCAATGACGGGTTAAGGCAAAATTTAAATTTTTGCCTTATGCCTTAACCCGTCATTGCCAATGATGGGTTAAGTGGTGTGCAAACGTTTGCACAACATTTGCATTTGCAATGGAAGAAATCTCTCTCTCTCTCTCTCTCTCTCTCTCTCTCTCTCTCTCTATATATATATATATATATATATATATATATATATATGGCCTGTGAAAAGCTAGAAATCTGGTTGTATACTGTTTGTACGCTAATCTGCACATAAACCTTAAATTCTTTAGTAACATATTAGAAGCTGTTATCAGATCGGGTTTTGGCTGGTTTTTGTAAGATCCACCCGGATTTTATGGATCCGATTGGGGATCCAAACTCATTTATATAGAAGGCTTCTATTGAACCAAGAACAAGAAGTGCCACTTGTGGATCCTCAATTTTGCAGATTCCATTTCCACCCCTATGGTGGGCATATATTTAGATGACAGCGCCAAATAGTCTCACTTCAATTATAATATGGCCAAACTGTGCTGACCTTTTTGTTCCATTAATTTTTGAGAGGTAGATCATCTCATATTCCTTTTTGTGGTACAGTTTTTGGTGAAATTCCCTAAGGAATCGGCTCACTTAAATCAGGAACACCCAAACTGTTGTTGTGTAACCTTATAGTTCCATTCTTAATTCCTTAAGTCTAAATTTCTCTTATCTGACCTTTGGTTTGTATACTTTGTTCGCAGGCAGCCAAAGAGTTTGAGACCGAGCTGAAAAAGGAGCCTGAAGATCCAACTAAGCCCTCTTCCGCGGAAGTTCCCAAAGCTGTTAGCAGTGAAGAAGATAAAAAGGAACTTGAAACATCAGGGCCAAAAGAGAACATTTGAGATCACTGAACTCCAATTATGCTGTTTAGATAGGCCATTTTGAGTTCTAGTTTGACAATGTTAATTGAGTGTAAATGTAAGGCTGGATGAAACCATGCATAGTCTGTACTTGGTCGGTTGAATTAGTTTTGTGGATAACACTTATTATTTAAACATGATGGTGATCATGGATTTCCCGTCAATTTCCTGTTATTTAGCCTGAGTATTCTACTGTTATGTATATTTCATAGTACAGTTTAGAATGATCTTTGTGCAAATCAAATCAATTCTGTGTTAGTAACTTAGATGCATAGGATGCATATGGCTGAACTTGTTTCTTATTCCTTACCTAATTTGTAGATGCTCTCTAATATTATGTGCCAAAACCTCTAAAATCTTGTTCGGCCTTTTGATAAGGAGATGAATAGTTGGGGCTGGGGTGTTAATTCACATCGTGTCTCAATATTGTTTTTGTAAAGTTCTCACTGCTGCTTTGTAATGGGAGAGCCAACTGCCAAGTCGGCTATACGAACTAGCCATTGACCGAAGAGCTTTCTTATCATCCCATCTCTAACATCTACTAACTAGAACTGATGTGGTGTAACTAGCTCTCATGCTTTCTTATCATCCCATCTCTGACATCTACTAACTAGAACTGATGTGGTGTAACTAACTCTCATTACATACAACTCACCATTCTATCGTATCAAATCATGGCCTCTTTTTTTTATTGATAAGAAGATGACCGTAGCCATCATTTCATTAACGAGAATTAAGAAAACAAGGTATTACAAAGATTCAATATTACAGATAAGTTGACTCGTCAGCGGTACAAAACAACACAATAAAGAAAAACACCAAAATAGACCAACTACAGAAATAAGTAGGCCATGAAACTTCCTAGTCTACTCTAGTGGGAACAACTGACACTGTGCTCCAGCTTCACTAATCTTCTTCACTGTTTCTGGTTCTCTTTGCTGCCTCCTGAGCGCCTGCCCAATCATGAATAAGAAGGAAAATTTTATTCATTGAGATAGGAAATCTATAATCTTTATTACGAAAAATGAAATCATTTCTTTCTAGCCATAGGTTCCAAATTGACGCAGCTATTGCTATATCCCAAGTCTTTCTATCATCTAGTTTGATGTGAACATCTCTAATGAACCCCCATATGTCAGTGGTTGAGTTAGGGACCTGAGAACACTCAAAACCCCTACATACTACCTCCCATATAAGGTGTGCTTTAGGACAATGAAACAGGATGTGATTGACGTCTTCTTCAGCAGTTAGACACCTGTCGCATATTACATTGATCTGTATGTTTCTCTTCTTAAGGTTAACTTTCGATAGGATAGCGTTATTGTGAGCTAACCAACTGAAAACTTTGACTCTGTACGGAATTCTGGCACCCCATATGACAGATTGGACTTGACATCTCGTTCCTCCATCATTGATCCATTTATACATGGATGAGACCATAAAGACTTTAGAATTTTCTCTATCCCACCATCTTTCATCTGGTAAACTGGTTGCCTGGCCCCCCTCTTGAAGGATCATCCTGTTCAGCTCTTCGAATTGCACTCTACTCTCCGTTGTGATATTGTGGGATACTAGAAAATATAGTTTTCCGCGCTTCCGAATGTCTGCCACTGAGAGATCTAGATTCTGTGTTGCCTCCGCAGCTTGTGGGAATTGATTTTGCAGAGTAGTCTCACCACACCATTTGTCTTTCCAGAATCTGGTATTTTTTCCATTTCCAACTTTGCATCTTGTGTTGGTATAGAAAATCTCTCCCTGCTTAGCTATCCCCTTCCAGATGAGAGACACTTTTGCCGACGGACTTATTCCTCCAAATCTGTATCTTCGTCTCTTGCGGAAAAGATCAAAAGAGTAGCTCCACCATCCTTTGGGTTTGTTAGTAATCTTCCACCACCACTTACTAAGCATTGCTTTATTCATGTCTTGTATGTTAACGATACCCAATCCTCCATATTCTCTTCTCTTGCATACTCTTCCCCAATTAACTAAGTGAAAGCCTTTGTTTCCCTCGTCCGTTCCTTTCCATAAGAATTTGCGTCTCAGTTTGTTAATTCTTTTGACGTTCACTTAGGCAACTCATAGATGGACATCAGAAAAAGCGGGATCGCACTAAGAACTGAGTTGAGCAGGATGATCCTACCGCCCAGAGAGAGAAACCTACTCTACCACCCTGCAAGCTTCTTTTTGATCTTAGCGATGATAAAATTCCAATCCTCCTTCACTAGAGTTCCCAGCTTAATTGGCGTTCCCAGGTATTTGATTGGGTAATCGCTGATTTACTTCTGATAATTTTAATTTTAATTTTTTTTTAAAGGATTTCGAATAACTTTAATTAAGAAAAGCTTTCATATTTTCAACAATGCTTCCATTATGTAGCAACACTAACATAACATATTTTTGTATTCATGTCCATTTGTGCTTAGTTTGGATGTGCGTCAACTCCTCTCTTAAAAGAATTTTTTTTGTTTCCTGGAAATCTTAACTTGGGAATTTTTAGTTTCCCATGTTTGGTATACTAATTTTTAAATTCAAATTCCCAGGAAATAATGATCCTAGGATTTTTTTTTGCCACAATTCCCACAAAAAATTTCCTGGAGGGGGGTGAGATTCTTAGATTCCTAAGTGTTTGAGAAAATGTTATTTCTTTAAAATTATAATTTTGCCCTAAAATAAAAGAATTTTTTGCGGTACTAGGCCACTTTGTACTAGGCCACTTTTTGAAACTATTTGTGATTTTAGGCCAGTTCACAAACTATTAACACTTTTGGCTAGCCAGTGCCACGTCAGCAGCGGCTGCTATTAGGAATATTGGCCTCTTCATAGCGACCTTCCACACTTGTCAGCTTATTGTATAATGGACACGACTTGGTGTAACTGAGGTCGCTTTTGTCAATAACTGTCTCGTATAACCAAGGTCGCTATTCCCAATAGCGAACACAGGTTGGCCCAATCGCTTTTAGTCCCACCTGAGGTTGCTATTGGGAATAACGACTTTAGTTAGACAATGCTGCTATTGACAATAGCGTCCTCAGTTACACCAAGTAGTTTACAATTATACAATACCCTGTACAATCTGCCAAGTGTGGGAGTACAATGTGTTGGTCGCTATTCCCAATAACAGCCGATGCTGACGTGGTATTGGCTAGCCCAAAATGCTAATAGTTTGGGAAATAGCCTAATCGCAAATAGTTTCCAAAAGTTGCCTAGTACCGTAAATCATTCAAAATAAAAAGAGTAATGCTCATCCACTACCAATTTCATTATCATTTTGTTTACTACATTAGGTGCCACCTAAAGTAGTGAAGAAAAATATAGTAAAATTGGCAGTGGATGTAGCATTACTCAAATAAAAAACCCTAAAATCTGGCTCTTTATATTTCTTTTTTCCTCCCCACTAAACCCATCCAGTCTTTCTCCCCCAAAAATTCGAGCACCCAACTTGGCCGCTGTCGATCAGCTCGTCGCACCGTCGATCCCACTTGTCGCCGTCGATCCCCGAGCACCCCGACCATCTCTCGCGCCGTCGATCCCCCTATAATCACCCCGACCAACATGAAACATTCTTCTTTGAATTACAAATTGTATACTTGCCAGAACTAACAACCAAGGCGACGGTATGTCTTTGAATTACAAATTGTATACTTTATATTTTTATGCTGTTATAGATTATTAAAAAGTTTTGTATTGAAGAGTTGTATTTTGTGGATTTGTGTATTAATTTGGTAACTGACTAAGTTTTGGGGGTCTGTTTGTACTCATTCCTTCTGGCTGTATGTTACTGTCAATAAAATGCTTTACACATTTTAGACAAAGAAACATGAGTAAGAAAGCTTGAATGGGTATAAGTATGTGTAGCACATTAGTCCAATCAGACTTATTATTTCTCAACTGAAGCCCTTTTTTTATTTTTTTATTTTTTATAACAGGTACAAATATATTGTCCTCTTTCAATTTTAAGTCATGTTACCACTTAAAATTGTTTGTATTTTGTGGCCCAGATTTGCATCATTTTTTTTTACTCAGGTATTTCATCAAATAGTTTGTTTTGTTATTTGATGATGAGAGGGGATATTTTAGACAATAAGATTAAGATTTCCAGGAAATATTTACCTCAACCAAGCATAGGAAATTAAGTTTCCAACTAACATTCCCAAAGATGTTTAGGACCTAACAAACATGTTTTATGATTTCTAGGAATCATAAATCACAAGAATCATAAATCCCAGAATTTATGATTCCTGTGAACCAAAAAAAATCCTTGTACCAAACGCCCCCATATGAATTCGTTTTTCCAAGCATCAGTCGTAAAATCCCAATAGAGAAAATTCTGCTGCTGCTACTCCTCCAAAAGGATTCAATATTTGAATCAATTACGAGTAAAGGTATTAGATATAGGGTTTCACTCTTACCCAAAACTGACCATTATTCGAATATTATCTTCCTCTTTTATTTATATTTTTTTGTTTTTGTTTTTATCAATTTCAATTTCCTTCAATTTCATATTGAGTGTATTCTTCATCTTATATGTAATTAGATTCTCTAACTATATCAAATCCAGCGATCTCCAATTTTATCTATCAACTTATGCACGACTTGTGTTTGATGAAATGCCTCCACTTTTTTTTGCTAAAAAATAGAGAATTGCAAATTGATTTTGTGATCTACTTGAGGTAGCGTGTCAAATTCTTAACAATGGGGACAGAGGAGACTAAAGATTTGCTGAAGAACGTGGACTGGAAGACGGTGGGAAATAGTGGGGCAAGTGAGTCAGCTGGGCCAGTCACGAAAAAACGGCTACCAAAAAAGATTAGACAAGTTCCGGAGTATTACTTTCTTCCTCGGCGATCATTGCCGTCGGCAGTTGCTATATATGGTGCTGTCATTGCTGCTGGAGTTGGTGCTGGGATGCTGACAGAGGTTTGGATAAACAAAAAGATCAAAGGTGCGTCTTCAATTAATCGAGGTTTTATATTGATCAACTTGCATGGATTTCTGTACTAGTTTTCATGACTGCATCTATCCCATCGGAACACTACGTTTGCTTTAGGAGTTGGGCACCAGCCGTTGTTTAATTCTTCACTAGGTTAGCTCTCGTAATCAGCATTTTAATTTTACAATTTGTGCAATGGTAATATGTTTAGAAATTAGAATTCTCTGGCCCAAAATAAAATTTTAGTCATCTTCTAATCAAGTAGAGCATGTAAATTGGCTCCTAGATTATTACGATATATCATATGTATGATTATGCAGCATCACCTATATTCTTCAACTATAATTTGATGTTGTTTCATTAAGCCGGTTCAATAGTTTGTTGGCACTCCTGCAATTTCAAGCATTAAAGTGTATGCCGAAGCTAAATGTTTCATTTGCAAATTGGTTGTCTTGTTGAATTGACTGGCGATAAAATTTGAATGAAGGTTAAAAACTTAGGTGATACTGATATATTGCGCCTATCTTTAATCAGGATTTGGTGTGGGTGACCGAGAAGGTGGATATTTCTCAAATAATGGAGATAATTGTTTTGGTGCAAATATTGGGTAAAACATATTGAATCAAGAAAAGTCATATGCCACAGGAAACTTAGGGATATGTACTGTTTTAGTATTACTATGTATTTATTGGATTGGTACAAACCATATTAAGGATAAGCATCTCTACCCTTGATCTTTTGTGGAAAGTTCTTGCTCGATTAACTAGATATTCATGATGAGACATATGCAAGTACAGTAGTACACCATTACTGAAATCATATGATGATATCAGAGAGGAAGAAGAGGAATAGCAGGAGAAGAAGGTAATAGAGAGAGGCAGATTTTGAACTTGATGATTGATCAACTGAGAGATGATAATGATGACGTGATGATTGATCTACTGAGATGTTAATAATAACTATTAGAGTGAGAAAGAAGAATAATAGCAGAACAAGAAGATAATAGAGGTTGAGGCAGACTATGCAGTAACTTATTTCCTTCTCTTTTTACCAACTGATTGGTGATGATCCTAGCAAAACGAAGAAAAACTGAGGGCCATCGACATGTCTTTTTTGAATAGGATACAACATGTGTGCATATGAATAGGCTGAGACATCCAACATAGATTACATCGATGGGACAATGATTTGTGTATTTGAATAGGTTGTGTTAGTGAGTGCACTCATTGCTGATAACAGATGAAGGTTAAAAAAGGTTTTCTGGGAAGTTGATCTGGCTGCCTGAGGGGGCAGCAACAATGTGGTACCATGCCTTGACGAAGTCCTTTGTAAATGGTTTTCCACTGGTTATTGCGTAGAAGTAACACTTCACTTTAGTGATCTAATCCCTATATTACCTTTTGCGAAAGCCTATTTGATCTCCAATTTACACTATATGAGGATATCAATAAAATAAAATGATGTCGCTGATTAAGGGAACTTCCTAGTCTCTACTCTTCTGAACGTGTTAGAACTTAGTAGTAAAGAAGGATTTTCTCTGGGTTTGATATGATTTGCAAGTCTCTTGAAAATAGAGAGGTATTAGTAAACATACTAGACAGATAAGTTCAACTCTAGCTATTTAAATTAAATTACTACTTCGTACTATTTCAAATTTTTGTACGGCATCTGCACTGAACTTAAATATTAAAACTATCTACACTTTGTCATTTCAAGGTATTTGTAATTATTAGTTAATTTAGAACATTTTTTAATGATAATTTCTGATAGTACGATTGGAAAACGTGCTAATACTAATACAAAGATCACATTGTTTCCTTAAACAAATCCACACGCCGAGTTTCTGCATCATGGTTTGGATGTACTCGCTTTGTATTTTAAGTTTTAAGTTATTTTATTTCTGTGCTCTTTTCCTTTCATTGTGCTACCTCCCTACATCACATAAATTCTAAACTAACTATCGTGACTTTGCAGAGGATGGTGGTGGTGTCATCTGGGAGATGAAATAAAGAAATTGTCTGGCTGAGCTCGCGATAAATGTCATGTTTCCAAAAGCTTTTCAAATTTTGTTACTTTTGAATAAGAAGTGTACATTCAGTAGTTGGGTATCTGTTGCTCTGAGGATTATTGCTCCTACTGAATCGTATCGTAGTTACTGTATTATGGAGAGTAGGAAAACTTGTAATTTATTTCTATAGCCTGGACTATCCAGCAGCAAAAGGGTAGCAGGGCTTTGTACTGTATTCACATATTCTACATATTCTGTTAACCTGAAAGTATTTCACCTGATTCATTTAACTTCATCACGATTTTTTAGCGATCTACTATAATGATGTTGGTTTCTATCTTTTTTTCTCAAGGGTGATCTATTGTTGTTGGCATGTGAATGAAAATGTTGTTGCTGTGTCTTTTTCCCCTTGTTTCTGCTTCCAATGACACATTGTGCACGCTTTCTTAAGAACCTGGGAGAGCAGTTCAATTTGCAACATTTACATGATTCTCTAAACGATAGTACTGATTCTATAAATTTGAGATTTTAAGGATTAGGGAAGCAGTATCCTTCTCCTTCGGAGTATCATGATTTTTGGACCTTGTCGTTTCATTCACATCAACTATGTGACTGTTCTTCATCAGTTATCAACCCAGTATTGTTATGAAAGAAACAGGGTATTATGAAGAACTTTTAGCCACTGAATTAGTAATTGAAATAACTTGACGATTGTAGAGGTATATATTGAAATCGGGAGATATTATTGAAATCGGGAGATATCATGGTTGCATGTTAGCTCCCCCCCCCCCCCCCCCCCCCCCCCCCCCCCCCCCCCCCCCCCCCCCCCCCCCTCTTTTCATTTCAAATTAATAATCTGCAATTTATACCTGCAAAATAATGTTTAGGAGAAATGCTCTTTTACCCACTAGGCCACTACTCAAAAATAATGTTAAGGAGATTTCCTTTTCTTGGGGCGCGCATTGCAAAGCGTGCCCATACGCTCATCTTAAAGTGCAGTGGTACATCTTTTCCCCAAATTTTTTTGCCATACTAACATTTTGAAACTATTTGTAAAAGTAGGTTTCTTCCCAAACTATTGGCAAGTTTGAGCTAGTTGTAGCCACGTAGCAGTGGACATTAATGGGAATAGTGGCTATAACAACTAGCTCACACTTGCCCATAGTTTGGGAAGTGGCCAGCTTTTAGAAATGGATAATGCTACACATACTATCAATTTTATTACCTTTCTATTTACTATCTTAGGTGACACATAACTATTGAATATTGCTACCATCTGCTTTACAATAATCTACATTAATACATCTGCTCTACAATAATCTACATTAATAGTATGCCATATAATAAGAGCATCCACAGTCGTTTTCTATTTCTCCCATTTTTCTATATTATAGCAAACGGTGCGCTGCACTCGTTTGCTATATATGCCATTTTTCCCATTCCTCTCAAATCTGTTTCTCAAATTTGAGAAACGAAAGTAAGAATTCTCAAATATAGAAGACGGGGAATCATATACCGTCCGAAGGATTTTAATATTTTTTAATCGACTGAGACGGGAAATCATATACCGTCTGAAGGATTGTCGATTTTTTTTAATTTAAAAAAGGGTCGGACGGGGAATGATACCCCGTCCTTACCTTTTAAAAAATTTTTTTTTGGGAAAAAATCCCCAGACGGGGAATCTTCTCCCGTCCGGGGATTTTTTTTTTTTTTTTTTTTTTTTTTTTTTTTTTTTTTTCCCAAATTGCTCTTCAATCTCTTTTGAACGAATTTAAAAGTCCAGGGGTAATTTGGTCTTTTGCCAAATGAGAAAAATTTGAGAAACGACGACTGCAGTATACTCCCCTATATGCTATTACTGTAGCTGCCATATTTTGGCAAATAAGAATAACGACTGTGGATGCTCCTAGGTAGTAATAAAAAAAAATAGTAAATTTGGTCGTAGGTATAGCATTACCCAACAAAAATAATTTCTAATTTTGGCTGAGTACGAACAAATAAAAAATCCCCAAATCTTCATTTTCAAATAGAAACTCTAAAAATCCTCTGTGTTACCTCCAATTCTCACAGCCATGGCTCTTCCTCACCTCTCTCATTTCAAACCCCCAACAAATCCCCTTCTCCACCCCCCCTCCTCTGAAAACCCTGATCCCTAATTCCTCTTCCCTCCCATTTCTCAACAGGAACAACAAGAAGATTCCCAATCCCTTCACAAATCTGAGATGCTCTGCTTCCCAATCTCAAAGCAGCGACTACATGCAAAGCGACCGATCCCTCTATCCTCGACCTCAAGAAATCCAATGGAGCAAAGAGCTGGCCAATACCGTCCACCTCATCGGCACCGTCGGCGCCCCTGTCCAAATCAAGCAGCTCAGCAGTGGAAACGTCCTCGCTTGGACTCGACTCGCCGTCAAGAAATCGTCATCCGAAACTTCGTGGTAGGTTGCTATTAGAATTTTGCACACCAGGTATTTGATATGGTTGTCTCGGAATTTTCAATTCGTAAAGGAACATAATTGCTAGTATGATGTGTTCCATTTATGAGCCAATTGTGTAAAGTGGTAGACTTGATGGAAGATATTGGATTATCTTGTCATGTGTTAAGTGAGATGAATTTGATTGGACTTGAGCTAACTGCCTACGCTTGTGTTATTGTGGTTAACCTGCAAAACCGACCCTGAAGGTTCATTAAAATTTAAGAAACTACAAGTAAGAAAAGGCAGAATACCCATACTTTATTGCAAAAATGTAACTCATACGTCAATTCTAAATTGCCCTTTGCTCATAGTTTTTTAGATGTTGCTGAAACTTCAGGATAGTTTGTTTGTTTTTTTGTTTATTTTGTTTTGTTTTTTTTAAAAGTTCAAGATGTGAGCGCATGTATTTGTAGATGACTTGGGTAGTTCCTTTAGTTATGGGGATTAATTGAATCTTTTGTACGTGCAGGATCAATTTGACATTTTGGGATGAGCTGACACAAGTAGCTGTGTATGTTTCTGCTAGGCTTGTATTTGATACTGTAGAAGGAGATCAGGAGAAGCCACAAGTTTACTACAAGGTCATTTTATTAATTCAAAAAAATCGGTTATTTCTCTTTACATGTTTGTTTGCTCTTCTGAAAATTGATGCACATGCTAGCAGGTAGTGGTTCAAAAGTTGAATTTTATTGAGAAGAGTTACCCAGCTGTTTCGTTGTATGACCCGGAGAGAAACTCAAACGTTTCAGGTATACGCTTCCTTTATGATGTCTTAGAAGTGCAGGGTGGCGTTTGTCCTCACAAAATTTTGCAGCTAAGTGTCTTTTTCTGCGACTCTCAGGGGAAAGGACTGGGAATTATTCACGCAACTCTTCTAGATCTACTGAAGAGCTTTGGCAGGCCTTCTTTGCTAATCCACTTGACTTGTGGGACAACAGGAGGAATAAGGTTTCTGAACGCTCTTTTTTATATTGATGTTTTGTGATATCTGTTAGTTTTGTGCTTGATATCGTGCATGGTTCTTCTAAAATAAGATAGGAAGATAGTAAATATGTTATGTTTGGCTATGATAATGTTTTTGAAGTTGGTGATCAATATCATTATGCCTATGTGGTTGACTTGAATGCATGTGTACATAGATCAATCCACCATTAGCACAACAGTGATTCACTTACAAAAGGTGTTAATGATATATTCATGGACAGAAAAAACTTAGAAGCACATATCTCTATTACCAATAGTGACAGGGATACATCTCTTTGTTGCTTTTTTTTGGTATGATTTTTGCCTGATCATTTAATCATAATAATTGGTGGGTGTCTGGATGGACTCTAGTTTTTATAACTAGTTTATTGAGTTCAAAAGTGTAAATGTTCAAGTTTCTTCATTGCCTAATAATACAATTTTTTCTTTGGCCACAAACGATTATTAAGTTCAAGAAATAAGTAATTGTTTTGTTTGGGCTTATATATGTAATGTTTATTTGAAAATGCTGAAGAAAACAAGACTACTTAGTGATTATTGTGTCGTCTGAGGTCATTTTCTACTCTAGGATGTAAATGATATATTAATGATGATTTAAAATTTTCTGCAATCTTACAGAGAAATCCCAGGTCTCCAGACTTTAAGCACAACGACACTGGTGAAGCTTTGTGGATTGAAGGCAAGTTCAACCCACCTTGGGTTAAGTCCCAACTGGCAATCTTGGACACCAGACTGGCTTCTTGGAAGCCAATGAAAACCATGCTGGTTCTTTTGTTAATGGTGATGACTTCACTTCCTTCTCATAGTGGGTGCTTCGTTTGACGAGGATGTGGTACTTTTGTTCAGTCAATCAATATGTACTTCACATCTCGAGTTTTCTCATGTTGTTTGACATACCTTAACCAGCCTCAGATGTAACCCACTTTATCATTACATTTTATAATTTAAATGTGGAGATTGCTCTGTTGAGCATGCAGTTCTATATATTCATATGTTCACGACATCTTTTTTGTGCTATCAATTTGTACTTTAAGATTTGCATAAATTTTGTCGAACTTCCCCAAGTTTTCCTGAACTTAATTATTTTGATTTTGCTCACTGATTATTCAGTATAATTTACATTATGAGCCATGAAGTTTCACATTCCTGACTTGCAACAATTTTCTTGTGTTTCCGTTTTGTTCTCTTAAGTTTGTACTACTGGCAGTAAACTTCACTGAGATAACTCACTTGTAAAGCCTTCATATTCATAAGCTCACAACCTTTCACGGAGTAATTCCTGTTGAAGGAATTTGAAGATATCTTGTTCTAGATTGCTTGTTAAAACAAGTTTAGTCTCGTTTTCCTCCCCATCTGTTATTATCGTTCTAATAATTGAAGTCGAGAAACAGCTGCTGTTCCTTCTTTTTCCCCCCTCTATAGTTCAGTAAGGCATTTTACAGACATTTCTATGCAAATAATTTTCAACTTTCAATTATGATAATTGTTACTATAAATACAGCCCTAATAATTTCTAACTCTTTCATTAATCGAAGTTCACGTGTTTATTTTTCTAGGATATTTTAATTGCCTCTTGGTACATCATCATGATTCTTGTTCTAGCTGAAACTTGGGACTGAATTTCCAAGTTTCCACCCCACTTAAACCTTGTACAAATTTCTCATAATTTATTCAACTAATATTTATTTCTTTGACATCTTTCCAGTGTAGTTATGGCATTCAAATGCACTCAATTTTCTCGTGAACATTCTGTTATCGATTTTCAATTTTTAACTATTGCTTGTTGATTGTTCTCTTAGAAGCATTTCAAACTATTTGGCCCTGAATTATCACTCTCATTTGCAGTTTATTACCTGGAAGGCTAGGTCATTTTCCTTCATTCTGCAATACAAATGTTCACAGAATTACTAATTTACAGATTTTCTTGTCTGTTTAATGGAATACACAATGCCATTTTCTTCCTAAATCTACTTATTCGTAGCAGCATGTTGAATTTGTCTTTCTATCAGAAAAACTATCTCTAGATGTGAATAAAGAAAGGTATTTACCTGATCACCTCTCATTGAAGACATGATATGAACAATCAAGTTATGCTTAAGACATTATGCGACTTCTTGGTATCAGGATATAACCACTGTCGATGTTCCAAATGGATCCATTCATATAGCTTACCCATTTATATTTACATTGAACTATTCTGATGCAGTTCATTATATGGATCTAGAGGAGCATATACATGAGAATTGGTTCATAGCAGAAATTGCGTCTTTTTTTTTTCTTTCAACTTGCTAAGTTCTAACTACATCATTTTCAAAATGGAATACCCAGAAGGAAGCATTCCAACATGCTGCTAGTCTCTCGCTTTGTATCGGATTCAAGCTTTCTTGCAATTCTGAAGTTAAATGTTCATTGTTATGATGTGGAGCTGGAGAATATTTGCAAGGATACTCTCTCAGAAACGATGAAGCCAGGTGCTGAGTTCTTCCCTTCTGTCCTGATTTTATATTTGAGGTGCCCTTAAATCTCTTAAATTTAAATTGCCAGCAATTTCCTTTGATTTTCTTTCTTCATGGGAAAAAAGCGAGAAACATACATGAACTTTTAGGTCAAAGGAGATAACCCACTTGCAAAACTGGTCAACGCACATAACCGCCTGAAGTAGGTACGGCGTTGGTCAACTGTTAATTTTTAAGTTACATACACTTCATGTATTTTGTATATGGCAAAAATACCCTCATTCTGAATTTTGGGTTCAATTTTGAGAGAGAGAGAGAGAGAGAGGCAAAGAGGATGAGCAGGAAGATGAGATTGTTGGATATTGTTAGATATTTTAGATATTATATTATGAGATAGATTAATTTAGTCACATATCGAATAATGGATTGGTTTAGTCATTCATTCTCTTCTATATATAGGAGACATATTGTACTTAGTTTATTCAATCAATCAATAATCAATAATAAAGTATTTCTTTCCATCCCTAATTCTATCATGGTATCAGAGCCTATAGTCCTATAAGGCCTATACTAATTTTGTTCTTGTCGTCGAGGTGGAGTGGTTCTCACCTTCATCGGAAATACTCCACCTCTCGACATCCCTCTTCTTCTCCCAATCAAATCTCAAAACCCCAATCCCCTCCACTAATCAAATCAACCGTCAAATTCCTAACCTAATCCACAAAAACAACAAGAGCGACTACATCAACAACTCCGGCAACAAACAACAACTCCCGCAACACCCAACATCACCACCACCATCATCATCGCTGCATCCCGATCAACAAACCCATCGACAACTCTAACACTAGGAGCGACTACAACAACAACTCCGACAACAAGCCAACAACAACTTCGGCAACTCCTAGCACCCAAACCCATCGAAGAAGAATCCCGACACCACCAACCCCGCTGCAATACCCTAATCCTCGACATCAACTCTTTTCTTCTTCATCGGCAAAATCCCTGAACACCTACTTCGGCGACCCAACACATCGACCTCCACTCAAATCCAACCAGTCCCGACCCAAACTCCATCAAGCCTAGCCGCCTCCCAGCTTCCAATTTTAAAACCTTAGTCGCCTGTACTCGAACCCAACTCCAGCTGTCGCCGCCGCCGTAATACCCGTCGCCTACCCAGATTCCACCCACATCCGAAATGTGACACCCCAAATTCCATTTACATATAATTCGTAGTACAACATGATCGTAACTTCAATTCATACAATTTTACAAGGAAATTAAAACTTTTCTTTTATTACACAACAATATTTATTACAGAGTTACACAGTGGAATAAAATACAACAAGAAGTACAACTCTAATATCAGCAACTTAAATCATGAATATATTCTTTATCATCAACCGTCTTTAAGTCCTTGCCAATCCAATCACGCTCTACACTGAAAATCTATGGGCACGTCAGTTGCTTACAACCGATGCAATGTGATAAACAACGATCCTCTCTATACTGTATTATAACGAAATCTCTTTAACAATCACAAACTTGAATGCATATAAAGTGTAAAGAGTGACTATCCTAAACATGTCAGTGTATGCAATGACTTAATGCCTAATGCAGACGTTTACGCTAGGATGGCACTAATGCATACTTGTTCGGATTCTATGCATCCCATACTATATAGGTCTGAGGGCAAGCACCTACGTACTTCATATTAAAGGGTTTTATCCCTCGCCATGATAACTACTCAGTAATAAAACAAAGTTTAGACATTCCGCGAGTACGGATTTCAGTCCCAGAGATCGACCGCCTGACTATATAGAATCCTCATCGTGCGAACATTCCGCAAGTGTCTCTCTAGTCCTGGTATATGCATATACACTGGAGTACGGCGTACTATCCGCCCGACTAATCATGATCCCGGAATTCACCGCCCGATCAATCATAATCCCAGATTTAATTAAGGCTCGCCTCCATCGCAAGCAACCATAGCCCCAGAATCCACCGCCCGACTGGGTCTATAGTCCCGGAATCCACTGCCCGACTGGGTCTATTAGAGGCCCTCCACTCACGTTTGTCCAAGTTTACTACATCTTCACTTAGTGCCTAATTCTTAAGTTTAAACATGAATAAATAATACTACCTAGAGCTAGTTTACCCTCCTACCGGTCTTACACAAAAATATCGAGAACGACAGCCCATATTGGCCACTTCTCAAAAATCAATTATTCATTTCCATTACTTTTGCTGGTACCTGGGTATCACTAAGCCTCTAGAATCAACATTTTTCCATGTTCAACAACTTGGGATACTCATACCCTTATAACTCATGTTCAAGTATTCATAATTCATTCGAATTCTTTCATTCATTCTTATTTATTCATCAATAAGTACAATCTCAACCAATTCATTTCACAATACACTTTTCATAATCATCAAAACCTTCTCAATACAATTTAATTAAGATTAAAACATAATCTCTTAAAATTCATCATTAAAAACTCATCTCATCATTTTTCTTTGATTTATTTTAAAATAATTCCTAACATCATTAACCACATATATATATTTCTTGAGTTCACATCTCATCTAAGCATGAATATGATCTTTATTTTTCCAAAATATAACTTAAAACAGCGAGAATGTATTTTCAATCACCTCGTTTAAGTATCATTTGCAAAACAGTAAATTCAAAGTCAGAAACTACATTTCATGCTATTTGTAAAAATCATAGAAAATCATATACTTCACGAAATTTTACGTTATTTATATAAAAATAAAGGTGTACAAGTCTACTACAATTTCTTAGTTATAAGTTTCCTCAAAATACTGTACCTATATCCTTGAATTCTTCGAATTATACAGTAGGGTCGAAATAGTAAAATACTGCCACTGTACAGTCTTATAAAATTCATATAAAATTCAATTCTTTGTGGCAATTTGATTTCTTAGACTTTTTAGAAAGGTTAACGAGTCTACTACAATTTCTTAGTTCTGATTTTTCTCAAATTATTTCATTTAAAATGCTGAATTGATCAAAAACCGAAATGTGTACAGATTTCCAACAACCAGTCAACTACTAACCAGTTCTGAGTTTAGATTTTATTAAAAATAGTAAATGACCTCTAAATCTTATGAAATTTTAAATGGATGTTCATGGCACATACAAGATGCTCCCAAAACAGTTTTAATTCTAGATTCTAACTATTTTATTAGATACGATTTTCTAATGTGCAAACAAAATTCAAAACAGTAATTTTTCTTGGCATGGATTAGTAACTTTGTGTACAAATCTATATTCATTTCATTTAATCTAATCATGGTGTACTACCATGCAATCAAACAACATCATTTCAACTTATCTACAAGATAACTTCTCAATTAGCATGCATTTCATTTAAATATCATCATCACAAATTAACCACTACTCATATGTATAAACAATTTTAAATATCAATTTTCCTACACATGCATGATACTAAAATTTTAGAAAGTTCAAGAAGACACCCACCTTAATTGAAGAAAGAAAATGAACTCCTAGCTCCAAAAATGGGACTTCCTTCTTCTCCTAGCAAGCCTTCCTTCCTCCAAGCAAGAACTCAAATAACTCTCTTTTTCTTCTTTTCTTTTCTTTTCTTTCTTTTCCTCTCTTTCTTTTCTTATCTTTCTTATATTTTGTTTCTTTTGATTTTTGGTGTAAGATTTCATGAAGAAAGGGGGTGATATTTATAGGGTTTGAGAAGACTCTTCTACTACCCAAATTAAGTGTTCAAATTCACAATCTACATAACCCCCCTTCACTAATTGCCCAATCACCATTACTACACAAACTCCAAACTCTTCTTCTTCCTTCATGAATTGGCCAACCCTTGAATTTCCCACATGTGTACACTTCTCATTTAGTTAGTTGTTATTTATTTGATTGTACATGTTACATGACAATTGTAGGATAAAAAGTGTTTATTAAAAAAAAGGTAGATTAACTAATGGGTTTTTCTTTTAATTAGTGGCTTCTCTTTTAATCAACTTAGTGGACTTTAAAATAAACTTTATGCCTATGAGTTTTAATTAAAAAATAAATAATACATTTGTGATTAGAAAATGAGAAGAAAAGTTCTCATGACTTAATAAAATTTTAGGAATAAAATGTGCATGAAGTTTTACGTGTAAAATACGTGCGAAAGAAAATAATAAATATTCGAATACAAAATAAATTCGGGAGAATGGAAAATATTCATAAACAATAAAAATACAATATACGTAAAATATTCATATTGATAGTGTTACGGCTATTTCACGTAACGAAAAAATATACGTAATCTACACGTGTATCGAAGACACGTGCAAAACATGCAAAACACAAGGATTAAAATAAATGTTTGAGTTGGCTACAAATAGGATTGAAATGAGTGTTGAGAAAACGGAAAACATATAAATAATTAGAATATAAGCTACTTCTGACATTTATATAAAAGTACGTTACGAATATTATTCGTAATAATACGAAATACACGTGCGTAACACGCGATGACAAAATTGTCATTACTCAATTTTGTGGGGGTGTTACACGTAACCCATAGCCGCCACTTCCCCGTCGCCGACGTCTCCCTCAAATCACCTCCTCGTCGCCTTCCTGCCTACTCTCCTACTCCTTCAAAACCTAATCCCGAAGAAACCCTAGCCGCCACTTCGTCGCTGCCACTCTTTTGTTCTCTTTCCCATTTTATTTCGGATCCAAACCCGAAGCCCTCTTACCCTATATTCCAAACCTGATAACCCTATACCCATATTTTACTCTAACTGCACCCTACTCGACCCGTTTCCAAAAAAAAAAAAATCTTTCTTGCAGGTCCTTCAGCTTCTACCGTCTTCGTCATCAAACTCACACTGAGTTTGAGAGGGAAAAATATCAACATCATCACAGTTCCCGTCTTCCTCACCTTCTGTCGACGTCCACCATCTTCCACATCCAGTTCTCAGTTCTCAAGTCACGGGTGAGATCCCATCACAGTTCTAAGTTCAGGGATAATTCTCAACTCAGAGGTGAGATCCCAACATGTGTCACTTCCTTTGACAATTCTCAAGTCAGGGGTGAGATACCAACATGCGCCACTTCCTTTCACAACATACAACAATTCTCAAGTCAGGGGTGAGATTCCAACATGCACCAATAGTGCGCCACTTCCTTCCACTAATTCTTAAGTCCGGGGTGAGATCCCAACACATGCGCTATAGAGCGCCGTTCCAAGTATCACAGTTTACCGTCCCTGCCACATCAACATCGTCAATATTCCAACTTGAGTTTGAGAGGGGTGTTAGATATTATATTATGAGAGAAATTAGTTTAGTCCCATATCGAATAATGTATTAGTTTAGTCTTTTCTTTTCTCCTATATATAGGAGACATATTGTACTCAGTTTATTCATTCAATCAATAATCACTAATCAATAATAAAGTATTTCTTTTCATCCCTAATTCTATCAGATATGATTCAAATTTGATGGGTTTTGGGTTAGGATTTAGATTTGATGGGTTTATTGGATTCACATTTAATGGATATTTTGGATTTGGGTTTGAGAGGGTGGGAGAGATGAAGAGAAGATAGAGGAGATAGGAGGATAGAAAAAGGAAAGGTATAGGGTTTGGGTTTGGGTTCGGGTATAGTGCTATTCGGGTTGGATTTATGAGGTATGGTAGGTAGAGTAAGAATGAGAGAAAAAATGATTGATTTTTTTTTGCAAATAAGTCTCCCACAATTTTAATATTTTTAGGGGTGTGTTTGCTAAAAAGATATATTTTAGTGTATTATTAGGGGTGTATATGCAACAAATATTTTTAGTGGATTTATTTATAAAAAATAATTACTAAACAGTATAAGGGTATTTTCGTCATTTATAAAATATGTCCGCTGCATGTAACTTAAAAACTAATGGTTGACTTGACTAACACCGTATCTATCTTAGATGGTTATATGCATTGACCAATTTTGCCGGTGGGTTATCTACTTTAGCCCTAAAAATACAAGTGAGTTTCTCACATTTAACACTTATTTCTGTCTTCATAGATTAGTTGTGTATGTTTGTATATGAATACGCATTGGTATCATTCATGCTGTATAATTGTCCTTTTCGTTTTGCTATTTTTTTTTTGGATCAGAAAAGGTTGGCCTTGGTCCCCCCTAGTTTCATTAAAAAGATTTTAATAAAACAAAAAAAGTAAAAAAAACAAACCAGTACTGGACAATGATATTCATGCACCCCACATTCGGGCCATGATATTCATTGTCCCACAAAAGGAGATGCACCTACATAAGACACTCCGGATCCCCTGAATCCCACCAAAATACAGACAGGTAAATAGAACTGCCCAAAATACATAAAAGAAGAAAACCCCCCAAAAGACATGAAGACTCCCCGATGAGTGACCCACTCTCCTCATACCAATGAATCAACCCGCCTCTGCCGTGCCGCCACCATCCTGTGATCCAACCTGGTCGGAGGCAGAATTCCTGTCAGAGCCCCTGATCCTTTTTGACTGTCCGTCACCTGCCGTAGAAGACCAGAACATGATATTAGCAATGATCTTGGTAAGCAATTGTTGGTGCATGATGTGTGTGTGGGTGCTTCTAAAGATTCTATTGTTCATTTCTAACCATATGCCCCAGCATATAGCCGCCACCCTCGTGACCCAACTATCGGACTGGCTGCTCTGGATGTGACCCTCTTTCCACCTACCCTCCCCCCTCCCCCCTCCCCCCCAGGCTTCGAGAACCGATCCCGGACCTTCCCCGTAGATACCGAATCTAGAGAGGAGGTGACCCCAAATGGGCCTCGCAAAATTGCACCTGACTAGTAGATGGTCCACCGTTTCATTGTCCTGATTGCACATCACACAGTTAACCGGACCTAGCCAACTTCGTCTAGCCAAATTATCCCTAGTTAGGATGGCGTTTCTGCAAGCAAGCCAGTTAAAGGTCTTCACTTTCAGTGGGGCATGAGCTTGCCATACTGGATCGAAAACTCTAACCCCCCCATCGTTGAGCCGATTATACGTCGACTTAACCGAGAAGACACCCCCTAATTGTGCCTCCCATTTTAGTTTATCCTCATGATCGGTACCCGTAGGCTTCTAATCTTGCAAGAAGGCAATCATCTCCTGTTTTTGGGTTCTAGCCTCGTTTGTAATTCGTCCTAATAGTCTTGGTCTCCATGCCTCATGTCTCTAGTTAGCAGCTACCCGGTCGTATTTGTCAGTAGCAAACTGTAAGCCTGCGGGAAACGCCTTTTTAGGTTAATGGGACCACACCATTTGTCCTTCCAGAAGCACGTCGAGTCTCCGTTCCCAATGGAAAAAGAAACCCCGGAGATGAAGATGTCTCTAGTGGTAGACACCCCTCTCCAAAACCCGGAAGAGGAATCCTTGTTTTTTTGTTTCCGGTGAATGCAGCCCTTTTTCAAGTAAGAAGCCTTTATTAAGGCCCCCCATTTAGCCTTCGATTTATTTTTTAGTTTCCACCACCATTTGCATAGCAAAGCTTGGTTCATCTGACGAATATTGATGATCCCTAAACCTCCAAACTCTTTTCGTCTGCAAACTGTGCCCCATTTGATTAAAGCATAACCTTTCCCTTCTCCCGCCCAATGCCATAAGAACCGACGCCTCAGTTGGTCAATTTTTTTGACCACCCAAACTGGAATATGGTAGAAGGACATAAAGTATAAAGGAATCGAGCTGACCACGGCATTAAGCAAAATCAGTCTCCCTCCGAATGACAACATTTTACCTTTCCACCCCTCTAGCCTGCTAGCAATCTTGTCAATGATGCCATTCCAATCCCCCCTCCTGATGTTCCCAGTACCAATCGGTAATCCCAGGTATTTAACCGGTAGTTTCTGGATCGAGCAGTTTAGAATATGTGCAATAGAGTTCCCCACTTCCCCAGGTGCACCTAAGAGTGTAATGGAGCTTTTGTTATAGTTCACTTTTAATCCAGACCATTCTTCAAATAAGTACAATCCCCATTTCAGGATAGCAGCTTGCGTAAGATCGCATTCGCCAAAAATAACCGCATCGTCCGCATATTGTACATTCATGATAGCTGAGATACCCCTCCTCATGCCTAGACCATTGATCAAACCGTTGGCTCTGTAAGCACACAGCATCATATGCAATCCGTCCCCCACAAGAGTGTACAAGAGTGGGGACAGCGGATCCCCTTGACGCAGCCCCCTCCTACATCTGATTTTCTTCCCGGGTTCATCATTGACCAGCACATTGAACTTGGAGGTAGTAAGCCACGTCTGGATCCATCCTATCCATCTGTTACCGAACCCTCTTCTCTGCATGATCTCTAATAAGCATTTCCATTCAACTTTATCGTATGCCTTCTCGAAGTCCAGTTTAAGCATGAAGCCCGCCTTCTTCCGCCTCTTCGTATCCTGTATGACTTCTTGAACTAGCGCCACTCCTTCGAGGATGTCTCTCCTTGCAATAAACCCAGTTTGATAGTCCTCTATGAGGTCCCCGATAATCTTCCCCAGCCTGTTAGCGAGGACCTTAGTGATGATTTTGACGGAGCAGTTAATCAGGCTGATAGGTCTGAAGTCATTAACATTCCTAGCCCCCTGCTTTTTGGGGATAAGGCAGACATTAGCGTAGTTGAGTCTCTCCAGGTTCAGAGTACCGTCGTAAAATGCATTCATGATAGCCATAACGTCAGGCTTGACAATCTCCCAGAACTTTTTGTAAAAGAAAATAGGAAATCCATCTGGCCCTGGAGCGCTATCTTGGCCCATCCCCCACACTGCGGCCTTGACCTCATCCATAGTGAAAGGTTCTTGCAGTGCCTCCACTCTGAGAAGGATCTCACTTGGTAGAGCCTCCCATAAATTACCATTGGATTCGCTTAGCCCATCCCTGGCTTGGCCAAGGAGGTCTTTGAACTGGGCATCTACATGGTGTCGTATTTGACTCTCATCTTCCACAGAAATACCGTCAATATCCAAAGAGTGGATGTAGTTGTATCTACGCCGCATGCTTGCGACCTTGTGGAAGTATTTATTGTTAGCGTCGCCTTCTTTCAGCCGCCTAATCCTTGATCTTTGTCGCCACATAATTTTCTCGTTGATGTAAGTTTGCTGGATATCTGCTCTGCATGTCGTGAGCCTGTGAAACTGGGTATCATCCAGGACACCAATTTCCTCTTTTCTTTCCAGTTCCTCAATCTCGCTAATAGCATCGTGTTTCTTGATCAAAATGTTCCCGAACGTCACTTTATTCCACCTTCTAAGTCTCCTTCTGAGGATCACCAGTTTGTGGTGTAGTCTGGCCGCTGGCTCCTCCTGCCCATGGCCCGCTTCCCAACAAGACTTGACAATTTCTTGACATTCCGGTTTGGGAAGCCACATCTTCTCGAATCGAAATAGGCTTGGTCTTCTTCTTCCCTCTTCTCCCGAGTCAAGCATGATAGGTACATGATCCGAAGTGTTTCGAATACATGACCTTGCCATCGCCAAAGGGAACTTGGAGTCCCAGTCTGTAGAGACTAGGATCCGGTCTAGCTTAGCAAGAATCAGCTCCCTACGTAGATTGGACCACGTAAAACAACGATCGTTGATAGGAAGATCCATCAACCTCAAAGATGAAATGACCAGGTTGAATTTCCTCCTGTCATGACCATTGCCAGTCCCTCCACTCCTTTCAAAAGAGTGTCTGACGATGTTGAAATCCCCTCCCACGACCCACGGAAGAATCCACCTTCCCCTGATGTGCTGTAGCTCGTCCCAAAGATGTGGTCTGAGAGAACGATCGTTAGGACCATACACTGCCGTGATTGTTTGTTGCCACCCATCTAGCCTTCGATGGACCACAATCGAAACCGTATATACCCCAACCCAGGAATCCAGTAAATCGAATTTATCGCAATTTACCCCCACCATGATCCCCCCTGACGCCCCTATGGCGTCCCTAACCTTCCATCCCTGAATATGGTCTATCTTTAGACCCCTGAGAACCATGCTCGTTGGTTAAGATAATTTAGTCTCTTCCAAGCAAACAACATCTATATGATTATTTCTAACAACCTCTCCTACCATAGTGCGCTTGGCCGCCCGGCCAAGCCCGCGAACGTTCCAAAAAAGGATTTTACACATTAATAGAGACGACCCCCCCTTTTGACGGTGTAGTGGAATCCAGTTCTACCAGGTTACGGGACACGCAATCGGCGTCCGTCCCCCCTTGTGGACCCGAAATAATATTGGCAACATTAACCAGTTCCCGTTCCCGAATGTCGTCAATAATACTGGTGTGAGTGTTGTGGTGCAAGTTTATACCATATACATTGGCAAGCTGAAGTAACAAATGGTCAGGAATAGAACCAAATATGGAAATATTCGATTTAATACCTGTGATGCTTTCATAGGCTTTACGCTTTCCAACCCTCTGGTAGATTTCTTTGACAGTCATCGGCTTTTCCCCTTTGTTCCGCTGTCTGACGCTACGTCTTGAACCCTCCTTCGCCTTTAGAAGTTGTTTCTGCTTCCCAGTCCCTACCAACTCCATTCCCTCATTGAAGGGTATAGAGTCTCGCTCTTCTACTGATTCAGGCTCTACGGATTTGGTAGAGTCAGAGTCCGAATCAGATGATGCATCAGCTTTCTGTTGACTGATCGCAGCCCAATTCCCCAGCATAGCCTTCATCATCTTTTGAATTTCGTGCTCTACTCTTTTTTCCACCTCCTGATTTAGCAGCTCTTCAATCTGTGGGTCCCTCTCCTCATTAGTAGCCTCCGTGTGCTGCTTCTCCTGTATGGCCCCGAAGCACTGGCCAACACCCGATAGAGTAGACGAATCAGTCCCTTGGAAAACCCCCTCCATACCCCGGCCTTGAGAGGGCCCATGAAGGCCCAGTCTTTTCCCGTAGCCCAAGTGACGGCCCAATTCGCACCCTTCTAAAAAAGAACCCGGTATTGGCGCTTTCTTTTGGCCAACCTCGAGCCCAACGACCAAGTCTTCAGTCACATCATCCTTAGCTCCAGACTGGAGATGTACAACCCAACGACCAAGTCTTCGTTTTGCTATTTAAAATTATGTTTTTAGGAAATGGACAGTTCAACGCCAAAGTAGCAACTTTAATGGACAAATGTGCTTGACTTTAGAAATATCAAAGAGATACTACTGTCGATATTAGTGTCTTACATTTACACCCCCACCTTCTTATCCCTCCACTTTTCTAATTCATCTTTAAATCCCTTTCCGATTTGGTTCACTTTTATTTAAGTACTCTTTTATACCCCCTTTTTTTCTCACATTGTTTAAAGGCACAGACTATTTCTACCATCTACTATTTTTCATGCTACTATTGTTTGAAAATTTATCATGTTGAAAATTTTAGGTTAATCTAGAAAACGGAAAATCAGAAAATCTTTGCCACAGGGACGAAGAGTTGTAGATTGAAGGGGGGGTTAAATTATGAATAAAATTTCGGAGAGGGGTTGCTGGGGTATAAAGTACGTATTTTACCTTAGTTAATAAATCAGACTTTATGTTTATTATGTGTTAGAGTCGCCGCACTCCGATCGTCGACTCCGCCTAAGATGTTAGTGCCATGGAGTAGGAGAGAACTTAGTTATGTTGTGTGGAAGAATAGTTAGGAGTATGAGTCTGTTTCAGAATGGGTGTACGTGCCTTGCGCACTTTTATTTGAATTAAGAGTTGAGCGGGTAAGGCTGATGGCGGGAAGAGGATTCTGTGCGTGTTGCACGTGCTTCCCAAATCTGTCTAGTAGCGAGCCCGTTGTTGCTCTATATTAGCTGTAATGTTTTGGATAAGGCATTATCAATAAAAATCTTCTTCATCTTCTCCTATCTTCTCTTATCTTCTCCTATCTTCTTCTCCTTTCTCCTCCTTCTTTCTCCCCTCAAGCTTCTTCATGGCTCGATCCAGAACTCATAAAAATGTTAGGATCGAGAGAAAAACAACAGAGATAAATTTGAGAAGAAAACAACACAAATATTATTTCTCAATCTCAAAAGACTTACAAAAACTTTCAATACTTTATAAGCTCTCTGTGGCTATCAATCTCTATTTTTCTCTTCAGTTGAGTGTGTCGTCAAATGAAGAAAATAGTGAGAATTTATAGGAGGGGAAGAGATACCATGCTTTTGAAGAGACAGCATGCTTCGGAAAAGACACCATGCTTCGGAAAAGACACCATGCTTGCATCAAACGTTGTCATGCATCAGCATGCACCAAACGTTGCATGCATGAGTGCATGCACTTTTATGGCGGGACCTACAATTCTCCCCCTCACGCCACATCTGCACCAATCCTCATCTCTCATCCATTCCAGTTATGTCTCTGCATAACTCTAGTTTCTCCCGAGACACAATCTTTGTCAACATGTCTGCTGGATTCTCCTTCGTGTGGATCTTCATCAGTTTCAACAATTGTTGATCCATCACCTCGCGTATCCAGTGATAGCGAATATCAATACGTTTTGTTCGAGAATGGTACATTGAATTCTTGCTCAAATCCAGAGCACTCTGACTGTCACAATGTACCTTGTAGTCATTCTGCTTGATCCCGAGTTCTTGTAGAAATCGCTTTAACCACAACATCTCCTTGCCAGCTTCAGCGGCAGCAATGTACTCTGCTTCTGTCGTAGATAGTGCAACGCACTTCTGCAACCTTGACTGCCATGACACAGCTCCCCCTGCAAAAGTGTAGATAAAACCAGAAGTCGATTTTCTACCATCAAGATCTCCAGCCATATCTGCATCTGTATAGCCTTCCAAAACCGGATCAGCTCCCCCGTAACACAAACATATCTTTGAAGTACCCTTAAGATACCTGAGAATCCACTTAACAGCCTCCCAATGCTCATTTCCTGGATTGGAGAGAAATCTGCTTGCCACACCCACTGCATGTGCAATATCCGGCCTCGTACACACCATTGCATACATCAGACTTCCAACCGCTGAAGAATAAGGCACAACTTCCATTTCCTCGATCTCTTTCCTGGATGAGGGACACGAACTCTTGCTCAACTTGAAATGATTAGCCAGTGGGATGCTAACTGGCTTGGCACCCTCCATGTTGAATCGCTTGATCACCCGTTCAACATATTTCTCTTGAGATAACCACAATCTTCGGGCCTTTCTGTCTCGAGAGATGTTCATACCTAAAATCTGCTGAGCTGGCCCAAGGTCCTTCATATCAAAGACCTTAGAGAGTTCTATCTTCAGCTGTCTGATCTTCACTGCATCTTGTCCGACGATCAACATGTCATCGACATATAGTAACAGTGCAATGAAATTTCCATCAGGGGATCTTTGAATGTAGACGCATTGATCTGCAGCAGTCCTCTTGTAGCCTTGACTCACCATGAATGAATCAAACTTCTTGTACCATTGCCTTGGTGCTTGCTTGAGGCCATACAAACTCTTCTTCAGCTTACATACGAGATTCTCTTTCCCTGGAACCTCGTATCCCTCTGGCTGCTCCATGTAAATTTCTTCATGCAGATCACCGTGAAGAAATGCAGTCTTCACATCCATTTGTTCAAGCTCCAAGTCTAGGCTAGCTGCTAATCCGAGCATGACTCGGATTGAAGTCATCTTTACAACTGGAGAAAAAATCTCACCAAAATCGATGCCTTTCTTCTGAAGGAATCCTTTGATCACTAGCCGAGCTTTGTGCTTCACCACCTTTCCGCTGCCATCTTTCTTGAGCTTGAATACCCACTTGTTCTTTAGTGCCTTCTTCCCTCCTGGAAGCTTAACCAAATCGTAGGTTTGGTTCTTCTCTAAAGAGTCCATCTCATCCCGCATAGCGTGCAGCCAGTTGTCTTTGTCTGGATGAGACAATGCTTCCTGGAAATTCTCTGGCTCTCCTTCATCAGTAAGAAGAATGTACTCTGATTCTGGATATTTAGTAGACGGAACATGGCCTCTTTCAGATCTACGTAGCTGAGGCTCACTCGTCTCAGGCGGTGTATCATTATCTTGTACTGGTTCTGCAGCTGTGAAAGGTTGCGGCTCCCCAGGCTCATCAATCCCTTCTTCCTCCTCCTCTGGTTCTGCTTCTAGTTCTTGATCAGACACATCATCATCTGCGGCAGCTTGTACTGGTACTGTATCTGGAACAAAGTCCTGAGTACCGACAGGTCTTTCAGCAATTGTAGGCTTTTCAGTGTCCCCATATGTCTGATTTTCATGGAACACCACGTCTCTACTTCTGATGGGCTTCTTCGTCTTTAGATCCCATAGCCTGTATCCAAACTCCTCGTCTCCATAGCCTATGAAAATGCATGGAGTGGTTCTCGCATCGAGCTTCTGCCTGAGCTCCTTTGAGACATGTGCATAAGCCAGACATCCAAATGTCCTCAGGTGAGAGTAGGAGGGGTTTTTGCCGGTCCATTTCTTCTCCGGGATGTTGAAATTCAGCGGGACTGATGGAGAATGATTGATCAAGTAGCAGGCAGTGCGAACAGCTTCTCCCCAAAATGGCTTTGGCAGCTTTGCTGTGCTGAGCATACTTCTGACTTTTTCCATGATTGTTCGGTTCATTCTTTCTGCTACCCCATTGTGTTGCGGGGTACGTGGAACCGTCTTCTCGTGCCGAATGCCCTGACTCTTGCAATAGGCATCAAAACTCCTGGATGTATACTCGCCTCCGTTATCTGAGCGGAGGCACTTCAGCTTCTTTCCCGTTTCACGCTCTACCATGGCATGAAATGTTTTGAAGCTTTCCAAGACCTGATCTTTTGTCTTCAAAAAATACACCCACACCTTCCGAGAAGCATCATCAATAAATGTTAGAAAGTATTTGTTACCGCCTAGCGACTCCACCTCCATGGGACCGCAAACATCAGAATGTATCAGACTGAGCAACTCTGATCTCCTTGTCGAAGAGGAACTAAAAGAGACTCTTCGCTGCTTGCCAAATAAACAGCTGCTGCAAGGTTGAAGCTCTGCATTCTTGGTAATGGAGATAAGATTTTCCTTCATCAAGGTTGATAAACCTTTCTCACTTATGTGACCGAGTCTCTGGTGCCACAGTTTCTGCGAAGCTTCATGTTCAACAATATTGAGACTCTCCATATTGATCTTCACATGAGTCTTGTACAAAGTGCTGCAGAGATATCCACGAGCGATCACCATTACACCTTTCAGCATCCTCCACGAGCCATTGCAAAAACGGTTATCATAGCCCTTTTCATCTAGGGCTCTCATCGAAAGAAGATTTTGTCGAAGTTCAGGTACATGGCGAACATCTTGCAGTGTGATTGTGCACCCGGCATCAGTCTGCATCCGAACGTCACCAATTCCGACAATCTTAGCAAAGCTAGAATTGCCCATCCTCACCGAGCCAAAGTCTCCAGCTTTGTACGTCGTGAAGATGTCCTTTCGAGGAGTGGCATGGCAAGATGCTGCAGTATCTACCACCCATTCTACGCCCTGATTCGACACATGGAGGCATGTCTCATCCTCATGAGAGCAAAGAGCCACATCTTCTAGTACTGTGACTTGTGCATCTCCTTCCTTCTTTGGTTGTGACCTTCCCTGACTGCCTTGCTTTTGTAACTTCCAACAATTTCTTTTCATGTGGCCTGGTTTGCCACAGTGATGGCAGTTGTATGCAGGCCTCCTTCCATCACTTGATTTGCCTCTCGATCTGCCTCTGCTTTGGCTCCTGCCTCTCCACCTGCCTCGATCTTCCTCTCGCTGTCTCCCACGGACTTCTGTGACGCAGGCTTGTGCTTCTGTGCCAACGTCCTTTCTCCGAGCTTCCTCATTGAATAGAGCATCCTTAACCATAGACATGGTAAGATTGCTAGTCGAAGCCGAGTTGCTGAGGGAGACCACCAATGTCTCCCAACTGTCTGGAAGAGAGCTGAGAAGTAGAAGTGCCTGTAACTCATCTTCAAGTGGTAACTCCACTGAAGATAGCTGATTCACCAGGCTCTGAAACTCGCTGGTGTGTTCTGCTACAGAAGTTCCTCCCTGTAGCTTCAGGTTCACCAACCGTCTCATCAGCAGGGCCTTATTTCGAGCTGTCTTGGCCTGGTACATGTCCGCCAGCTTCTTCCAAAGGGCAAAAGCATCCGTTTCCTGGGCAACATGATGGAAGACACTGTGATCGATCCACTGTCGAATCTGACCGATCGTTTTCCTGTTCATCTTCTTCCAGTCCGCTTCATTGGTAGCTTCAGGTCTTTCTCCCTTCTCCTCAATAGGATCAAAGAGATCTTTACAACTTAGGAGATCTTCCATCCGAGGTCTCCAAAGTGTATAGTTGGTGGCAGTAAGCTTGATCATGGCTCCAAATGATGATGATGATATTAATTCCTCCATCGACATCTTGATCTGCAAAGGCTTTTGGCACTCAACAACTCAACCTGGCTCTGATACCACTTGTTAGGATCGAGAGAAAAACAACAGAGATAAATTTGAGAAGAAAACAACACAAATATTATTTCTCAATCTCAAAAGACTTACAAAAACTCTCAATACTTTATAAGCTCTCTGTGGCTATCAATCTCTATTTTTCTCTTCAGTTGAGTGTGTCGTCAAATGAAGAAAATAGTGAGAATTTATAGGAGGGGAAGAGACACCATGCTTCGGAAAAGACACCATGCTTCGGAAGAGACACCATGTTTGCATCAAACGTTGTCATGCATCAGCATGCACCAAACGTTGCATGCATGAGTGCATGCACTTTTGTGGCGGGACCTACACAAAACCCCAACCCTGACATTATGTTCTCGGAAATTGGTTGAACTTAAACCAGTATTGAAACATGAGATCTTAATCAAGTTAACCGGTATTAAGACATTTAGTTCTTGAGCATTGAGTTCCCAGGAAACCTACCTTGCTTTCTAGTTCTGACCCAATACACCATTCTGGACCTTAAACTATTATATTAACAAGGATACAGAGTTCTTTAAAATTGCTCGAAATATTCTGTGTAAGTCATATGATTAGTCAAGTATACTCCAGTTTATATATCAACCTCTAGCATAAGTAAGAAACTGGAGACATCATTTGATTAGAAAAGCTTATCCCTAATTCTGTGCCTCCTTGCTCATCCACACCGTCTTCCATCCGAAGCTGATTCATTTGACCTCCACATATATATTTGAAGTATCGTAACATTTATGTTGACCTCCACATATATATTTGAAGTATCATAACATTTAAGTTGACCTGATCCACATATATATTTGAAGTATCGTAACATTTAAGTTCGTTGCATTTGTGCTCAGATTATCCCCATGCCTCCCATATTCCTTGGATCAGTTGTGATCATAGTGTAACTATGGCCATTAACACTGTTCTATCTATACTAGTTCCAACATATCATAGAAAATTATTTCACGTATATCCTACCTTAATTATTACCAAGTAGCAAAAATGAAATTCAGACAGTCAGGAGATGATATAATATAAACAAGGAGATGGCTTCTATAGGAGCTATATATAAGCTATAGCATAACTATGAATATGCCAAGCAAGAACTGTTTTCCTATCTTCTTTTCAGTTGTTATAAATATCGGCTTTTGTAAGCTTATAAGTTACAACCATTGTTGGTTCACCTTATGAATAAAACCATATCTGAATTTTAAAGAGACTTTAGGAGCAATGACATGATGTGGCCCACTGCATTTGCTATGCAGGTGTAAGTAGGATGGTCCTCACAACTCATATCACAACATGTGCACAATCTTATCAACATTAATTATGGATCAATTCAACCAAAAGAGAGTAAAGGAGATGGGACCAATTTCCACATAGAATGCTCCCATCCTCCTCCATCTGTTCTTGTGCCCTCACATGCACATTGTCTTCAAATCATCAATTCAAGGAACTGACTCTGGATCTTGTCACCCCTGAATCTTAATTCAGTACTGCTATATTCCTTCTCTGTTCTGTTCTTGAATATAATATTCTTTCTTTACTCATGCATCTCTGACTATAAATTTTTCTCAATTGAAATCCTTTCTTTACTCTTTCTCTACTCTGCAACTATGTCAAATTGTTTCTAGTTCATACTCTTCCTTTTCAGTTGTCCACACTTCAAATCCACATATATGGTTGAAAACCTTAACAAATGCAAAATTTGATAACTTTCCATCTTCATTTGAAAATTCATTCCATTTGAGAAATTTTACTCTCTGATGACATGCTTAGAGTTTTCTTTCTGTTTTTTTGAGTTCAAACCCAAATAAGCCATCCTGATCTATTAATAAGAAATTAAAAGACGTATATAGGGTTCTCAGAGAAGGGAACACGAATTTGAAATATATATTCATTCATATCAAAAGTGGAAAACATAAAAGAAAAACTCTTTCTTTGTACAATTTAAATGGGAAAACTAAGTCCACATCTCTTAAATGCAACTTTCGTTCTGAGATGAGATTATTACATGGAAAAAAAAAATAGAACCAAAACCAAAAGTATCACAGAAATACATCCTTCTTTTTCTAGCTGCCTTCCTACTTTTGCTTTCTACTTTTCCTCCTCTGTGTGCTTGCTTAATTCTGATCTTTGTTACCACAAGATTCAACAAGTTTTCTTGAACAACCCAAGCGAAGGTTTGTCTACTCCTTCTTATTTCTCTTTTATAGATTTATTTCATTTGAGTCCTCTTGCTTCTGATCCTCTCATTATTCTAAGTCTCTTGCATGAGGTAATAAACATTCTGCAAAAATACCCAATAAAAAGAAGATTAATACTAACCCTTTAAAAATTCATGATCCTTCAATTACAACAATGTTTATCATCATCATATGAGAAATTAACTGCTGTAACTTACCCAAATGGAACATCTCCAACCAACATCCAGTCCCCATCTTTATCTTCATAGGTAATTGCATACTCTGAACTTTCAACCTCGCCGCCTAACGAAAAGCACTTGAACATGTTCTCCAAACCCTCTCTCAGTTCCATGTATCCTTTGTACACCTTAAGATCAATCTTTCTCAAGTATGGAGCTCCATCCATACTAACTTTCACGAAAGTTCCACCGGCCTCTGCCTCAGTCTTCTTCGCATGAAAACTGTTCCTCCTAAACGATCGAACTGGTGGCCATCCTACAACTTGTGCCCTGCAAAGTTATTCATAAAACTCATCATTAGACCCCAATTTTTTCAACACAATTAATATCTTCATCTTAACAAACCATGCCAATACTACATACTTTGCGGGAGGTGGTGCAACAGAGCCAGCCTCAGACGATGACTTAGTCTCTGATAGAGTGCTCTCCTCATCAACACCTTCCAACGCCCGTTTGTATCCCCGGTTAGGCTTCCTGGGCCCGTCATCCGTCCCTGGTAACCCTAGCCTTAGCTCAGTTGCCTTAAGGTTATCGTCGTAGATTGTGTTTCCTTCCATTTCTGATTGCTCCCTGGGGTTTGAATGTGTGTTTGTTGTTTTTTTTTGAAACTAGTAGTAGAAGAAGATGTGATAGAAGATGAATGGTGAGAGGGGTTGGGAGAGTTGTTTTATAGTAATGGAAGATAGGGAGGAATATTAAGGCGTTAATTTCTCAAGGTGGACATTGACAACTAGGGTGGTCGGTTGGATGGGGAGCACCCATGAGACAAGTGCCTGTCCGAAATGGACCGGGTCCGGTGCAGATTGGTAGTGGGGGAAAGATTCGTTGGATGCGGGTCGGGTCTGATGGGGTAGGAGAGGGTGCAAGCCCATGTGAGTGGGGCCAAACCCACGGGTTGAGCATGGGCATGTGAGTGTGTGTGAGCCCAATACAGGGTTTGGTCTTTTAATGGAAGGAGGGTGCACAATGCACAGCAGCACATGGATGATGGGGATTGAGAAGTTGAATTTTTCGTTCAAGTGTTTGGAAGAGATTTTGATTGTTGGATTGATGATATGTAAATGTATCGGTGAATCTCAGCCGTTGAGATGGTTGGACTTTTAATGAGAAAATATCGCTAGAAGTTGGAAAGTATTATGGGGGGAACAACTAGATAGGTGTTGAGTTGAGACTTTCAAGAGCTACCTTAATTAGAGTTTTCTATTTAGGATTGTGTATAACTTCAAAGAGTAATGCTTCATCCACTACCAATTTCACTATCATTAATGTATGTATACATATACAACATTTTTTAATTATGCTTACATTTTGAAGTTGATAAAAACCTTAATTAATTAATTAAAGGCTCAGCAACATAATAAAGAAACAGCTAAGTTCAGGCAAAATATTTTTTCTTTTACTAATCTCAAACACAAAATTGATCGGTGTTACGAGTATAGGTATTTAAAAATAATGCATAATGTATTTTGAGAAAAGATTTGTGCGCGAAAATCTAATTGGTATGGAAGAGATCAACTTTACACAGGTATTTAATGATCTTAAATTATGCATGAAGTATTTTGAGAAAAGAGATGTGTCTCATAATCTAATAGTATGGAAGAGATCAGCTTCATACACAATAGGAACAATGCAACTTACCTTTTGAGGTTATAGTAATATGACCTGTTTCAGTACTTGTGTTTTAAATTGTAATATGAGTCATCTACATAAATATCGAGTCACCATTTATATAATGAATTTAATTACCCTACTAATTTCTAATGTTTGCTTGACAAACAAAACAAACAAATATGTGTTTTATATCCATACATAAATTATATATTCTGAGAGGTTGGTTTCTTCCTCACCTTATGTAGTTGTAACTGTAGATACATTCAAGGAATGCCTAACAGAAGAAAGCAATTTTGTAAAAATATCGAACATGTTTGGATGCCTTTCTGTAAAGTAAACGCAGTAGGATACTATTTCTACTAAATTAAGTTTCGAGATTCTGTATTTATAAATTACCGACAAAATTGTATTAAAAGCATCTTGTTAGATTACAGTGTATTTTGTTCAATTAATTTATTGTTAACTTGTATAACTTCAAGACTTTTGCGCGTAACACAATGATAACACCCATCGACAAGGGGAATTTTATATATTTCATTATTCGAAAATGCTTTTATAATATTATTCTAATTATTGCCAGAGTCTATGCAAGTGGGAGTGGGTGATTAATTTATTTATTGTAATTAAAATATGTTTTTTTTATCGTAAAAGGTTGGCCTTGGCCCTCCCGTGTTTCATTAAAAAATTTAACAAAACAAACAACCAAAAATAAGGCTTATGAAGTTCAAATCCTAACAGGCTGGGTTCTGGAATTCATACACCCAACCAACAAACAAAAATACAAGGAAAATCTAATCCTCGGGTGACATCGTCCAAGTCAATTTCTCGTGCCAATTTGAGCTCATTCTGTCTCCCAGTCCCTTAATTCTACACCGTTTATCCGCTCCGTCACTCGCATGGACACCTTCGTCGCCCCCATCAGTGATTCATACGTCAATTTCAAGCACCATATGATAGACCGCAGACACTCCACCAATCTGATAACTCTCTGTACAGATTGAGTCCTGGTTCTCCTCCCCTCGCTTGACCCTCGTTGATTCTCACTGACACCTCGCAACGAAGGATGTTCTCTCCCCTGACTGCTCGCACGGACACCTCTGTCGCTACCATTAATGACTCACGCGTCAACTTCAAGCACCATATGAGAGACCGCAGGCACTCTACCAATCTGACAACTTCCTGTACAGATTGAGTTCTGGTTCTCATCTCCTCGCTTGACCCTCATTGACTCTCACTAGCTCCTCGCAACGTAGGTTGTCTAGTCCCCTGACTGCTGAACAAACGCCACCACTCCCTCCAAACCCCCTGACATGAGAGTAGGGTTGGCATTCGGGTCGAACGGGTCGTGCCGGGCAGGACCCACCCGGGTTCGATGTTGACTTCGGCGGGTTCGGGCCGGGTTGGTTGCTTAACCGGGCCGGGTCGGGCCGGATCGAAAAGTAGAAATGGCGACTCGCCCAACCCGTGAACCCTTTCGAGTCCAACCCGGGTCGGTTCGGGTCGCGGGCTAGCCCGTTTAGATTTTTTATTTTTTTTACCTTAAAAAAATAATAAAAATAATAAATAGTAAAAATCGTAATAATAATAATAAGATTGTAAGAGTGAAATTGCTAAAAAAATTTGAAATATTATTCATATGATTTCAAGTTATACAAGTTTCACAATTTCTAATAAGAAATAAAGAATTTACAAATTTGTTTTATAAACATATTTCTTATATACAATTTCAATTTACTTCAATATTTATAATTTGAAATAACAAGCAAGATCTAATACAATTTTTTTTAACTATTTATAATTGTCTTCAAGTTGGTGGCCTTCAATTTGTTGTTGTTGACTTGTTGTTGTTCAGTTGTTGGTATTGCTGTATTGAATTCTTCATATTGGTTGCTATTGTTGTTGTTGTTGTTCTTCTTCCGACGAGTTGCTCCCACTTGTGGACGTAGATAATGTTTTTCCTTGTGTCTTATCTTCAGCCTTTAGCCAGTCTTCTGTGCAAACGAGCATCTCTAACGAGTCGAGCTTCAAGCGATTCCTGTAATCAGTTAGAACCCTACCACTTGAAGAAATGCACTTTCAGAAGCAACTGTAGAGACATGAGGAGTTAGTAAATCTTTAGCCATATATTTAATAATACTATAAGTGTGTTCATGGTCTTTTCACCATTGTAAAATATCTAGTGAAGAAGAAGAAGACTCAAAATCTTGTTGGTTATACCAATTTAATTCATTTGGTTGTTAGAAAATGAGTGTTTTATACACCATTTACGAACTGATTTTTGAGCAATTTTTTGAGTAAGATCCTCAATGAATTATTGAGAGATCTTGATTGATTTGTGTTCTCCTTCGTGAGTAGATCAAAATCATATATTGGTTTGCTAAAATCGGTTAAGGGGTGAATGAGAAATTGTCTCTCAAAGTGAGTAGTTTTCATTCTTGAAATGGGTTAACGGAACATAGTCCCACATCGGAAAAATCAAAGGAAATAGAAAAGGATATATAGCAACCTCCTTCTTATCATTGTAAGATAGCTAGAAGAGAGGCTCTCTCTCGCGCGCGCAGGGGGGGTGCAAATCTCGGACCGGATTACATGCGACTTGTGTGCGCTCGCACGACCTGCGGACACGAATGCCGGACCGACTTGACCCCACTCCGTGCAGAGCCACTTTTTGCTATTCGGTTCTTCTTTTCTGGTTTTTATTGGTAAGTAAGTCGGTGATAGGGTTCAAGCGCTGTTACTCAGTTCGGGAGTGCTACGTGGTGCTTACGTGATCGGACTACTGCATCGGACAATGCTACTGTGTCTGAAACGGTCTACGTTCCGGTTGCTGATACGACGCAAGAACCAAATGCTGCTGCGGCACGAGTGCCAATGCCCACCGTTGTACCTGTCTCAGTCTCCCATGGGGAGAAACCTGAGAAGTTCAACGGGCAGAACTTTAAAAGGTGACAACAGAAGATGATGTTCTATCTGACCACACTGAATCTTGCAAGATTCTTGAACGAAGATGCTCCAAATCTTAAAAAAGATGAGCAAGATAACCAAGTCATTGCCGCTGTGGATGCTTGGAAAAATACTGATTACTTGTGTAGAAATTACATAATGAACGGATTAGCCGATTCTTTGTATAATGTATACATTGACAAAAGAACAGCTAAAGAACTTTGGGAATCACTAGACCATAAGTATAAAACTGAGGATGCCGGTGCCAAGAAATTTATTGTGGGCTGCTTCCTAGACTATAAAATGGTAGATTCTAAAACAGTGATCAGTCAAGTTCAAGAACTACAACTCATCTTGCATGAGATTCATGCTGAAGGTATGAACTTAAGTGAAAGTTTTCAAGTGGCATGTATAATTGAAAAACTACCACAAGGTTGGAAAGACTTTAAGAATTTCCTAAAGCATAAGCGAAAAAAAATGGGCATTGAAGATCTCATTGTCAGGCTTCGCATTGAAGAAGACAATAGAGGATCTGAAAAGGTTGGACTCGTCAGTCATGCAGCTAAGGCAAATGTAATGGAACATAAACAACGTTCTAACAAGCACAACAAAGATCCCAAGTTGGGGCTCAAGGGAGGGATCTCCAAGAAGCCGAAGTTTCAAGGCAAATGCTTCAATTGTGACAAAATGGGTCACAAGTCCACTGAATGCAGACTTCCCAAGAGGAACAGAAACAGAGAAGCAAACTTGATTCAAGGAATTGCTCAAGATGTTTCCGATATCAACCTCTCGGCTGTGATATCAGAGGTGAATAGTTAGGTTCAAACCCGAAGGAATGGTGGATTGACACTGGAGCTACTCGACATGTGTGCTCCAATAGAAGTATGTTCTTTACTTTCGAACCATTAGAGAATGGGGAGAAAATGTTCATGGGGAACTCGGCTCTTCAGAAATAAAGGGCCAAGGCAAGGTGATCTTGAAGATGACTTCTGGAAAGGAACTGACTCTGAACAATATTGCATATGTTTCTGAAATTCGTAAGAACCTGGTATCTAGTTCGTTGCTTAATAACCACGGTTTTCGTTTAGTGTTCGAGTTGAACAAATTTGTTTTGTCAAAAAGTGGAATGTATGTTGGTAGAGGATATATGAGTGGTGAAATGTTCAAACTCAATGTAATGACCATGGTCAAGAATATGAATAAAGCTAGCGCTTTTACTTATTTGCTTGAGTCTTCCAATTTATGGCATGGTAGACTGGGACATATTAATTATGATACTTTGCGAAAACTAATTAACTTGAATCACATACCAACATTCCGAATTGATTCCAAACACAAATGTGAAACTTGTGTTGAGGCAAAACTAACAAGATCATCGTTTAAAAGTGTTGAAAGAAACACCAAACTACTTGATCTAATTTACACTGATATTTGTGATTTGAAAATGATACAAACAAGAGGTGGTAATAAATATTTTATTACCTTCATTGATGATAGCACAAAATATTGCTATGTATACTTGCTTAAAAGCAAGGGTGAAGCTAAAGAGAAATTTGTTCTCTATAAAAATGAGGTTGAAAACCAACTCAATAAGAAAATTAAGGCGCTAAGAAGCGACTGAGGTGGAGAGTATGAATCGCCATTTGCTGACACATGTGCTAAGCATGGGATTATACATGAAATGACAGAGCCTTATTCTCCTCAGTCCAACGGTGTTGCTGAGAGAAAGAATCGTACATTGAAAGAAATGATGAATGTAATGTTAATAAGTTCTGGTTTGCCACCAAACTTGTGGGGAGAAGCTATTCTTTCAGCTAACTACCTTTTGAATAAGGTGCTCAAAAAGAAAGAAGAAAAAACTCCATATGAATTATGGAAAGGAAGAAAGCCATCCTACAATTACTTGCGAATGTGGGGATGTCTTGCCAAGGTGGCAGTACCTCCACCTAAGAAAATGAAAATAGGACAAAAAATAGTTGATTGTATTTTCATCGGCTATGCACTTAACAGTAGTGCCTATCGGTTCTTGGTATACAAATCCGATATCACTGAGATATCAAAGAACACGATAATGGAATCTAGAAATGCATCGTTCTTTGAAGATGTATTTCCATGTAAGTTAAAGGAGGAACCAAGTTCCTCCAAACGAACACATGAGACTATCAGTGAAGATAGTGAAGACCAAGATGAAGAAGTTGAGGAGGAACCTCGACGCAATAAAAGAACAAGAACGGAAAAATCTTTTGGTCCGGATTTCTTGATTTTTATGCTTGAAGGAGAACCCCAAACTTTCAAGAAAGCGGTGAACTCTAGTGATGGTCCTTAATGGAAAGAAGCCATCAAGAGTGAAATTGATTCTATCTTGCAAAATCATACTTGGGAACTAGTGGATCTTCCACCGGGTAGTAAACCTTTAGGTTCCAAGTGGATCTTCAAGAGAAAAATAAAACCTGATGGATCAATTGATAAATACAAGGCAATACTTGTAATTAAAGGTTATAAACAAAAGGAAGGTCTTGATTACTTTGATACATATTCTCCTGTGACGAGAATAAATTCCATTAGGATGGTACTTGTCGTAGCAGCTCTACGTAATCTTGAAGTACATCAAATGGATGTAAAAACAGCTTTTCTTAATGGAGATTTAGATGAAGAAATCTACATGGAACAACCTGAGGTTTTTTAGCTCCAGGACATGAAAAGAAAGTGTGTAAACTGGTGAAGTCATTATATGGCTTGAAACAAGCTCCAAAACAGTGGCATGAAAAATTTGACAATGTCATGATGACAAATGGCTTCAAGATTAATGAATGTGACAAATGTATATATGTCGAAGACACAGAAGATGGATATGTCATTATATGTTTGTATGTAAATGACATGCTTATTATTGAAAGCAATGATCAGATAATTAAATCTGTTAAAAACATGTTAAACTCGAGGTTTGACATGAAAGACATGAGGCTAGTTGATGTTATATTGGGAATTAAAATCACAAGAACATCAGACGAGCTTATTTTAAGCCAGTCACATTATGTTGACAACATTCTTGGAAAATTTAATAAAGATAATTCTGAAATTTCTAGAACTCCAATAGATCTAACTTTACATTTATCCAAGAATAAAGGGGAGAGTATTTCTCAAGTAGAATACTCTAGAATCATAGGCAGTCTAATGTACTTAATGAGTTGTACAAGACCAGACGTAGCCTATGCAGTAAGTAAACTAAGTAGATACACGAGTAATCCTGGAAGCGAGCATTGACAAGCAATTATAAGAGTACTGAAGTACTTGCGTTTTACTCGTAACTACGGGCTGCACTATACAAGATACCCGGCTGTACTTGAAGGATACAGTGATGCGAACTGGATATCAAGTGATAATTCAAAATCTACTAGTGGCTATGTGTTTACACTAGGTGGTGCAGCAGTTTCTTGGAAATCCTCGAAACAAACAGTGATCGCTAATCCACGATGGAATCAGAATTAATTGCATTGGACAAATGTGGGAAAGAGGCTGAATGGTTACACCACTTCCTTGAGGATATTCCAAGGTGGACGAAGTCTGTGCCTCCAATCTGTATACATTCAGATAGTCAATCTGCAATTTGTAGAGCACAGAGCAATATGTATAATGATAAATCTAGACATATTCGTCGAAGACATAATACAATTAGACAATTACTCTCTACTGGGGTTATCTCTGTGGATTATGTAAAGTCAAAGGATAACATTGCGGATCCGCTAACCAAAGGGTTAAACAGAGAGTTAGTTGATAAATCATCGAGGAGAATGGGACTAAAGCCCATGAAAGAATAAGTCGATACAATGGACACCCAACCTAGCTGACTGGAGATCCGAAGATCTAGGTTCAAAGGGACAACTAAATTGTAAAGACCAAGTTGGATCACTGTGGGGATTTTCCCATGTCCATTCCCATGATGAAACAGTGATGCCCGTAAGGTAACAGGTTAAGCTAGACTTTTAATGATTCTTATGCATCGGATATCCGAGCAGAGTAATGCTGGTTAATCTTAAGTAAGAAATCACCTATGTAAGAGGGAAGAAGGGCCGCTTCCAATGGAATAATAAAGGGCAATATTCCTGTTAAACTCTTGCAGAACCAGGCGTATGTTCATGGCTAAAATGAACATAACAGTGAGAACTGAAAATGCGTTAGAAAGATTTCTGTGTGAGATATGTCATCATTTACACAAATGACAGAACAGTTCAAAGACATCGCGTCTACTGTTTAGTTAGTAAAGTAAACATATTTTCATAAGGAAAGTTTCAAAAGGTAACACCTACCTATCCTAAGCAGGAATCAATCGTTGAATTCTATCACCAAGTATATCGTGTCAGTCTGTCGTGTCAGTCTGTCCTGTCTGTGGTCGTCAATTTTCATTCATGTGGGGATTGTTAGAAAATGAGTGTTTTATACACCATTTACGAACCGATTTTTGAGCAATTTTTTGAGTAAGATCCTCAATAAATTATTGAGAGATCTTGATTGATTTGTGTTCTCCTTCGTGAGTAGATCAAAATTATATATTGGTTTGCTAAAATCGGTTAAGGGGTGAATGAGAAATTGTCTCTCAAAGTGAGTAGTTTTCATTCTTGAAATGGGTTAAGGGAACATAGTCCCACATCGGAAAAATCAAAGGAAATAGAAAAGGATATATAGCAACCTCTTTCTTATCATTGTAAGATAGCTAGAAGAGAGGCTCTCTCTCGGGCGCGCAGGGGAGGGTGCAAATCTCGGACCGAATTACATGCGACTTGTGTGCGCCCGCACGACCTGCGGACACGAATGCCGGACCGACTTGACCCCACCCCGTGCAGAGCCACTTTTTGCTACAGTTTTGATTTTTCTTTTTGTAACGGTTGAAATGAATGCAGAAACGGTGCTGTCTGCCGTTTCAGTACTGTATTTAACGTTTTGTCTGCCGTTACACTAAAGGCAGTGAATGATGTCTGCCGTTACAGTCTCGGCATTCAATTAGTTGTTTGCCGTTATAATGAAGGCATTAACAGCCTTGTCTGCCGTTACGGTTTTAACCCAACCCCTATAAATAAAGGCCTCCCCTCTACTTTCTTCCATGCACAACAGATCTTCTTTCTTTCCTTCTCTAGGTACTGTTCGGTTCTTCTTTTCTGGTTTTTATTGGTAAGTGGGTGATAGGGTTCAAGCGCTGCTACTCAGTTCGGGAGTGCTACGTGGTGCCTACGTGATCGCTCCGGTCGTTGTATCCTGGGAGACAGATGCCTTAGTTCATTCCAGCAACCGGAAGAGGCAAAATCTGTTTTAAGGACACTGTGTGTGATACACAGGCCTCGACTTTTCAAATTGTAAACTGAGATTACTTCTTGTAAGTTGTTTATTTAATTTTTCCTCTTCTTTTCATTCGGTTTTTCCTTCTCTTCTGTTCCCTTCTCAGTTTTCTGTGCCTCTCAATCCTTTTATTGTAAAAAAGAATTTTGTAAAGAATATTTGTAACAGATTAGTCATAGGTTTTTTGGATTGAATTTGTGTAAGTAAATTAAATGTTCTATCATCAAATTTACTCTTACCCTTACTTTTGGAACTACCAGAAGAAGAACTAACTACAGAAGTTGTACTACTAGAAACAAAAGATCTATCATAATAATCATACAAGTTATTTAATGTAGATTCAAATTTAACTAAAAAAGAAGTGCAATTAATTTCTATTTCTATTTCTACATTTTTTCCAAGTAATGCAAAAAATATTTCAATCAAACTCTTCGTACCTTCTAATTTGATACGAAGATCTATAACGGTAGCAACACAAATCAACATAGGAGGAGGATAAAAACACTTCAAAATTTTTTTGTATGCAGGTTTTACAATATCACCAACAAAAGTATTATTTAACATTTCGTTAAATGTTTGCATCATAGTAACTATTGAAATAAAAATGCTACTAGAAGTAGATTCATATGATTTTGAAAATTTTAAAGTTGCGGTTTTAAAAGGTTCTGAAAATTTCAACAAAGATTCGGCATAAAACAATTCGGTGGGAGTCATTTCAAAATTTGACATATTTTTTGCTATACAAAAATTATTTACAATTGCTTTATATTCGGTAACAACATGTAGTAAATCAAAAGTAGAGTTCCATTGGTGTTTAACATCCTTTGGAAATCTTCTAAAAGGTACATTTGAAATCCTACACCAATTTTTCCATTCTTGAAATACGCTGGGACTTAATTCAATAAAATGTACACAATTTTTAATTTTAAGTATATATGGATCGGCTATTTTTAATGCATCTTGAACACATAAATTTAAAATATGATATGCATATCTAATATGAAAAATATTGTCAGATGGAGGGTTTAATGTGGATTTTAAAGTAGTAATTGCTGTATTGTTATTAGATGTATTATCAAAACTAATACACATAATTTTATCGCGAATATGAAAAATATCACAAAATTTTTAAATACGGTTTGCTATTTCAGCGCCACTATGGGGATAGGGTAACGTGGCAAGTGATATTGTCACGCCCCGCTTCCTAGAATACGGGAACACAGGCACGTAACTGAGGTCCAGCGAATGATGCGAATACATCATTCATAAGCTGTATATTTAACTCAACAACAAGATAACAATATCAACCACGCAAACATGTAAAATCACCATAGGATAACAAAGTACATGACATATTACATGACATAACCAATAACTGGAAAAGAAACATAGTTACGGGTCAAACACGCCCGAATTACAACAAAGAGTACATGAATAAAACATGAATTAAAATAACATGAAATTAAACAATACTAAAATCTTTGCTCAGCAACACCTTCGGGTAATTCTCTATTTGGGTCTGCAAGTATATTATTACAAAAGGAATAAACAAAGAGGTACCCGTTAATGCAAGTCACGGGTCGCAAGTGGTACAAGCTAACAGGACAAATATAGAATAAAACAAAAGCAGAGAAAGAATAAGGAATCAAGAATTATATAATAGGAGAAATACAACATGCAACAGAATCAAGAACAAGACATCGTGGAACAAATAGCATGCATGAAAAACAAGTAATTAATCCATAGGAACATGTAACATGTAAACGGGTAAGCAAGTAAACGTGTCAACATAAACGAGTAACATGTAAACAAGTAAACAAGTCAACATAAACATGTAACATGTAAACGGATCATGCAAGTGTGCGTGTTAATATCATGTCTTTTATTAATCTAACTAGGTAGCACTTCATGCGTCCTATACCACATGGTTGCTACTCGAAATCAAGTGAACGTTTAGACTAGTGGTGGATTCTATAGGTCACGTACTCGGAAAAATTGTATCTTGTTCGAGATACGTGCAATGTAAAATATGTAGTGTAACCTGTAGCGTGAAACATGTCAAGTATGTCTTGTATCGTGAAACATGTAAACCTGTAATTTAGCAAACTTGCAACTTGTAACTTGCAATTTGCAGCGAGGAATCACGAGTCCCCGTCCGAGTACGCTCTTCTATATTACCCACTACTAAATCTTTTCCCTTTATACCCCGGCTTGTTATCTTTTTATTACAATTGAACATGAAATAAGAACTACATGCAACAATAAGGACAGGTAACATGACAAGAGTAACATGACAGGATCGGGTATCAAGACTTATGCAATGCAGGAAACATATTTCAGGACCTATAAAACATGTGGATGCGACTAATGGCATGCATAATACTTAATCAAGAACAGAAGATATTATAACAACATGCAACCTAGTAACAAGCAGTTCATGCACAACATCATGTATAGTTCTAAGGGTATATATATGTGTATCATGTTTATGCAATGCATATGGTGACAGAGTATTCACGATCATGTACGAATACGGGACCAATTAATTATATACGATACGAATAGAGTCAAAAATATACTTGCGGTATTTTGCAAAGAAGCTTGTACTAGAACAAACGGGTTGTACAAGGAGATACTTGTCTGTTAGTTGACGACGATTAAATTTATGACAGAATAACGGGATCAGTATCCCGGGCAGTAGAACACGTGCGAGATATGTGACAGCCACGCCAAAATAGCAACTCCAAAATAACAACTCCACAAAGCAGTAAACAGCAATCCCACTTCAACAACTCCAAGGCAGTAAATTCCCCAACAACACCAAACACTAACACCAACTGCAACCAACTAATAATCCCAACACAACTCCAAACAGTAAACTAATAACCCCAACTTCACTTCACAAACACCAACTCCAATACACCACAACTACACCAGTACACAACAGCAACAATCCCAATACCCTGTCTTCTTCTTCTTCGCAGTGAGACAGAGAGAGAGGGAGAGAGAGAGCGGGAGAATGAGAATGACGATAGCAGCGCGCTCAGGGAGAGGCGACGGCGGGAGGGGAAACGGTGATGGTGCTGGCGGTGGAGGACGATGAGCGGGAAGCGACTGGACTCGAGCGGAGACGGTGCGGTGTTCGAAGCCTGAGCGAAGGGGAAGGCGAGCGGGAAAATGGGTGTACTGCGACTGGGTGGACGGCGATGGCAGAGGTCGGAGAGTGGCACTGCTGCTCGCTGGGAACGTGACCAGGGATTGAGGTCGAGGACAGCACTGGTTGTCGAGGCTATCGATGGGGAGGCGAAGAGCTCGACGAGGTTGGCTGCGGTGGAGAAGGCGAGCACTGAAGGTTGGGGATGACTTCGAGGTCGTGGCAATGGTGGAAAGACGAGGGTGGTCGAGGCGGCGCAGGGAAGCTGCGAACGGCGGGAGGAGCGCAGGCGATGCTGAGGTTGAAGACGGAGAGAGGTATGGGTTCTTCGGAGGTTTCCGATGGATGAAGTAGGTGGAAGATGGTGCGACAACAATGGCGGAGAGCGGAGCTTCGGGACGATGGGGAAGGGGCTTGAGTGGAGGTTGAAGACGAAGCGGCACGGAGAGACGGCAACTGTGTAGGAGGCGGAGCTTCGATGGCGAGGAAGATGGGGTCGAGCGGGAGAGAGTCGCTTGACGGAGGAGATGGAGCTGTCGAGGTCGAAGCTAGCGACGAGGGGACGGTGTGACAGCGGAGGAGGCGCGGTTGGATTGAGACGAGGAGAGGAAGAGAATGGCAGAGGTTGATTGCGGGGCCGGGTAGGCGGACGACTGGCGGAAGTTGAGGGCGTTCGGGTAAGGAGGAGCTTCGACAAGGTCCTCGATGGGTTCGATTGCAGTTGCGGAGTCGACTGTGGGTGCGGAAGTGAAGAAGACGAAGTAGAAGATGGAGTGGGTTCTGTTTTGTATGGTTCTCTGTTTTGGTTGAGAAACAGAGAGGAAGAGATTGGGAGAGAGAATGAAACAAGGAGAAGGTTTAATATAATAATATAATGGATGTTAAAGTAATGGGATAGAAGGTAGGGGGTAGTTACAAGGAGTATGGGGGAGTGTGCAGTTACGGGATTAGAGAAGTGGGGAGTTGGAGTACGGGACAGAAAAGTGGGGAAGAGAAAAATTTGTATACGAGTAGGGGTTGATAAATCTGTACAATAGGAGTAATGGGTTCTGGGTTAGTGGGCTTGGGCTTCAAAATATTAAATAAAATAATTAGGTTGTTGGGCTAAATTTTTGGGCTCAGATTTAATTAAATAAAAACAAATACGAAATTGGGCTTAGAATAACAATTGGGTTTCAAAATACAACTTGGGCTCATATTAATAATTAATAAAATCAAAATACAAACTTGGGTTTAGAATAAATAATTGGGTTTCAGAATAATAGTTTAAATAATAAAAAATCAGTTAGAAAAAAAATAGTTATAAGATACTGATTATTTAAATACAGAAAAATACTTTAAAAATTCGTATTAATGAAAACAGGGGTTACAGATATGATTCTTTTTTGAAGAATCCAATCATTGTCGATCCAATGACAGGTTATTCCCATCATTGGAATATTGTTGACACCGTCCAACAATCTGAAGTTAAACTAACTCTACAAGTTAAACTCTATAAAATTGCAATCAAAGCGTCCTTCATTTCATTGTACACTTTAAAACAATTCGATTTGCAAGTATTTTTCGGGATTCTTCTAAAATGAGGATTTAAGGCCGTTTGATTAAATTTTTCCAAGTCCCTACTATCGGGATAGGAAAATGGTAACTCTTCCTTTATTACTAATCAGGCCATTTTCCGACGAACAAGATCGGGATCATAAGGGTGGCTATCAACTAGACTTGTCAAAGGGTTGATTTTTTGTTGGCCGAGTAGGTCAACAAGGTCTTTATGGTTATGTTGGATGTGTCTACTAATTGTACTGGTGCCATCACCCCTCTTGAATTTGTATGCTTTAGAACATGTTTTACAAACTTTCAAACCTATACCCGAATTTTTTTTCGTCCGGGATAAAATCGTAAAATTTATGCCAATCACTACTTTTCCCTCTACTTTTCCTACCACTACGGGGTTGTGTTGTTTTGGTTGGTTGTTGTTGTTGTTCTTCTTCTAATTGTATGTCTCCTACAACCTCATCGTGTGTATCTCATTGTTGGGTAGGAGGATCAAGGTATTCTTTGGCGGGCTCACTAATTGGGACAATTGGTGGTCTACGAGAAGTGCCGGTGGAATCTTGCCCACTTTGGCTACGACCGCTACCGCGTGATCTAGACATAATGTAGTAATGTATGTAAAAAAAAAATACACAATGTAGGAGCGATGAGTTATAAATTTTTTTTAGAAAACAAGAGGGTTGAGATAGAGAAGATAAAAAAACCAACAAAAATTATAACTATAACAAAAATTAAATAAAAAGAGAGCTATGAAATTTTGATACCGTTCACCGTGGACACTCGTATATAAAAAAATCCGTGAAAATAAGAATAGAAGTAGAAGTAGAAATAAACGATTCCGGAATTGAAGAATTGAGGAGAGCTTGGAGGGGAGTTGAAGACTTGGTCACTTGGAGTTGGAGGAGAGTTGAAGAGTTGAAGACGTTGTTGAATTTTGATTTCGATACGATCGAAATTTGATCGTGTATACGTCTTCAAGACTTGCTTGTTCAATACTTCAATTGTTCACAAATTTTGCTTAGAAATGAGTTATAATAGTAGAGAGAGTAAGAGAGTTTTTTGTGAATTTTTTGATAGGGTTTTGGGGGGTATTTATAGGGTAAAATAAAAAAAACAAAAAAAAACCCAAAAAAACCAAAAAAACGGCTCTAAGAGCCGTTTGGGCTCTCTGTTCAACAGTGCCGCCCAAATGTGCCCAACGGCTGCCACTTGCGACCCATTTGACCCGCGGGTCAACGGTCGACCCGAGGCGGGTCGAACGTTTGACCTGTTCGGGTCAAATGGTTCGTAACCCGCGGGTTGGCGGGCGGGTTGGAAAATTTTTAACGGGTTCTCGAGCCGGGTTCGGTGGGTTAGATTCGCTAATATCGAGACCCGGGTCGATCCGTTACTGTTCATGGGTTCAACCCGAACCCGAACCGCAGTTTCGCGGATTGGGTTATACGAGCGGATCGCGGGCGGGTCGGCGATTGACCCGGCCCATTTGCCATCCCTATATGAGAGAGACCGTAGACACCCCTCACTTTGACCTGAATAGGACAAAGTAGAGCACAAACAATAAAATTGTTAGACTACCGTCGCCACACCAACTATGGTACATTTTCTTACTAATTGTAAGTTGGTTGTAATTTAGATATTTAGGAAAAATTTGGATATTAGGGACTCCTCCGCTACTCCTCTCTCTCACACACACAAGCCAATCTCCTCTCTCCCCTTCCCCACATCTCCTAAAACAGACCCAAGCTCAAACACCACTTCTCCCATTCCAATTGCCTCACCTAACACTCTCCCGCACCAAACCAAATAAACCATACCTGCCAATCGAAGCTGCAGATTGAAACTGTGCGTTCGAGGAACCGTAAACACCAATGACGGCACAATGAACACCCATCCAGAAACAATCGCCTTCACAGTTGCTTACCACCGATTCCTGTCCATAACTAGCCGCAGTCATCTCTATGTTGACGATGAGGGACACACCCGACAAGATCGCGACTCCACCACAGTCCGACGAGGGCCCATACGACCGACTCCATGACCCAAGTCGTCGCTGTCCGACGTCCGGAACCCCATGTCATCGATCTCTTCTTCCTCAATGAAACCCCCTTCGGCTTGTGCCTGAAGCTCTTCCAGAGTCTTTCCTCACAAAGAAATCTCGACGTGAATTGAAGCCTCACAAATACCAATCACTGCTGCGTAACCTGCTTTGACTGCATGCCACCATATCCACCACCATAACCAGCAGGTCCATCGGGACCACCACTGACTTCACCAGCTCCATAACCTCCACCACCAGCCTGGTTGTTGGTCGGAGCACCACCACCACGTCCACCAGCAGCACCATAACCACCCTGAAGAGGGGTGGATGCAAAGAAGGGCGGATGGCACTGGCGCTGGCATCGGAACCATCGTTGTCGTCAGCAAAGAGGATGCGAAGAGGGACGGATGGCGCTGGCGCCGGCATCGGAACCCATCGATGTCGTCGGGATCTGGCGGGGGCATGGAAAGGAGCGGAGAAGAGAGATGAGGGGAGCAACGGCGGACGGGACCGGGGGGGGGTTGGCGAACCCTAGCTGCCGCCCCCCAAGAGTAGATGTAGGTTTTTTGTTTTGAGTTTGTTTTCTTTTTTTGGGAGAGCCTCTCTCTAGGTTTTTTGTAATTAAAATATGTTAAGCTTTATGAGTTTGTGATTTGTTAATATAAGCTTCACTCAAGAGTATTTAATGTTTTTTGACCTCTCTTAGGCATGAATTATGCATTAGTAGTACAATATTAGTTTTAATTTGTAGCTAGCCCTTGATACATGCAAGGTTTTGATGAAGAGTTTAGGCTCTTAATAAGAAGCACAAAAGGTTGGAGTAACATCGGTTAGGGGTTGCTACTTGCTTGTGATAAAAGAGAACTTTGATTGTTTGGCAAGTGCGCTGCACTGCGAAGATGCTTGTATACGAAATTAGCAAACCAAAATTACTTCTTATATTTATGGAGAGATTTATTATGATGCATATTGTAGTCTTACTAGATTTGCTCGTGGGCACGTGCCTACGGTACGTCTTCAGAACGATACAACATATAAAAAGCCTTGTAACAGTAAATTAACAATTATGTAGCTCAAGTTTGAATGTGTATATATATATGAACAAGTTGCTCATACCCCTTTTTCCCTATATATATATATATATATAGAGAGAGAGAGAGAGAGAGAGAGAGAGAGAGAGAGAGAGAGAGGCAATTTGAATTTGAGTTTGGGGGAGAAACTTTAGGAAGGAAAAATGTGTTTTGCAATGTTAGATCTGGGCCTTTAAGTTTGGGGAGATTGAAGGAGAGCCACTTGATAGCTTTCTTTGTGTTTTATTATATAGATATATGGGTATAGATACGAGTAGTATTAAGAAATTAATACAAGTTTATTACGTGATCGGCATCAGTATTATCTTTCTTTTTTTCCCGCTTATTAAGCTAGCTTTTTCTGTACAGTTGTTAGAACTATCTGTATTTATGTCTAGGGTTCGTACCAAGTTGCTAAATACTAATGAATGAGAAACTGGTAAGCACGTGTGCGGAAATTGTCCCCTTGGTTCATGGAGTGGAGACAACACTCTCCTGCTATTGGAGAGGATACAGGAGGATGACAGAGAATGGACCCTGGGACAGAACAAAACGTACTCAGTCTCTTCTGTGTACGGATTCCTTAACGATGGAGGGATCAGGAACACAAATGCAAAGATCATTTGGAAGACTAAAGCCCCCCCTAAAGTCAAGACCTTCCTCTGGCTGGTACTAAACGACGGAATTCTATCCAAGACTAACCTAAAGAAACGAAACATTCTGCTCGACGCTATGTGTCAACGATGTAACTTAGGGAATGAGGATATCAGTCACATCTTTTTCGAATGCCCGAGAGCTAGGTTAGTTTGGGAGATTATGGGACTGAACTTTCATACCACCGCAATCCCGAATCGCATCGATCAACTGTGGGGGGGATGGTGAACAACGCACATCAAAACAGAATATAGGGGACTATGGGATATCATGGTTGAGGCTATTTTGTGGAGTCTATGGCTAGATAGGAATGAATTCTGCTTCCGTAACTCTAGATGTTCATTTCATATGTTAATCCATAAAATGCTATTTCTAATAGAGGTTTGGACAGGTCAAACAGGTATCTGGAAGAAGCCAAGGCTGGAGGGAGCTTAGTAGACGGTCAAGGTTCAAGGCTTCGTTACTATCAGCTTTGAATGGGGGAAGTTAGGCATGTATGCTCGGTTGTTTTGCGAATCATAATTGTATTCTATGTTGTAATTTCTTTTAGCTCGTGTGGAACTCTCTTTTGTAATAGATTGGATTAAGGATATTTTGTATTGGTGGAACTTTACGTTTCGTTAATCAATCATTAATGAAACCGGTGACTTCGGTCACTTTTATTTTATTTTTTTAAAAAAAAACACTCTCCTGCTATTACCTGGCATCTTTTATATCACTAAAATTCTAAATCAATAATGGACGAAAATTAACTCTGTTAACACTTGGGCCCTTTATTAATTTTCAGTGATCCATTCATATGATGTGTAGAATTCAACACTTTGTCAAGGCAAGGTTGGATTCCATTGCATTATCTTAGTTTTGGATTTGGGCAACATGCATAACCTGAAACTTTATTTGGGTTTTAATGTTTTAACACGACTATGCCTAGATCGCTAGGTCGGCTCATGATATAGATCGCTAGGTTGGCTCATGCTTGAACCTATAGCACAAAATCAACTCGATTGGTAGATTCTGCATCTAGGGTTAATTTAGTCCTTCAATCTTGTCGAACATGCTTCTCGACATGAGCGTGACCTACAATATAGAAAGAATTATTGAGCAGGCTATGGCTTGCTGGCTGATTAAGCAATTTAGAGTATCTTTGTATCAAGTGCAATGAAGAATCACACTATTGGAGCAAGGAAAGAACTAAAAGAGAAGTGTGAGAGCTTAGATTGAGCAATAGAATTTGGTTAGTTTGCCTTGGGAGTTAATTTCCCTTTTTATAGATGTCAAGGGTTCGCTAAGAGTTTGTCATAGTGCACATGTTCAATGTGCTTAACTGTAGTGAAGAGTGATAACTGAAGATTGTAATGCACGGTTCTCTTTCCCCAAAAAAACTGGGTAAAGAACGCAGGACTATATATATATATATAGCTACCCTAACACTTAGGAATAGAACTAGCACAACTAAATATCTTCTTGCGTTCGCACAATTTTCCAAGACAGCAAGAAATTGAGTTTTTCCAGAAGAGAATTAGGAAAAGGCATTCCTACAAAAGATGTACAGTTCATGAGCTTTGGTACTGAGATTTGCTAAAACTGTGGAGTCTTCAATGAGCATATGTAGTCGTGGGCTAAATACCCAAAATTTGAAAAAAAATCAAAAAAACGAGCTGCAGTCGTCTTCCAAATATCCAAAATTTGGGTGTACAATGAATAGTTCGCTGCCAAATATAGCAGACGATTTGGCAAAAGCCAAAATATAGCTAACGAACCATTATTGTTCGTCCGTCCGAATTGACGATAGATTATCTTTCGTCTCGTAGGTGAGACGTACAAAATATTGAAGTGACGAAGGATTATAAACCGTTTGAAAAACGACAAAAAAAAAATAAAAATAAATCTTCAATCAGAAGTGGCCACCAATTAAAACTTTACCACCACCCGTGACCAATTGATCCAAATCTTCAATCAAGTCCCATCAATTAAAAAACAAAAAAATCCAAAAAAGATTAACAAATATGAAAAAAGATGAAAAAAGATTCAACAAACGGTACATTATGTACCGTCAAATGCAATTAACGGGGTATAGACTCCCGTCTGTGGTTTTTAAAAAAAAAAAAATTAACAAATATAAACATAGTCAACGAACGGTTAAAGATGTACCGTGCGATGCAAGTGACGTGGTATTAACTCCCGTCCTTGGGTTTTTTTTTTTTAAAAAAAAAATTCTTTTTAAAAAGTCAACGAACGACCTACTATATACCGTCCGACGAAATTAACGGGACATTATTTCCCGTCGTTACTTATTTTTTTTTATAAAAAAAACATAATTGGAACCAGACGATACATAATCTTTCGTCTTTTAAAGGAAAACAAACGACGAATCGAATATAGCTTTGAACGACTGTAGTAACATTCTTTTTTTCCTATTTCCTATTTGCTATTTACCCAAAATTTGGCAAACAACGACTACAGATGCTCAGAGGTCTGCATCTAGATCCCGTTAGGATTCCACACGTGCATGCAATTAATCCCTTTTTTGACACCCAATTAACAGCTAGCTGCCAAGTATCAAGATCTGCATGATATGTTTACACGTCCAATCAAGTGGAGCCCATCCTAATTGTCACTGACTACTATTATATAACCTAGAGCTAACTCTAATAACTAACACACTTTTAATAATTATTTAGGAAAACGACCCACTTCCAAAAATATGACCAACTAACCCACTTTTACAAAATATTATATCTAACCAATCCTATTAATATAATAATCTAAAAGTAAAACTTTCTATATTCTTTCATACTAGATGGTAATACTAGATTCTTTCATAACTATTCTTCTCATAGGAGAAGATTAAATCATATTCTTTCTATTCAAATTGATTGGGGTTTCACTTCTGATCCTACGCTGATTCTTTAAGAGTTCTTCAACTTTTATAAAAACCTTATGGGGGATCCTGATGAGACTTTCTTAGATATCAATTGGAATCAGCTTTACCCTCCTTCTAATAGAATCAATCTGGACTGCTTAGAAGCTTCTTTTTCTGAAGAAGAAAATTTTCAAGCTATCTGTGGCCTTCCTCTTGATGCAGCTCCTGGTCCTGATGGTATCCCTACTTTCTGTTATAAGCTTTTTGGAATGATTTTAAAGATGACATTGTTGGAGTTTTTCAAGAATTATTTGATAATTCTCTTGACTTTTCTAGGATCAATTATGCTCATATTATTCTCATTCCGAAATGTCCTGGTGCTAATAAAGTTTTCCAATTCAGACATATTAGTCTCCTCAATGTTATTTTTAAAATCATTATGAAAGTCTTAGCCAATAGACTGGCTAAGGTTATTGGTCTTCTTGTTGGTTCTTCTTAATCTGGTTTCTTTAAAGATAGGTTCATTTTAGATAGTGTTGCTGTGGTTCAAGAAACTATTCACTCTATTCACCAAGATCACTCTGAAGGCTTTTTACTCAAGCTTGATTTCGAGAAAGCCTATGATGGAGTGAATTGGAATTTCTTAAGGAAGGTCTTTATTGCTAGAGGCTTTGGATCTAAATGGATTGATTGGATTTTTAAAAGTCTCTACTCTAGTACCTCTTCTGTTATCATTAATAATTCTGAGGGGAAATTTTTTTTTTATGCAAAAGAGGTCTTAGGCAGGGTGATCCTATATCCCCTCTTTTATTTGTCCTTGTAGCTGATGTCTTCAACAGCATGCTCTCTAATGCTTGGGATAAGGGCTATATTCAAGGTGTTGGAGGTTTCCTCTCTTTTAGAGGTGTTCTCAATTAACAGTATGCTGATGACACTATTCTGTTTTCTTCTTGTGATGGCATTATGCTTAGGAATATCAAATTCCTACTTTATTGCTTTGAAAGTGTTTCTGGTATGAAAATCAATTTATCTAAATCATCTTGTATGTGGATTGGCGGTGATGATAGTAGACAAGAAGAGATTTCTGCTTTCTTTAATTGTCCTAAGGGATCATTTCCCCTTAATTACTTGGGTATCCACTACAACACACGCTGGATTTACCGGCATTTTTTCTAATTTACACCGGCATTTAAAAACGTCGGTGAAACATTCACCGGTGTTTTTAAAACCGCCGGTCCAAATGCCGCCGAAGCGAGCATTGCGGAATACTATGGGTCTGCACCGGCGTTTTTTCATGCCGCCGGTAAATCTTGTGTATACACCGGCGGCCGTAAAAACGTCAGTGTATGGGTATTTCTAAGTGCCATATTTTTTAGCTGATCTGCATTCATCGGCGTTATACAAACGCCGCCGTAGGAGCTGTAATTTTGTTTGGAAGCTATACCAGCATTTGTAAAAACGCCGGTGTAGGTATATAATTTAAAAAAAAAAAAATTTTAAAAAAAACATGCAGCACTCAGATGTTTGTGGCTCGAAAAGAAATCATTGTATGTTTGTCTATTAATTCTTCATCCCAACTAAATCATTGATGTTTGTGGCTCCAAAAGAAACCTGCACAAGGTTTGTTCAGCCCAATTCTTGTACAGATTTGGAGGATTTTGGTATACATACAACATCCTTAGTTGACAGTTAACCCATTTTGGTAAAAAAATCATGCTAAGATGACAATTAGATGCATGAATTCAGCTTCTTTAACAGTAAAAGAAAATGAAAATTTCCAGTATCTAAGCATATATGTTTGTCTATTAATTCTTCATCCGAACTAAATCATTGATGTTTGTAGCTCCAAAAGAAACCTGCACAAGGTTTGTTCAGCGCATTTCTTGTACAGATTTGGAGCATTTTGGTATACATACAGCATCCTTAGTTGACAGTTAACCCATTTTAGTAAAAAAATCATGCTAAGATGACAATCAGATGCATGAATTCAGCTTCTTTAACAGTAAAAGAAAATGAAAATTTCCAGTATCTAAGAATATATGTTTGTCTATTAATTCTTCATCCCAACTAAATCATTGATGTTTGTGGCTCCAAAAGAAACCTGCACAAGGTTTGTTCAGCCCAATTCTTGTACAGATTTGGAGGATTTTGGTATACATACAGCATCCTTAGTTGACAGTTAATCCATTTTGGTAAAAAAATCATGCTAAGATGACAATCAGATGCATGAATTCAGCTTCTTTAACTGTAAAAGAAAATGAAAATTTCTAGTATCTAAGCATATATGTTTCTCTATTAATTCTTCATCCCAACTAAACCATTGATGTTTGTGGCTCAAAGAAGATTTTAGATCCAGGATGACAAATTTTGATTGGGCTTTGAACGGAGATTCTAGTCATAGATCGATTCTTTGGAGCCCGACTTTCTAAAGAAAATGTCATTTGGAAGTATGCGGGTACATGTTTGTTGGATCACCAAAACTCCCATTTTTATTGAAGAAAAATAAGAATATGGCTCATATCAAGTGTAGTTTTAAGGAACTGTCATCGTGGAAGGAAACCAAATATAGAAGCCAGAAAGAGGAATGGTAGAGAATGAGGATACACCAGGCTAACATAGCGGCATTTTCCTCATCTCTCTCTCATCCCTGCTTTCTCTTTAGCAAACGCACATAAAGAGACATCAGCAACAACAGCAAGAGCGACAAGAACAACAATAATAATAAATTATTATGAACGAGATGTCTCTATATGGGTTTCCAGATCTCCACTCCAACTCATCTCTTTCTAATCACAGCCCAATTAAGAACACTTGTTGACAGTCACTAAACAATCCAATCACAGCCTAATAAAAATTTGTGATCCCGGATCTAAAAACTTCAGAATTCCCAAAATCTGTACAAGAATTGGTCAGAACAAACCTTGTGCAGGTTTCTTTTGGAGCCAGAAACATCAATGATTTAGTTGGGATGGAATTACCCAAACCATGCTATGTTCACCAAAAACACTAGCTTAAACAAGAATCAACAAGAAGCTAGCCTAGCCAAAAATCAACAAGAAGAACCAACAAGAAGCTAGCTTAGCCGATAATCAACAAGAAGAACCAACAAGAACCAATGCTAGTTTGTTAATTTACGATCATGCTCGGATTTTGCTAAAGTTTCAGCCGATAATCAACAAGAACCAAGAAGAACCAACAAGCCTCTTGAACCATCATGCTAAAGTTTCAGTTGATAAAAATAAAATCAACGAAGCTAGCTATCACAAACATAAACATTACAGAATCAATCGCACCATTACCACCCAAAATTGAGTATCAAACCATTACCACCCAAAATTGAGTATCACAAACGAAGCTAGCTATCCCTAAATCGAGATCTCCCCTAAATTGAGTATCAAACCATTACCACCCAAAATTCCCACAAACATAAACATCACAGAATCAATCGCACCATTACCATCACAAAATCGCACCATTACAATCAAACCATTACCATCACAAAATCAAGAAGTAGAGAGAGAGAGAGAGAGAGAGAGAGCGCGCGAGAGAGAGAGTACTTGCGATGAGAGAGAAATGACTGAGCGGGGGTCGAGGAAGGGAAGGAGGCCCAATGGCGACGTCGACGGAGGAGTTGTCGAGGAAGGGAAGGAGGCCCAATGGCGAAGCGCGGGAAACTTAGGGTTTGGTAAAAAAAAAATGAAATGTGCTAAGGGTTTCGCGACAGGATTGGGGAATTAATCCTTGTATATTCACCGGCGTTTTTATTAATAAATGCTGGTGAATGTGAAAGAATTTGTGGGGTATATTTCCGCTTTCTATTCACCGGCGTGTATTTATAAAAATGCCGGTAAATATTATAATTCACCGGTGTTTTTTAGAGGCTGCCGGTGTATAACTATACATTTTTGCGACCCTATCCTGGTCTTATCCTACCCCGGCGCGATTGGTAAAATGCCGGGGAAAATACGCCGGTAAATTCAGTGTGTGTTGTAGTGATCCCTCTGAGAATTGGCAAACTTCACAAATCAGAATGGTTTCCTGTTATTGATAAAGTTGAAAAAAGGCTCAACAGTTGGTCTGGTAGATCTCTCTCTAGAGCTGGTAGACTAGTGCTTATTAACTCTATCATTTCAAGTATCCCTTTATATCTCATGTCCTTTTTTAATATTCCTGTGTGGGTTGTCAAGAAGATTGATCTCCTGAGAAGGAGATTTTTTTGGGTTGGCTCTTCTATCCAATCTGATCAAGGGAGATGTCTTATGAACTGGTCTAGGGTGTGTAAACAAAAATCTAAAGGTGGTTTAGGAGTTATTAACCTTCGTCATCAAAATGTAGCCCTTCTTGGTAAATGACTTTGGTATTGTTTTAATTCAGAGGATAAAGTGTGGTTTAGAATTATTAAAAGGAAGTATTTTCGTAGAAGATGCTTTAGTGATTTTCCTCCTCTCCCTCCTTCTGTTGGTTCTTCTTTTTGGAAAGGGATTTGGAAAGCCTCGGCTCCCTTTAAATGTGGTCTTCAAAAGATTTGTGGGGATGGCAAGAATGTTCGTTTTTGGACTGATATCTAGATTGGTAACTGTAGCTTATCCTCCTACTTCCCTGATATTTTCAAAATTGCTAGCTTACCTAATGCTTTTGTTTTCTCTCTTTACTCTACTAATAGATATGGTGAAGTTTAGAATATTGGTTGTCGTAGAACTCTTTCTTTTCAACAATCTCATGACTTTAGTGCTCTTCTTCATTTGTTGAGTACCTAAGACTGGAAACCTCACAATAAGGCTATTTGGGGATGGACTAACTCTGGTATGTTTACGGTTAAATCCTTCTATGATTTTTTGAATGTTGGTGGCCAAATTTGTCATTTCTATAAGTTCATTTGGCAAAATGTGGCTCATCTTAAAGTTAGAATTCTTGTTTGGCTTACTATTCATAACCGCTTACTCACTGTCTATAATTTGAATAAGAGGAATTTAGCCATTGGCCAGAAATATGTCTTTTGTGATTGTGCTAGTGAGTCTGCATATCATCTTTTTCTTAAATGTTCCTTTATTAAACAAGTTTGGATTATTATGAAATTAGCCTTTAAGTTTAGAGGTTTTCCTCCCTCTATTAAGGCCTGGTGGGGTTTTTGGAGAAAGAAGAGGATTAAAAAGAAATTCGGTTTGCTCTGGGATATGATTATGATGGCTTTGATTTGGGTCATTTGGAAGGAGCGTAATAATAGAGTTTTTGTTAAGAAATCTATGGATATTGTTCACATTCTGGAATCCATTTGCTTTTTTGTCTCCTTTTGGACAGATATCCTGCCCCCCCTCCCTCTAAGAAGGCCAAAGTTGATGTGAATGTGTTCGTGGATGCCTGCAAGTCTTTCATCCTCCTGTGAGCACTGTTCCTAATCCAGTTACTTCTCCTGCTGTGGTCTCTTTCTCTGCTCATGGTGCTTCTCAGGGTAATGTTTTTGTGATTGAGGATGATGATGATGAGGTTTCTGTAGATGTCCATGAGCAACTCAGTCAGGTTTCTGCTTCATCAATGTTATCTCAACCAGAGGTGGTCTTTGCTTCATGATGTTGTTATTGACCCTGTTAACTCTAATGCTCTGCCCCCTCCTGAGGATGATGAAGATTTGGTCTCTCACACTCTGTCTACTATTTCGGCTATTTCTGCTCATCATCAAGAGCTTATCACTGGCATTTTTCTTGTGCACAATTTGCAAGCTCCTCACGAGGCTCAAGAGTCTTTGAGTTCAGATTCCGGAGGCGATGTCTAATTTGTTTCTTTTCTTGGATGTTATCTCTTATGTTTGTTGTTATGTCTGTTTTTGGAGTTTTACTCCTCTAAGTGTGAGGTTATCTTGCTACTATGTCTGGTAGAGTTTTGATCCTCTGTTTGAGGATGTTTTGGTTTTGGGGTACTCCACCTCTCTTTGGAGTCTGTATGAACTCTTTTGTGCTTGACTTTTTGTATTTTGCTTGGCTGAAGCCTTCGGGCTTTATCCCTTTTATCCAAAAAACAAAACTTTCTATATAACCCTACTTTAGAAATCATAAACTATAATATCTCTTAACCTCATAAAAACTGGATATTTCACAAAAAAATAAACAAACAGAAATTAAAGAATCTTTCAGAATTTAAAATTAGATACGTTGATAGAAGATTAACAGAAAGAAAGCATATTACTAATAGGGAAATATCAGATTATTTGTTAATAACGAGTAAAATAACTAATAAACTACCTATGGAAATACAAAAAGAGATAGCATACAAAGTATTAAATTACAGAAACGAAAAGGCAAGTTGGTATTATCAACACCTACTAGCATACAAAATATTAGGCTAAGTATGGCCAATGAAGCAGTTGGATTGAATCCAAATATAAGCCTAGAAATTTATATGATAAACATACAAGAGTTGGAAGAAAATTGCAATGGTCCTGAGTTTGTAGGAGGTATAAGAAAAGATTTAAAAATCATAAATAAAAATATAAAAGAATTAGGTGGTAGATTTATAACTGACTACACAGAAGAAGAATTAGACATAACGGAAGAAGGTATGAAGGAGTTAGAAGCTATAACAAAACTTAATATAAATATATTAGAAATAGAAGATTTAATGGCAAAACCTAATTCATTAGAAGTAGAAGAAACCTTAAAAAATCTAGATTTAACAAATGAAGAAATAAAAATGGACCAAGATAAAGAAAAGATTATAGGAAAACCTACAGAAATTCCAAATGATATGTACGAAATCTTAAGGCCACCACCTAACAAAAAACCTTATCAAATACCAGGGAAGTGGCAAAACACAAAAAGAAAAACGCAGCTAGGAAGAGACAAAAAAAACGAAACCCTAAAATATGAACCTACAGAATACTATGAAAAAAGAATGGCAGAAAATGGAGAATGGCTAGACCTAGACTGTATAAAAGACGTAGATCGAAAAATAGAAGAATGGGTAAAGGTTACACTAATAGTGGGATTTAGGCAAAATCTTACAGGAAACGCATTTGAGAAATTTATAGAAGTCACCTTTATAGGAGTAGTAGCAAAATGGTGGAACGGACTAAAGGAAGAAGAAAGAATACTATAAGAAAATCAAGACCAATTGATGATAGAGGAACTGAAGAAACGTCAGCACAACGAACCCTAGGTCTAAAAGAAATAATTACAAATTACGAAATAGCAATAAGAACAGAATTGAGTGTATACGATAAAGGAGAAGAACACGCTATATACAAAAAGAATCAAGCAAGATGGAGACTAAGTAACTTAGAAATATGCGACATGTGTTATTTTGACAACTATGCTTGTGAATTCTGAGAATATTTTCAAATAGTTATTACACAAAAGAAGAACGGAGTACAATTTTGGACTCATTCTTTCTCAAACTACCTGATCCATGGAGTATAAATCTATATAGTGCATACATAAGTGAGAAAGTAAAACCAGAAGTAGACACTTAGGGTATAGAACACAATTCGTAAAAGATTATAGGAATAAAGTATGCCAAGATGCTAGAGCAACAATGAAATACTATAGACACTACAAAAGAAAAGGTCTTCACCGGCGCTTTTTTGGGGCTTCACCTGCATTTATAAACGCCGGTGAATAACCTACCGGCGTTTGGAAAAGCGCCACAACAAGTGCCGGTGGAGTGCGTGCTGGGGATTGGCCGCCTACACCGGCGCTTTTGAAAACGCCGGTGTTGGGGTAATATACCCCGGCATGTAGGAAACGCCGTTGTATATATATATATATATATATATATATATATATATATATATATATATTTTTGGGGGGGGGGGGGGGGGGGGGGTAAAATCTTCCTCGGCGTTTTGAAAAACGCCGGGGAAGGAAAACCTTTTTTTAAAAAAATTATTTTCCAAAAAAAAATTATTTTTCAAAAATTTTTAAAAAAAAAGTGAATCAGTAGTGATTACTATTTTTTACGGTATCTATTTGAGACTATTTATATTCTAAACACATGAACCCAGCAACTAAAATGCCATACGAAAGTCAATATTGTTGAATCAATACCATATGCTTTATAAAGAAACTTATCATTTTGCTTAATTAGTTATACAGAGTAAAGTTCACTTTGAGACATCCTGAATAACTCATTAAGAGCAATAGTGTACTTTCTGGAGTTTTTCCCGACCCTAGGAAAGAACAACTTCTGCTTGCTGAGATGATATTTGTAGTTTAAACATCGCTATCAGTTGTTGATCTGAAAGATGATCCAGTTGTGGAGTCAGAACTTATAGTAAATAACATAACGAAACAGATGAAGGATTATTGATAAAAATCATGCATCATTGTTATAACATCTATACAAAATTTGTGTTGAGAGAGAAGGAAAAGTAAAAACCAACTGAATAACTATAGAAACCAACTGAATAACTTGTGAAAGCTACAGGACCTCGATGGATTGCATTGGTATATAGCTTATCCAACTGAATAGCATCTAACAGGACCTCGAAGGATTGCCTGAAATCAAGGTAGATAAAATCACATAAGCAAATAGTTGAAATATTTCTATCAGTTTTAAGCGAAAAGTGATAAAATCATGAGCTCCATTAGTTATAATTTCTCAGAAATGCCATGCAATCTAACAATCTCATCAGCATAGTCTTGTTAATCTCTTTGAGAACAATGCCTTCTGAATAACTAAGGGAACAGGATTAATGCAACCCCATCACAAATTTGATGTAATTCAAGTAATGAAACCAAGTTCCTTATGCACTTTATGAAGACAGCAGTGAATAGGTTGCATGTCAAGCAATTATGCAATATGAATAAGAAACTATCTTTGTGTGTCTATACATGCATACCCAAATCTTTTAGCTTCTTCTGTACACTATTTGACATTACAGAATTTACAGAAATCGGTAAAATCAAATTGGCACCTGTTTATATGGAGGCCTCCCTAGTAGCTACAGGCATATTAGAAGTATACGCCACAAGCGTAGTCCGCTTCATGACAGATTCTTCACAAATTGTCAGGTAATGTCATTGTTAATTGTGGGAAATCCGTAAGCACCTGATATTAAAAAATCCAAATCATATAGTAAGAGTCGATGCCATTAAGTACTTGAGATCAATAATAGAAAAATAAAAAAAATCTAAGACATTCGATGCCATTAAGTCTAAGACATTTTGCAGTGTATTCTCTCAAAATTAAAAAATAAAAATTGCAGTGTAAATCGGGAGTCAGCATGAGTAGTGGGAGGACTGTGGGAATATGGAGAGGATACATACATATTCAAATAAATGTAACTACATATCACAATCGAAATTGTATGATCGAATACTAAAAGATGGTGCAATAAGGAAATCAAGTAGAAATGATTTTTTTGAGAAAGTCTTACATTATTTTTGTTATTACATATGTAGTACAGCATAATCAACTACATTTCCTATACAACTTGTTATTGGGTGATGAAACTTCAAATTGATCCCAAAACGACTTACTAATTTACTTCAACGTAATCAATGCAGAAACTACGCAGAATTTAACACATCGAAATACTCTATCATGCCAAATACAATTTAAAGAACCGAAATAAAGTCGTTCAAGTGAAAAGAACCTGAAAGCTAATGCAATCTTCAATTTCTCTTGCCGTGGCTTACATACATCTACAACAACCTAAAAAACACCACCAAAACTGTAACTCCAATTACAAACCAAATCCACAGCTTCACTTCAAATCTCTAAGCATCTCACAATCTAACAACTCATTCAGGAATCGGGATTACTGCAATATGACGATGATAATGAAATGATGTCGTCACTCCCAAATTCTATCAAAAAAATGATTTCCCCAAAATATGTCATTTTCATGTATCACAAACTACCCACGAACAGATCTTTAATATCATTGTAAAAGAGGGGAAAAAAAGAAGAAAAGGATATCTTCTCAAAATTATCAACAATTCAACAGATCAAAATTTTCGAACTAAAAACCTACTGCATTCCAGAATTGAAAGAGTAAGTGATCTCACCACTTGTTCTTCCTCAAAGCGGAAACCCTAGAACTGTCCACTTCGCAGAAAATCCCTCGGAGTTGTCCAAATCATACGAAACTGAGCGTGATCAGATGGATTCGGTGGGATCTCTTCAAATTTTGTGCTGGAAATCGGGATGGGCTGACATAAGAGGTGAATTTGAGAGATTTTAACAACAGGGACGATGAAGGGGAGAAAGAGGGGGTGACGGCGAGAGTGAGGGACGACCACGGAGAAGGTGACGGCGGAGGAGACGACGGCGTAGTTTCGACGGTGCGCGGGAAAGCACTCCATTGGAAGCAGGGGGGGAGAGAGAGAGAGAGAGAGAGAGAGAGAGAAAGAGAGAGAGAGAAAGCACTCGGTTTGTAAAAAGAATAGGGGAAATGGGGAATTGGGGGCGGCGTGGTAAAAAAACCCCACAATATTCACCGGCGTGTGTTTAATCAACGCCAGCGTATAACATAATACCTTGGCGTTTATTAAAAGCGCCGGTGCAAGCTGACGGTTTATATCCCCACAAGATATAACATAATCGTACCCCGGCGTTTTACAAAAATGCCGGGGTATAAATGCTGGTATAGTGGGTTTATTTTGTAGTGAGAACATATAAACAAAGAATTTGTTGTGAAGATGCAAAACCGAATCATTGGGGATGTAATAATAACTATAATTATACTAAGAAAAGTAAACACAAATTCCAAAAATATAAACCAAAATATAGAAAAACTTTTAAGAGATATAAAAAACCCTATAAAAAATACTTTAGAAGAATAAATAAAAATAAAAATAGACAATATACGAAAATCCCTAAGAAATGTAATTGTTACATATGTGGAGAGGTACGACATATATCACCAAATTGCCCTAAAAGAATGAAAAAAGAAAATGTAAAATACGTAGAAGAAATTGAAGAAATGAATAATATAAATTATGAACTCATAGAATATGAGTAAGAATGGTTAAAAATAAGTGAAGATGAACAAATAATGGTAATGGAAGAAGATAGTGAAAGTAGTGAAGGTGAAACAAAAGAATGTGAAATAACTATGATGACAGAAATAACAGAAACAGGATAACCATCAGAAAGAGAAGAAAACAATGAAGAAGTACTAAGAGAAAGAATGTGTTTTGACATACAAAAATACGATAAAATAAGAGTGACCAAATTAGATATAAATCCAAAAGAAAATTTTAAACTTCCAATATTCGAATGGAAGAAAAGTACCATCATAATAGCCAGGAATAATGAACAATCTATAGACATTGAACAAGTACAAAAAAAAAATCATAATTCCATTAATAACCGAAAGAATAATAAGACAAGAGATGGAAAAAATAAATGAGAAAACCAGAAAAATATTAAGACACATACATTTAGGAGCTGTACAAATAATAATAAAAGCCTATTTTAAGGAAGAGGTAAATACACCCTTGAAAATATACTTAATGGTTGACAGAATAATATCAAGTACATAAGATACCTTAATAGGAATAGTACACAGAAACCGAATGTACCAAAGGATAAAATTTACAATAAAACCTAATTTCTCTATAAGCATGGCGGAAGAAAATAAAGACAAAAGTCTAGTCATGTATCACAGATTATCAGGAATAGAAATGATTAAAAAAACAGCAAAGTTATGAGTATACAAATAGAAAATATTTATATTTTCACTAGTAAGCATGAAGTAAAAATAAAAAATACAGATAATTGTAAAATAGAGCCGCTATTCAGTGAAATTATAAGATACAAACCAGCTAGAGTAAACCTTGAAATGACTATACCAAATTATATAGAATTCGATTTTAATAAAGCAAAAGAAATTGCAAAAGGAAAAACACCACAAATAATGTTCGGAAAGAGATCACTATCAATAAGAAACAAACAACAAGCATTGAAATTAATACCAATAATAAATACATTAGAACACCAAAACAATAACCAATTTAAAATAGAAATAGAATATTATGACAACGAAAAATGGAATAAACAAGTAGCCTTAGTAGATACAAGAGCTACTAATTCACATATTAAACAAACAAATATAAAAAAACTGAATTAATACCATTAGAAAACCCATATTACTACCTAAACTATTACAATAATAGACATCCAATTGTACATAAAATAATACTGCCACTAGGATAAATGGTAGAAATGGAATGTTATTACACTTACACGTAGACCCAGAACACCATGTTAATAAAATGGTATTAGGAACTGATTTCCTTACATCAGTACAACCTTACTCAATTAAAGAAGAAAAAATCACAATAACAGTAAACAATGAAAGTATAGTAATAAATAGGATATTGGACAAATGAATCCATTAAGAGCAACAAAAAACTCATTATACATACTAACAGAATTTGTTTACAAAGGATACAAATCAAGAAACTATCATAGTCTAATAGACACCGGAGCAGGTTCTAGCCTATGCCGCGAAAATATACTATCAAAATGGAAACAAGATGGATATAATAAAAAAAGCAATCTAGATTAACTGGACAAACTATCATACTTGATAAGTATCAACAAAATTTTAATATACAAATAGAAATTACATACTAAAAATACCAATAATATACCAGTTTGATGATATGAATAATGATGTGCTCTTAAGAAATGACTTTTTCCAATAATACTATCCTATAACCATATCACATAAATCAGTTGTATTTACGACACCTTGTCGACACCAAGCAATAGCAATTAGAATAATCCAACCTTATTCTAGAACTGACTTGCCACACATCAGAGTTTCTTCAACCTAACGTGGTGAATATCAATATTTACCAAACAAAACTAGAATACAACAAGTCCAAGAAATAACTACAAAAGAAATTTTATAAAAACAATTAGAAGATCTGTGCGGAGAAGTCCCCTTAGCAAAATGAGACTTAAGTAAACCCACAGCACATATAGAGTTAATAGATAAGGAAAAAGTAATAAAAATTAAACTTATAAGGCACACTTCAACAGATCTAGAAGTTTAAAATACATATAAAAGAATTAATGGAAAGTAATTATATAAGAAAATCACAAAGTCCACATTAATCACCAGCATTCATAGTAAGAAAACATTCAGAATAAAAAAGAGGTAAATTTCGAATGATAGTAAATTATAAGGAACTAAATAAAAATACTAAGAGATTTGGATATCCACTACCAGATATGCAAATACTACTCAACACAGTAAGGATAACAAAAATATATTCGAAATTTGATTGTAAATCAGGATTTTATCATGTAATACTAACAAAAAATTCTAAACAATTAATAGCATTTAGTACACCTCAAGAATTCTATGAATAAAATGTATTACCATTCGGTTATAAAAACAGCCCAGGAATATTTCAAGAATATATGGATAAGATATTTGAAAAATACAACAATTTCATATTAGTATATGTAGATGATATTCTAATAGGATTCGAAAATGAGGAACAATATAAAGAGCATCAACTAAAATTCATAGAAATAGTAAAAAATGCAGGTAGTGTTTAATCAAAAAAGAAAATGGAATTGTTCAAAACTGGGATTGAATTCTTAGGAAAAAATTATCTCATGAAGGAATAGAACTACAACTATATATAACAGAAAAAATAAAGATATTTCCTAATGTCCTAAAAGAAAAAAGAGAAGTACAATCAATAATCGGGTTACTAAATTAAACAAGAGGATACATATCAAATTTATCAGCAAAAACAAATTGATCACAACAAAAACTAAAAAAGTTTAAGTAATGGAAATGGACTCCAGAGGATGAAGAAAAGCTTAAAATATTAAAACAACAAACTTTAAAATTAAATAAGCTAAGATTACCTGTTAAAGATTGTTCATGGATAATAGAAACAGATGCGTGTAAAAATAATTGGGGAGCAATATTAAAATCATTGAAATAGGTGAAGAAGAAGAAAGACTAGCCAGATATACTAGTGGATCATTCACACAGACCCAACAAAATTACCACATAAATAAAAAAGAACTACTAGCAATCTTAAAAGCTATAAAAAAATTTGAGTTATTCATAATACATACAAAATTCGCAGTAAGAACAGACAATACACAAGCAAAGAGTTGGATTAACAAAATAATAGATCTAACTATAGCAAATAAAAGGTTGATAAGATGGCAAATGGAGTTAGCACATTACGACTTCTCAATAAAAAATATAAAAGAAAAAGATAATAACATCCTAGCAGATTTCTTATCAAGAAGCTAACAATTTTATTTTTACAAGATGAAAAATAGAGTTCAGCATATAGAATAGGATATAGTCTACCTAAATGAGACTGTGGAGCAATTAAAAGAAGCATTTAACCAACTACAACTGCAAATATGTGGTATTCAAAGTATATTTTACCAACATAAATGAAGATCATATTGAAAAAATGAGCGAAGGGAGTGAACCTATTAACCCAAAAAATACAAGTGAGATAATAAAAATAGCCATACAAGAGAAAAACTCCATATCCATACATCCTACTACCTACAAAGAGAGTTCTCTCAGATCCTCCAAAATATTCCAAGAAGGATTTATTTTTACAATATATTGAGAAATTATGCCACACTACTCAGGTCAACCAATTTATCAAGACTATTTCTCAACAATATATGAATAAAGCGATCATACTACCAGGAGCAAATTCAAAAATAGTGAGAGTATTATTCGAAAGAGGACTTATCTACTGCATTTATCCATCTCGAGAATGTGAAAAACTTAGCCAGTTACCAAAAGAAGTATATAAAACTGCTAAAAATTATTTTGGTCTTACAAAACCATCCAAAATATATGTCCGGGTATTTTCTACTATTCCAGAATTTCTTAAAGATGATGAAGAACTACTAGCTAAACATATTATAAAGATAGGGATGACTATACAAATCCTATTTGGAGCAACTTTATACCATATAAAAACGAAGAATTTGAAAAACTGATCTCAGAAAGAAGAGCTACGGGATTTAGAACAATGTATTGTAAACTGAAGGACATACAAAATAGAGACGGTAACATATGGATCTATGATAGCCCTGACCCAAAAAAAATAATGATTTACAGCATAGCAAAAATTGAACAACCACAGTCAAAGAAAGAAGTCTTTGACAGCTGGTATCGAATTCTGCATAAAGGAGACATGACAATGACAGAAGAGACAGTTGTCCACTACTGTAGAATGATGAGAATGAAACCATAGCATGAATGCGGACAATACAGAAAAGAACAAGAGAAGGCTGATGAAGAGCTATTTCTGATGTGAAGCACGTTGGCCAGAAAAGAATCTTCAACGTAAGCAATGACGTAATTGGCTCAATTATTTATATATGATGTAAGCAATGATGTAAGCAATGATGTAATGAGAACAATAATTGTATTTGATGTAAAGCCATCCCTTCTTCTATAAAAGGGGAGGCAGGGTAAGGAGAAAGGGAGACCATCTAAGAGAAAAGAAATTTCATATAAGTTGGTAAGAAAAGTCTGTAAGGGGATTGGGAGAAATAAAATTATCTTTCTATGAGTTCTACTATAAGATCTTGTATAAAATAAGGTATGAAAAACTAATTTTTCTTACTTAGGGAGAGTTTTATAAGGCTTTACCTGAAGGATCTTGCAAAAAGACCCATTTATAACCTTCTATAGTTAGACTGTACACCTAGTAGCAGGAAACAGGCTAGGTTATGGTTGCCTGTATCGAAGTACTACTAGTTGTTCTAGACATATCTCTCGGATGAAACTCTATTGAGAACATAGTAATCCTGAGATGGGAGGAACGTAAAAGGATACTAAAATCGGGGTGCATACCAGAGGTATTTTATCTACTAGTACGTAGTAACTGGTACAGAGCAGCTTAAAGAGGCTTAACTAGGTCGGAAGCATGATGAGCCATTTTGTTTTGATTTTTATGGTATCCTTAAGAAATCTCTTCATACTCATGATTTCATTTAAAAGTTTTTTGATACTCTTTTGTTCTCTGTTGAAGACAATTACAACTCTATTAATATAGCCAAGTAGTAGTAGCGAAATATCTGAGACAGATGCAGAAGCCATGAGAGATCTTGAAGGTGATTTCACGCTTCGCAACTCCATTTGGTATCTGAGCATACTAAACACATATGAAGAAGAAGAAGACAAGTAAGAGAGAATAATAAATAAGAAGGCAAGTAAGAAACTTGAATTTAATTTGTGAAAATAATGGAGGTACGGGAGATAAGAAATGGAATCTAACAAAGGAGAATGAGACAAATTTAATAAAGGAACTTAATAATGGTGAAAATGACTTGAAGATGGAATCTAATAATGATGAAAGTGACTAGACAACTTATGGGAATATGAGTCTATCAAGACAGCATGCTAGCTGTATTACTTTCTTCATGTTTTCCTGTATTATTTTCTTTATATCGTATTAATCTTGTGAGTTTGCTTTATGTACTGAGTCAGTTTATGCACTTTTATTTGTATCTGCGTAAGAGTCGGTCCTGCAATCAGTCCTGTAACGCTTCACCCAGTAATGGTATTAGAGCCTAACTAGTACAGAGCAGCTCGAAGAAGTTTAACTAGGTCGGAAGCATGATGAGCCGTTTTGTTTTGTTTTTTAAGGTATCCTTAGAAATTTCTCTCTACTCCGGATTTTATAATTATTATTGTTCAATAGAATTAATGGATAATAATAGTTTGAGTATTGCCTCAGAAATTTTTGAATTAATAATTAATTATCAAGGAAGTGATATAATGCTTGTTTTTTTTGTTTATTATCCTCATAGAGTAATAAGCATGAATAATTATTATGAATTCAAATTATTCTTCTTTAGTGTACAACGAGTAATAATTATAATAATAAATCAAATAAATCCTGGAGAAACTAGTAATATAAATATTGAAATAATTGATGATCTAATTTTTTATGAAAGATCTTTATTATTTTATGAAAATGGTGTATTTAGTAGTTATATCTGGAGCCCTACAACAGCATATAAACAATTTCTAGAAGAAAATAAACATATTGGAGAAGAAAATAGACATATAGAAGAACTCGAAGAACCCCCATATGATAGCAATAGTGAAATATTTGAGACAGAATTAGAATATATGGGAGATCTTGAAGACATGTTTGATTACTTTTTCGAAATAGACAATATACATTATTTCGAAGAATATTATTTTACAGAAAATTACCATTTTAAAAATTTTTGATCCTTTAAAGTTTTAAAGTTTTTTGATACTTTTTTTGATTCTATTTTTCAGGAGAGATTTCACGCTTCGCATCCCAGTTGGTATCAGAACTTTGTTCAGAGCAGTGTTCTAAAAAGCGGCCTAGGCGGCCGCCTAGGCGCTAGGCGGCCCCCCAACGCCTCGACTAGGGCCTAGGCGTTTATGAAAATCGGAAATGGGTTCTAGGCAGCTAAAATCAGCCCTAGGCGGCATTTACGGTCTAGGCGGGTCTAGGCGGACTAGACCCGCTTAGGCCTTAATTAATTTTTTTTTAATAAAAAAAAGTTAAAAAAACCCACCGCTCTCACTTTCTCCTCCTAATAAAAAAAAGTAAAAAATCCTAAATCGCGCTCTTCACTTTCACCCCCAAATCGCGCTCTTCGCTTTCACCCCAAATCGTAGCTCCTCGGTTTACATCGGATATGGAGAAGATAGAGTCCTCATGTTCATCGATACAATAATACACCGATTCGACTATGTGAAGCCCATCCTACAATTGTAAGGAGAAAAAGTTCAATAGTAAGAAACTAAGAATGAGTAGCAATAAAGAATAAAAAGGGGTAACAACAAAATAAACCCAAAAGATCGATAAATATATAAATAAATAAATAAATAAATTTTAAAAACCTCCTAGCGCCTAGCCGCTTAATCCCCGATTACAAGGTCTAGGCGCTAGGCCCCCATCGGCCGCCCGACTACCGCCTAGCGCTTTTTAGAACATTGGTTCAGAGTGAATAAATCTTATTTAATTTCTACAATTTTTCTAGATTAAAACACCAATTTATAACTTATAGAATCAGAAACTAAAGATTTAATCAAAAAAGTAAAAATTATCTCAAAACCCAAAATTTTTTAGAATTAAATGAAAAGTCACACATCCTATAGAAATTATTATAGGAAGTATACTATAGAAATTTAAATAGTAACTAGGTCAATAGTTTTCAAACTATGTCATTTTGTCAAATATTCTCAAAAGGGGGTCATTTCGCTAATTAGCCCTGTAACCTACAGGCTACCGCACCTGCACGTACTTTATGTTTCAATTGGGCCCTCTGTTTACATATACACACACACAAAAGATCAAAATTCCAGCTCATGCAAATTAATTACTCCAGCTCATAGTGTGGTCCGAAAGAGAATGACAACACAGCATCTTTCTCTCTCATTTATGATCGATCACCTTCCCTCCCCCCTTCTTCTGTCTCTATATATCTTGAGTCACTAGACCTAAGATCGATTAATCGGCTGAGTTCCATCGATCCCACGAGTGCACGCCTCAGACATCGAGACTGACTGCGACACATGTTAGCATTGTTATAGCTGTCTTTGCTAAGGTCAACATGATAAGCTTTGCTGCTGAACTGGAAGAGGTAATGGCTAGCTGACAGAGAGGCAATAAGGTTTGTGTTGCTGAGAAGGGGATATCATGCTTGTTATCTCTCTCAGGTGGTTGGTTCACAAATTTAGATATATGCATAAATCAATATATCTATTTAAGTTTTGGCCTTTATGTTTTATGTATACTGGGCATGCATGCACAAACAAATAATAATTTGGCATTGACTGAATGAAGTGGAATCTTAACAAGTTCAGATACATACAATGTATGTGCATGCTTTTGATGTACATTAGGGTACTAATCTAGCCTTCATCAATGAAATAGATGTATACAATATTAATCTACTATATATCACTAGTAATTTACATGTGCGATGCACGTCTTAATAAATATATTTTTTTAAAATAAAAATTTAGACATAGTATGGATTTGAACTTAGAACATCTTTTATAATAGTTATGCATGTGTATTGCACGGGTTGGTAGAATGACAAAATATTTACAAATGACACTGAGACCTTCTCCCATTATAATATTAGAGATTAGAGATATTAGTGTAATATGAAATGTATTTTGAAAATGCTAGCTAGATAGCTGAAATATTGGTCAATGAACAGATTGTCATTCTTAATGGCTGAACCTGGATTTTGTTTTTGAACTGTATGATTTTACACAATCTCATGTTCTACTTGTATTCTTGAAAATTAGTGTGGTACTCACGATAGAAACATGTTACACTACTTAATTGTGTAGATGCATGTATATAGTTATCTAAATGTGTTGCTGTCACTTACCTCAAAAACAAACTTACCTCAAAAACAAAAACCAGACCAATTATCAACCGATCTAGCCTAAGCAAATACTTAGCATATATAAAATAAGCATACATCATACATCTCATTTCCTGTTCATATCTGCCTCTCAAGTGTAACAACTTACAAGTTGCAAAATTATTTAGAATCTTCAGACACACTGTCTATGTTTTCTTAAGAAAGAGTCCAAAGTGGCAACACCAAATGCCACAAAATTAGGTTACACTGTTGGTTATCTTAGGACTGTAGAGGAGAAGGACAAGGCTTAAACACTTTCCTAAGAGTGTTGGGGTTCTTTGTGGACGTACAAAAGGCTGCTAGCTGCCTAGGTCTATATAGTAACATCATATCAACACCCACGTGTGCTGTCCTCTACTAGTAATTTACACGTGCAACGCACGTCTTTATATATAGAATTTTTAATATATATATATATTAAAAATTTTGACGTTGTTTGACATCAAACCTAAAAACTCTTTTATATTAATTATGCATGTGCATTGTATGTATTTGTTGGGTTATAATGCACGTATTTATTTGGTTACAAATAGAGTTTGTTTAGTGACAAACTCTTCTATTAAAATAGTATAGAGATAGGCAAATTAACATAGTTCCAAAAAAAAGGGCAAAAAACAAAATACTCCATAACGTTTGGGCATAATACAATATGTCCATATAACGTTTGACAAAGTACATTTAACAGATTCTTCCGTTAACTTAACATCATCCGTTAAGTTAGAATTATTGAAATACTTTTCTACATTTACCTTTTCATAATCAAATTCTTCTATCACCCTCTTTCTTCATTCCCTTTTCTCCTGAACCCTTTTCTTCTTTTTTCGGCGGCGATCTCTTCGGTCGGCAGAATCTCTTCGGTCGGCAGTAGTCGGCAACAGTGAGCTACTCAACCCCCTTTTCCTTTTTCTTCTTCTTCTTCCCTAAAATCTAGGGTTTCGAAAATTAATGTCATTATCAATGTCTTCTTCCCTAAAATCAATGTCAGTATCTTGGTTTGTTATTGTATTTATTTGTTTCTTCAAGTGGTTGATGTTTTATATGATTGTAAAAGTTGTAAATCACCCTAGGGGGGTGAATAGAATGATTGTGCGGAATTAAAAATTAATAAAATAAAGTGCAAAGTAAATAAAAGAGTTAAGAACAACAAACACAGATGACACAGCGATATAACGTGGTTCGACCCCCAGGTCTACGTCCACACCACCTACTTGTAGCAATTCTTCGTCACAAGCGTTCCACTATACTCAAAACCCTTTATACAGTGATTCTCGGATTCAGGCCGAGAGACCTATTAAACCCACATGACTTCCAATAAAAGTCTCCGTTAATCTCACCGAAGTGGAAAAGAAGGAAAACTAAAACTCAAGATCGTTAATGATTCTGACTGAAGAATACAGAAAAATTATCGCTCACACTCGGATTGATTATTGAAAGATTAGTTCAGAATATTTTTCTTAGAGGTAATAGGTTGAAGAAAACACAGTGAATTCGTCCAATATAAATAGACGGGAAAGTGTATCGAAAAAATAGAAACGATACATTCCAAGAATACACACAGCGCAAAGTGCGGTCGACCGGCATATTGGTACCATCGACCGTTCAGCTATCTGACGTAAAGTAGAGAGGTGAAAGGTCGACCGCTTCTCAAGCAACTCAAGGTTGCGGTTGACTGCGATGCGGTCGACCGGTATCGCGCTGCATATTCCGATTCCACTCCGTTTTCTTACCATAAACTAATCAATCTTATACAATTAAAATCTCACGAAAATAGAAAGAAAACTCAGATCATGATAGCTTTCTTGGAGACCAATTAATCATGAACTCTTTTTGAAATCTTCCTCTTTTGCTTGTATTTGCAATCTTTCTTTATTACTTTTCTTGTTTGAATATTCTTGAATCTCTCTTGGATCTCTTGTTGATATTATTTGATTCTGAAAATCTGAACAACTAACTTTAAACTTATTAGTATTAATGAGCATGTTTTGTGCACACCAAACTAAGAGTCAACAATCTTCCTCTTTTGGTGTGAAAAAAATATGCTAAAATGTTTGAAAATTAAATAGGCCACATAAATACTCCCCCTGTAACACAGATATTCATAAGTAAGAACTTTTAAGAGAGATGTAAATACTCCTCCTTAATTCAATGCCACCTGTTATACAGAACTACAACATATATGATTAGTGTAACACTTTTGAAAACATATTTTTTGTTGAAAACATTCATAGAATCATTGTAAAGCATTTGAAAATATTTCATGAATACTTTAGATTTTATTTGAAAACATTCCAAAAAAATTCTCCCCCTTTTTGGAACACACCAAGAGGGATTAAGTAGAAATTAAAGTGAATAAGATATTCTAGTGAAAGCACGTTAAAAAAAATTCATTAATCAAAATAGACAGAAGGGATAGAGTTTGAAAGGGACGAAATGTTAATGTAAAAGAGTGGAAGAGAATCTTCTTACATGATATCGTTGATAGCGAGACTCTTTGCTATACAGTGAGAGCTCTTCATAATATCATAGATTCGATATCCTCCCCAATACAAGTATAATGCATAAAAAATGAATTTCAAGAATCATGAAAAAAGATGGTTTTAAAAAGATTTTTAACGAAGACCAGAGAGGAGACCGGTCGACCGTACGGTCGATCGCAAAAGGGACGATTCAAAAATTTTCCGAGAGCATACCGGTCGACCGCACGGTCGACCGCAAAAACCAATGAAAGTCACAGAGGACGGACCGGTCGACCATACGGTCGACCACAAATGTTGAAACTTGGTGAAAACGAAAAACAACCAAAACCGAGACTGTGTCAGTCGACCGTACAGTCGACCGACACAATTTTTTTTTCAGGCTGAAAAGTAAATAACATTTAATTCGCCTCTCAAGAAATAAAAACGTTTTGCATTTAAAGGCTTGGTAAAAATATCAGCAAGTTGAGAATGAAATGAGTTTAAATTTGCTTACCAGACAAAGAATTAAACTAAAATTGTTTTACCTTAAAAAATATGATCTTCCATTTTCTTTGCTTGATAGTGATGCAAATGTGTTGTTTTCATCCGTCATGAGCTTTAGGCATCCACTATCAAGGTGCTACCGATCTTTAGGTGAAGTGCATTGATGTACCTACATTAAGATTATTATGTATCCAAGTAGGTACTGTTCCTGCACTTGTATTCTTTTTATCCAAACGAAGTTAGTATTCATTTTTAAAGCACAAATATAAGAAATATGACCTAATCTACAACAATAGTGACAAGTAATGCGATTATTCTTTGGATCATGCACATATGCATAATTGTGTGTTGGTTTGTAACTATTTTGGTGGCCATGCATATGTGTATGACAAGATTGCTCAGATTTTTGATGTTGTATTGGCTTATTTTAACCAAGCCCTTGATTATCATGATAAGATCTTGAATTCTTTGTAATAAGGTAACTGGGCCATTCATATTTTTTAACAATTTTCTCGAGCTCAATTACTCTTTTACAAAGTCTTTTCCTAGTCATCTCATCGTCTTTAGTGTTCCAACGAAGGGTGTCTAGGGTAACATCAAGTATTCTATTTTGCTCAAGTGCTTCGTTACATCCTTCCACTACTTCATCAAATTTTCTTTTACATTCTTTTAAATCCTCAGTGAGCTTAGCAATATAAACAGATTTCTCATGAATTTCTCTTAAGTGTTCATCATGCGTTGCTAAGGATTTTTGAATTTGTTGTTTAAGAGTTCATTTTCCTCTAGCAATACATCATGATCTTTTCTAAATGGCTTGAATTTTTAATGATCAAGGAATTTTTATTTTTACAGTTTTTTATTTTTAGTGATGCAAGGGTCATGAGATTCATTTGGATTTTGTTTATATTGTCTTAGTTCACGACTCAATTTCTTAGCATAATCTTTTAATCTATTACACATATCTACTAACTCATCATAAGTGGGTTCTTCGATTACCTCTTCTTGAGATGGTGATTGCACATCACCATTCCCAAGAGCCATGAAGCCGACATTGTTGTGATATTGCTCATCTTCACTTAAATCTAAGTCTAGCCATGTTGCATTCAACACCTTCTTTCTCAATCCTGAATTGGAGTGATGATAATCTTTGTTTCTACCTTTCGATAGGGGACAGTTTGGGCGTATATGTCTTGGCTTGTTATATTTGTAGCACACATCATTTTTGTCTTTGTCTCTTTCTCCTTGTGACCAGCTGTACTTTTTGTGTTTGAGATGCTTACAGAATTGTTTAGTTAGCCATATAAAATCTTCATCTGATTCTTCATGGTCTGATTCTGATTTTGATGGACGCGATTTCTCTACTTTTAGGGCAATGGTCATCTCTTCGGTTTTTGGTTCAATCCCGATGTTCTGTCTATATCTTTTAGTTTCTGTCATCTCCATCTCGTATGTCTTCAACTTTTCTTGGAATGTATAATAAACGAATCTCTTTTCTTCAAGGGTCTTCCTCATTGCAGCAGCCTTTATATTCCACTCTGGCGTGAGACAGCTTATGAGTTTTCTGACCTTTCGGTCATCGTCCAACCCATTACCTAAGCTCTCAAGTTCGTGGGCAATGATATCAAAGTGGGCAAGCATTTGATCCATATTTTCTCCTGGAAATATACGAAACACATCAAACTTATAAAAGCAAAAATTTACTTTAGCTTTTACCTCAGAAGCGGTTCCCTCATGCTGCTTCAACATGTTGTTCTTGATATCGTATGGTATCTTACAGTTTCGCCCGCATCGCATTAGTTCTTCGTTATTTAACCCTGCATAGAGAGCCGTCATAGGCATGGAATTTGCAGTTTTCAATGCTAGTTCAGTTTTTGTGAATGCCCTCTTTCCATCACTGACAGGAATCTCAGTTTTGTTTATGCACATGTTCCATACTTTTTCTCCAAGCATCTGTAGAAAATGAGACATACGAACTTTCCAAATATCATAGCATTTTTCATCAAAAAATGGTGAGCGTGTAAGACTTGTCCCATTGGATACGAATGGCTCCAATGAGTACAAGTTTTCGGGAGGAGGGATTTCGGCCATTGGACCTTTTGCTTAAGCTTTTAAGCTTTTTGATAAGTACTTCGCTCTGATACCACTGTAAATTACCCTAGGGGTGGTGAATAGGGTGATTGTACAGAATTAAAAATTAATAAAATAAAGTGCAAAGTAAATTAAAGAGTTAAGAGCAGCAAACACAGATGACGCAGCGATATAACGTGGTTCGACCCCCAGGTCTATGTCCACACCATCTACTTGCAGCAATTCTCCGTCACAAGCGTTCCACTATACTTAAAACCCTTTGTACAGTGATTCTCGAATTCAGGCCGAGAGACCTATTATACCCACAGGATTTCCAATACAAGTCCCGTCAATCTCATCGAGGTGGAAAAAAAAGGAAAACTAAAACTCAAGATCGTTAATGATCCTGACTGAAGAATTCAGAAAAATTATCGCTCACACTCGGATTGATTATTGAAAGATGAGTTCAGAATATTTTTCTCAGAAGTAATAGGTTGAAGAATACACAGTGGATTCGTGCAATATAAATAGATGGGAAAGTGTATCAAAAAAATAGAAACGATACATTCCATGAATACACAGCACAAAGTGTGGTCGACCGGCATATTGGTGTTGTCGACCATTCAGCTCTCTAACGTAAAGTAGAGAGGTGAAAGGTCGAACGCTTCTCAAGCAACTTAAGGTTGTGGTCGACTGCGATGCGGTCGACCGTCATGAAGTACGGTCGACCGGTATCGCGCTGTATATTTCGAATCAACTCCGTTTTCTTACCATAAATCAATCTTATACAATTAAAATCTGACGAAAATAGAAAGAAAACTTAGGTCTTGATAGCTTTCTTGGAGACCAATTAATCATGAACTTTTTTGAATATCTTCCTCTTTTGCTTGTATTTGCAGTCTTTCTTTATTACTTTCCTTGTTTGAATATTCTTGAATCTCTCTTGGATCTCTTGTTGATATTATTTGATCCTGAAAATCTGAACAACTAACTTTAAATTTATTAATATTAATGAGCATGTTTTGTGCACACCAAACTAAGAGTCAACAAAAGTGAGGTTTAGAATGCCCATCAAGTGTTTGTAGTTATTCCTAGTAGATTTTTGAACTAGCTGGCATGCACTAACTAGTACCTGATATGGCTAAAAATGGGATTAAATCAGAACCGCCCAAATCGGGCACGAATCTTAAAGCCTGGGTGTGAAAAGGTAATTTCACCTACAAATAGGTCTGAAGCGGGTACTGGGTCTTCTCCTCTAAGACCCATCAACCCGCAAACGGATCCATCTCAGCTGGGTGCGGGTTCCAACCCGCAATGAACTCAGTCCATCAGGATAGACTTAGGGTTTCTGATTGCGTTCAATCAACGGTCCTGATTCGCTCTATCCTTTCACTGAGAATTAGGAATTAAATTCCTAATCTGATCCCAACGGCGACTATAAATACCCCCCATCCACCACTATTAAGAGGTAATCAATCTTTTGCCAACTTACGCTCTCTCATAATTTTTCCTGATTACTGACTTGAGCGTCGGAGGGTGCGTCGCCGGGATCAACCCCGGTGTCTCGCACTTTTTGCAGGTAAGCGGCGGGAGTCAGCGGTCAAACTCCGGCAGAAGAAGTTAAGGTTAGATTATTCAGTTTTTCTAAGGATCCACAAATACTATCTGTTTACCCCCACACCAGATTCAGCGGTAACAGATTGGCGCCATCTGTGGGAACCAGTGAATAGCAGCCCTTCCTCTTCCCGTTGGTCAGATCCGCCCAGCCATGCCACCCCGAAAGCTAAGATCCAGGGGGTCCAACCGTGGATCCACTCCTCTTCAACCACAACAGGAGATCCCCTCCAGACCGTCCAGCCGGCGGGGCTCCCTCCTCAACCTGATCAGGCCCCGCAGCAGGACCAACCTCCTCATCAGAACCTCCAACCCCCTCGGGGTCAGACCGGGCCTCAGAATGCCGGTGCGGGGGGCTCCCGTCCCAATCCCCCGAAACAACCTCTTCAACATGACCATGTCTCCGTGCACAACCCCTCTACCGACTCCATGGCATCTCATAATCCCCGGGCCTTCGATGACCTCCGCAACACCCTTAACAATCGACATAAGGAAGAGGATCTTCGCCGCCGTTAGGATGAAAGGCAGGCCCGAGAGGGAGTCTCCCGCCAACAACGTCCAAATGAGTGATCTCCTCATCGCCGAGAATATAGGAGGTCTCCGCCTCACCAAAGACGAAAAGAGTCCCCCGAGCACTATAGAAGAAGGCCTCGCTCACCGAGGGATGATAATGCTCCTATCACCCGAGCCGAATTCCAGCAATTCCAGCCAACCATCTTGCAAGCCCTCCATCACCGACCCAACAATAATGATGCTCGGAGGGTCCCCACTCCTCCTCTGATCCAAAGTCCTCGCCGACGGTCCCTAACCTCTCCTCCAGCTCCTAGTAACCCCCAGCACATTCCTAGTCCTTGCCACTCCCAGGGTTACCGTCGTCGTAGCCCCCGCTCTCCCTCGTGCGAAGACAGTCCAGGGGCTCGTTTGAATATCATCGAAGGGATGACACTGTCTACCGTCATCTCCACAAAATGGAGTGGCGCTTGGGTCAGCTAGACAGAGAAGAAGAGCTTAGAGGAAGGACCCTCCGTCCGAGCCGACCTCCTTTCTCTCGTACCATCATGGAGGCGCCCATTCCAATAGGCTTCAAGCCTCCACAATTCGAGACTTATTCCGGGGAGTCTGACCCCGTAGACCACATAGAAAGCTTTAAAACCCTCATGCTAATCCACTAAGCTTCCGATGCTCTGCTGTGCAAGACCTTCCCCGCTACTCTCAAGGGTCCGGCCCGGGAATGGTACTCTCGCCTCGCCCCATCCTCAGTATTCTCCTTCGAGCAATTCGAGATCCTTTTCATCACCCACTTCGTGAGTAGCCGCCGAACTAAGAAGACCAGCATTTTGCTACTCTATCTTAACCAAAAGAAGGGTGAGAAGCTGAGAGACTATGTGAAAAGGTTCACAGCGGAAGCCAGGTCCATTGCTTCCCTCGACCAGTCGGTCGCTGCAGCAGCATTCCAGTCGAATGTCCTCAACTCCAGCCTTCGGTCTTCCCTCGCCAAGAAGCCCCTGCAGAACTTCTTCAACCTCCTTCTCCGAAGCGAGAAGTATATCCGGGCAGAAGAAGCTGAGCATTGCCTCACCTTTGAGGGGCCTTCCTCCGGAACTGAAAGAAAGGCGGGTGAAGAAGAGGGAGCCAAGAAGCTCCAGAAGGACAATGGCGGACAGCGCCGCCCTCCCTCTAGATTTGAAAAATTCATTCCTCTTAACGCCAACAGTTTCACTATTCTCATGGAAGTTGAGAAGGAAGGGGTGATACCTCCGGCCCCGAAGATGAACACCCCCGACAAGAAGAGGGACAAGGAGAAGTGGTGCTGCTATCACTGAGACCATGGCCACGACACCAATGATTGTCGAGCCTTGAAGAACGAGATTGAGACTCTCATTCAGAGGAGGCAGCTGGCCAAATTCGTGAGAAAAGACCGAACCGACCTTCCTCCACCTCCTCCTCGGGGGGCTAACAAGCTTCCTGAACGATGCGATGAGACACCCGAATTCGAAGAGGAGCATGTCCTACACCTCATTCATGGGGGCCCAATGGGGGGCTCCTCCAACTCCTCTCGAAAGGCATTCATAAGAGAAGTTAATTCGGTTCACGGCACACCTTTCCTTAAAGGCCTCGGAGTACCCATCACATTTTCAGATGAAGACCTGGTGGGCATCCGAACCCCCCAGTGCGACGCACTTGTGATCAACCTCCATATGGCGAATTTTAAGGTGGAAAGGATACTGGTGGACAATGGCAGCTCCGTTAACATCCTCTTCCTCGATACTTTCAAAAGACTCAAACTACCCCGGGACAGGCTTAAGCCCGCCGGCTACACGCTCCATGGGTTCACGGGAGTGCCAGTGACTATCGAAGGGGTGATCACCCTCGACGTAACCGCTGGCAAAACTCATACTACGCGAACAGAGCCGATAGACTTTATGGTCGTTAATATCCCTACAGCTTATAATGTCATCCTGGGCTGGCCCGGCCTAGCTGCTATCGAAGCCGTCCCTTCCGCTTATCACCTCAAGATGAAGTTTCCCACCCGGGCGGGAGTAGGGGAAGTCAGAGGCAGTCAGGAAATGGCCTGAAAATTCTACATGACTTCTACTGGGGGTCCAGTTCTCTCCCTCGAAACTCTTGAAATCTCCCAAGATGGTGTCCGACCAACGTCCAAGCCGGTGGATGAATTGGAGGAAGTGCTCTTCTCTGAACAAGATCCGAACCGCAAGTCCTTTATCAGCAAGACCCTTCCATCTGCCCTAAGCTCGGACATGGTCCAATGTATTAGAAAGAACTGCGACCTCTTCACATGGTCGGTTGCCGACATGCCAGGAATCTCAGAAGAGCTCCTCGTCCACCACCTGAGTGTTACACCAGGGTCCAGACCGGTTCAACAGAAGAGGCGCAAATTTGCTCCCGAGTGCCAATAAGCTATAAAAGAAGAGGTGGACAAGCTCCTTAAGGCTCGGTTCATACAGGAGGTCAACTATCCCGAATGGCTCTCAAATGTTGTGATGGTAAAGAAAACCAACGGGAGCTAGAGAATCTGCATCGATTTTACCGACCTGAATAAAGCATGCCCTAAAGATCCGTTCTCTCTTCCAAGCATTGACACCATGATTGATGCCACTTCGGGCCATGAGCTTCTCAGCTTCATGGATGCAATCAAATACGCATGTTCCCCCCGGACATCCCGAAGACCTCCTTTGTTACCGATCAGGGCCTCTACTGCTACAGGGTGATGCCTTTCGGGTTGAAGAATACAGGCGCCACCTATCAACGCCTCGTTAACAAAGTCTTCCAAAATCAGATCGGTCGCAACATGGAAGTGTATGTTGATGATATGCTTGTGAAGAGCAGTCGTGGGGCCGACCATGTCACCGATCTGCAGGAGGCGTTCGATGTATTAAGGAAACATAATATGAGGCTTAATCCAAACAATTGTGCGTTCGGAGTCTCGTCAGGGAAATTCTAGGCTTCATGGTCAGCCAAAGAGGTATCGAAGCCAATCCCGAGAAGATCAAAGCCATACTGGACATGGCTCTTCCCAAAAATGTGAAAAAAGTTTAGAAACTAACCGGGTGCCTCGCAGCTATAGGGCGCTTCCTTTCCAAGTCAGGGGAGAAGTGTCTTCCCTTCTTCAAGGCTCTCAGGGGGGCTAAGGGCTTCGAATGGGGTTAACAACAGCAGGACTCGTTCGATCAGCTTAAAGCCTACCTAGTCAACCCCCCTCTCCTTAGCAAGCCTATCATCGGGGAAACACTCTATCTCTACTTAGCTGCCTCCGAACAAACCCTCAGCACTGTCTTGGTGAGGGAAGAAGACAAGGCTCAGAATCCCACCTATTACGTAAGCAAGGTACTTCGTGATGCCGAGCTTCGTTATCCAAGGCTAGAGAAGATGGCATACGCCTTGGTAATGGCAGCTAGGAAGCTTCGCCCATATTTCTAGTCCCACTCGGTGGTCGTTGTTACCGACCAGCTGCTGAAGCAAGTCCTGCACAAGCTGGAAACCTCTGGCCGTCTCATGAAGTGATCGATCGAGCTGAGCCAGCATGATATATCATACCAGCCCCGGACCGTGATCAAAGCTCAGGCCTTGGCTGAATTCATTGTTGATAACACTATTTTCGAGGTCAGTCGAGCAGCAAACGGGCCTCCTATCTGGTCGATATATGTAGATGGATTCTCTTGCACCGAAGGGAGTGGAGCCGGGGTCATTCTGCCAGGCCCAGATGACTTCGTTCTTCAATACTCCCTCCGCATCAACTTCAAGGCCTCCAACAATGAAGCGGAGTATGAAGCCCTTATAGCCGGTCTCGGAATGGCCTGCAAAGCAGGGACACAACGCCTCCGCATATTTAGTGACTCTCAGCTGGTTGTGAATCAAGTCTTGGGCGAATATGAAGCGCGAGATGACCGAATGGCTAAGTATCTGGTCAAGGTCCAAAGTATCATGGCCCTATTCGAAGAGGCACTTATTCGGCGAATCCCCAGGGAAGAAAATGCCCAAGCAGATGCCCTCTCCAAGTTAGCCTCTTCCTCTCTCCAAGGTCTCAAGCAGACCGTCCTGATTGAAGTGCTTTTGAGGCCAAGTATAGAAGAAGAAACTTCCGACTCGATGGAGCCACTACCGGTTCAACTTCAAGATAATTGGATGAAACCCCTGGTAGAATTTCTAAGGGATGTGCTCCTCCCCGAAGACCCTAAGGAAGCTCGTCGAGTCAGAACCAGAGCGGAGCGGTACACCCTTGTTGAGGGGGTCTTGTACAAATGCTCCTTCACACAAGTTGACGGTAGACCTTATCTGAGGTGCCTCTCCCCCGAACAAGACACATACGCCTTGCAAGAGCTTCACGAAGGCACAAGTGGAGCACATTCAGGGTCCAAATCCCTTGCCCGGAAGGTTTTAAATTATGGATATTTCTGGCCTACTCTCCTACAAGATGCCGAGCGACACATTCGGCAATACAGCTCTTGTCAAAAGTATTCCAACATTTGTGGCCTACCCCAAGCTCGCCTCGCGTCCCTATCAAGTCTGATCCCTTTCGCAATGTTGGGGATAGATTTACTAGGGCCATTTTCACAAGCTCCCGGCCAACTCAAATTTTTAGTCGTGGCAATCGACTACTTCTCGAAATGGATAGAGGCCGAGCCCTTGGTTACAATCACCGAGAACAAAGTCCTCCAGTTCTTCTGGAAAAGCGTCATCTGCAGATTCGGTGTACCTCGGGTCCTCATAACCAATAATGGAACACAATTTATAGGAGTCACATTTTGAGCTCTGTGTGACGACCTCGCCATCCAACAACGCTTCTCCTCTATCTCCCACCCGCAGTCAAATGGTCAAGTAGAAAATGTCAACCGGTAAATCCTCTCAGGTATTAAGAAGAGGCTGGATAAGTCCGCTAAAGGCTTATGGGTAGAACAGCTCCCTAACATACTGTGGAATTACCGCACTACGAAATGGACCCCCACAGGAGAGTCGCCGTTCAATCTCACCTATGGGTCCGAAGTTGTGATCCCCCTGGAAGTCGGTGTATCCTCTCCTCGCCTAATTGCCTATGAAGAAGAGCAGGATGCCATGGAGCTTCAGGCAAAATTAGATTTGATTGATGAGCTCGAAGAAAGAGCTTCGATCTGCCAGCAAAGCTACCAAAGGAGGATCGAGCTGGCCTACAACAAGAGAGTCCGTCCCACCAACCACAAAGAAGGGGACTTGGTCCTCAGAAAGTTAGCTATCTCATTCACCAGTGTGAAGAGTAAGCTAGATCCAAATTGGGAAGGACCCTACAAGATCACCAAAGTGGTTCGGCCCGGGACATACTGTCTAGAAGACCTTGAAGGAAGAGAGATTCCCAGGACTTGGAATGCCGACCATCTCTTAAAGTACCAGGAGAGCGCGTGAACGCCTCTTCGGGTATCGTCAGATGTCGAACCGTTCCTTTCCCTTCACTTGTATTTTACTTTTGCTTCTTTATTTCTCCAATGTAATAAAGGCTCGCAACTTAGAAACAGCCGAGTATTAGTTTTCAATAAAGAACATTTTTTCATATTTTACTTATGAACTTCTTGTATCTCTCTGTTTTTACCTTCTTTATACTCAAACAACGAGTTCGGAGTCCAATACTTGGCTCGACTCCGCTTCGCAAGCTCGCTCTTAAGCGAGCTAAAAGTGGTTCGCCATTCGGAATTGCTCCCACAACCATTGATACAAACTCAAACGACGTGTTCGGAGTCCAACACTGGGCTCGACTCCGCTTCACAAGCTCGCTCTTAAGCGAGCTAGAAGTGATTCGCCATTCGGAATTGCTCCCACAACCGTTGATACAAACTCAAACGACGAGTTCGAAGTTCAACACTTGGTTCGACTCTGCTTCGTAAGCTCGCTCTTAAGCGAGCTAGAAGTGATTCGCCATTCGGAATTGCTCCCAAAACCGTTGAAATGTACTCTTGTTTTGCCGCTGCGTGTGAAGTCCTGACAACTAAACTAAACATGGGAGAAGCTGATGCTAGGTCTACCATTCGTATGCTAGTCTTGGCACACTGCATCTCTTGATCCTCGCGGTTGGAAGGTCATTGATATGAATTTGCTATGTTCTTCGTGTTTCCTCAAGAGAAGATATCAGCTTTAAACATGAACTTGTTAGAGGCTTCGGTGAATTCCCAGCCTGGACAGTCCTCAGTTTTTTCACAAGGCGAAGTCGAAGGTCCACGACAGCCTTAGTCCTCGATCAAATACGAGACTATGAAATCACCTCTAAAATCTCGTATATTGTCGACCCATGCCCAGGACTCTGAGGAGATAACTTCTGGTTCTTATAGTTCGTTTAAAGTTAAAGTAATCCTCCAATAGGCGGCTTTCCACTGCAAGGAACTCGCTCTCACGGATTCACGAGCCGAGAGGTTCGAAGCAGTGTTCGGCCTGCGTAGTCTTGCTCTAGACTTCGGCACACATTACTGAGCGCTCTTGGCACCGATGCCTAAACAAGCAAAAACCTTGCTCTGGACCTTGGCACGCCTAGTCGAGCGCTCCTGGCACCGAAGCCCAAACAAGCAAAAACCTTGCTCCAGACCTTGGCACGCCTAGTCGAGCGCTCCTGGCACCGAAGCCCAAACAAGCAAAAACCTTGCTCCGGACCTCGGCACGCCTAGTCGAGCGCTCTTGGTGCCAACGCCCAAACAAGCAAAACCTTGCTCTAGACTTCGGCGCACAAGGCCGAGCGCTCTGGGCACCGAGGCCCAAACGAGCGGAAGTCTATCTCCAGACCTCGGCACGCCTAAGATAGTCATGAGTAACACAACAACAGAAAGGGTTCAAAAATGCACAAGTTCAAGAAAAAAAAGGGACATCATTTCGATTAAGTGCGGGGAGATAATTACAAAGCGGCATCTTCTTTACAACTAAGCTACAAGACTATCGAAAGCAAAAACAACAATGCCGACTCGTTACACTTAAGACGAAATACAAAAACAAAAAATCTTCAACGTTTCTTTGGCGCAGGGATGTTTCGCTTCAAGGACACCCGGGAGCGGCGACGCTTGACCCCAGGGCTCGTCCCTAAGCCAGTGAATTGAGACGTGTCTTCGGCACTGCCCCTAACAGTTGTGCCGATAGATGCTCCGCTCGACGAAATCGCCACGCCACTTTGGGCATCACCTGGACTTGGTCGGCCTGCGGGCGAACGTGTCGCGAACTCATAAAACGAAATGCCTCGCTCACCCTCTTTGCGAGTGCATGAAGTGCTCCTGACATTAATTGGCCCCGAGTTTGGCCTTAGGCGAGCCACTTCAACCTCCAGCTTAGCGATCCTCTGTTTCAGAGACTCGTCTCCTACGTCTACCTCGAAGCGAGGAGGCACGGCGGAGCTCGGAATGCTGGGGTGACTGGCGATAATCCGGCGAAGGTGAGTGACTTCGTTGCCCCTGTCCACTGTGGCCCTTTTTAAAGCATCGACCTCCGCCGTCAGCTCGTCACGTTCAGTCATCAGCCTGCCCACAGCCTTGGTCAGCTCCTCTTCCTCCGCCAGAAATTCGGCCTCCACAATCTGCAGGTGGTGCACTTCGGTGAGCATATCGTCCCTCTCCACTGTCATCTTCGACAGAGAGAGCTGGAGACACTTCAATCTTAGCCCGTTTGTAAAAGATATCGACGAGCCATCCTCCTCGCCCACAGGAGGGATCTCGGCGAGCTGACCCTCTAGTCGCCGAATCTCAATGTCCCGTTGGCTCAAGATCACCTGCAAGTGGTTCCGCTCGCTCTCAGCCCTGTGCAACCCTAACTCGACCTCATAAAGGCGCTCTCGACACCTGGCCAAAATCAGCCTCGTCGACCCCAAGCTATCCTCGGAACCAAACTCCTCCTCGGAGCGAGTGGGTCGCCTCGGCAAGCTGAAAAGATCAAGGCAAATAACGGAGCTCAGTAAATAGTCAAAAGTTCACTCCTCGTCCGACCCCTAAATAAAAGCTACACGCACTAAAGCGGAAGTTCTTCGTCTAAACACTTAGCCAAATTTCAAGCAAACAAAAAAAATGGGGGGGGGGGGGGGGGTTATTCAAAGGTGACGCAGGGTCGAGTTCAAAAGTTTCTTTCATTTATCACAAAAAATACGATGGTCAGTCTGCAATTAGTCAATACAGGACAGCACAAAAAAAAAGACAAGAAGAGGTGAAATCAAGGGTCGACCTCTTTCCCAGGGCATCAAGAGTGGATGGGGAAGGACCCCCCGATGGGGGCTGAATCGCCAACGGGGTTACTTCGGTGATCTGTACCTCGCGGATGACCTCAACCTCGTGGTCATCCTCATCCTTGCCTTTTTCTTCTTCTCCCTTCGACTCAGGGTTGAAGCCCTCAACATAGTCTGGGAACAGCCTCCACCCCGAGCAGTCCACCTCAGGGTATCGCTCGGACACCTGAGAGATGGCTTAGGCATAGGCCTTGGCCATGTTTTGGGCAAGGAAGCCCTGCGCCTTCGCCATGGTGGCCTCTTCGGCCCCCTTCACCGCGGCGTCCTTGGTCTTCGCCGCCTCGGCCAGCTGTTTGGCCGACTCCTCCTTCTGCCGCAGAAGATGGGCCTCGAGCTTCGCGGCTTGGCCTTCGAGGTACTCGACCCTTGTCGACCACCCTTCGAGCTCGACCCTCAACTTGTCGAGCTCTGTACCCATTCGAGCCTTTTCGGCCCGAGCCCGGTCGGTCTCCTGCTTCAGCTCCTTCTCCAACTCCATCATCTTTTTCGAAAGATGACCGAAGTGGACGATGATCTACAAAAAAAAGTGCCAAGAGTTAGAAAAATCAAAAGAGAAAGTAACCAATGAAAGCAGAAATTCGACACTTACCGAAACTACCGAGCGTGCGATCTCAATGGCGTCGTCGCCCGCCAGGCCGGCCTCCATGGCGGCTCAGTCCTTTGGCGTCGCCAGGTGTTTGACCACCTGCATACTCGCCAAGGAGTCGCCGAGAAACCCATCATGCTTCCGAACCTGCCAGTCCGGAACGTGGATCCTCTTGTGCTCCTCAGTGAGGAGCTCCTCGGCCGTCACCGTCCGCGGGGGCAGCTCCATCCCGAGAGCTGCGGAGATCGGGAAGTCCCCTGCCTCATTCGATGCTGAGGCTACTCCTGCGGCCGAGGTCGGGGTCACCACAACTGGAGGCTCAACCGCCTGGGCTACGCTCGCGCCCCTCGGAGCCTTTACGGGCGGCAGCTTGGTGGAAACCCTCTTACGCTTCTTCGGCGCCTTACTTCCGAGGGCAGCCCTCTGCGCCATCACCGCGTCGAAATCCATTGCCTCTGCATCAAATAAGAAGCCGGTCAAAGACACAAGTTAGAATAGGCAAGGTAAAAAAAATGAGAGCATAGAAAGAGCCGCGTACTGGGGTCTACGCGGCTGAGCCCTCCCCTGAAGAGAATATCATTGGTAAGCTCCCTCCAATTGTACTTCGGCCTGTCAAGAAGAGTCCGCACTGCCTCCTCTTCTTGAGGGTGAAGCACCAGCAACTTCCTCACTTGCCTCGACACCTCCTCCACAAAACTGGTGGGTATGGGCCACGCCTCAATGCCCCGTACTATCAAGTACTTATCTCGCCAGTGCTTGATGGAGTCGGGGCAGACGATGAGCCGACCTCCGTGCCTCGGAGCTAGGTAGTACCGGAACTCCGACCGGTTCTGCTGATGAAGCTGGTAGATAGTCCGGAGTACCCTCATCTCCGGCTCGATCCCAGCCGCTTGGCAGTGGAGTACGAACCCATTGATAACTCTCCACGTGTTCGACATCAGTTGAATGGGGCTGACCCAAAACCACCTCAGCACTTGGATCGCGAACGGGTGGAGAGGTAGCCAAGCCCCAGCGATGAAGGCATCGACCGACCAGAAATACATGTTTACTGGCATCGGCGAATTTGCCCTAACCCCGGGTCCCGGTAGCATAAGCTCGTACTCCTCCGAAATTTGGAAGCAACCCCGGATCACTACCAAATCCTCCTGGCTAAGAATAGAGACCGTCTCATCAGCCTCGGAGGTCTCTCATGCCTCATTCTCCTCGAAGGCTCTTCCCCTCCCATGGATGATGCGCTCGGCATGCTCCTCAGGAAGCTCTCGAACCTGCTGAAGCCCTGTCAGTGGTCCTGGATATCTGCCGAACGGTCCCATGTGCTTCGGATCTTCCACTATACTGTCTCGATAGGATACCTTCTTGCTTTTATCTTGGTGACGCGGAGAAGGGACTTTGGCGGCAGAAGGGGAGGGCTCGGAGATAGGAGAAAGAGACATATTTATACTTGAAAAACGACTAAGTATAAATTACCTTTGAGTTAATGGGAATGGTTGGAATATTCACCGGAAAAGCAATCGACAATCACCGTGAGCTCTCACTAGTAGAAATTACCGCCTGAGTAAAAATTCAGAGAAGTGGGAAATGAGGGGGGGTGAAGTTTTATAGAGCTGGGCACACGAAACGAGGTTAATGGGCCCACAGAGCCAGCCCATTTACACAAGGCGACAAAACGACCTGAACCGTCACATTATTTACCGCGCCTAGCTGTACTATCACATTAATGACTGACACATCTGTCAGAGTCGTCAGAAGATCAGCAGCCATCGCATTAAATGACTGTCACATCTGTCAGAAGTTTAGCAGCCGCCAACTCAGCCTGACATTTCCTATGCTGCCAAAAATCGCACCCCAAAGACTTCGACACACTCTGCCGAACGTTCTTGCCACCGACCATGTTACATGGAAAAATTGGATCTCGGCACACGCTGCCGAACGTTCTTGCCACCAACCATGTTACATGAAAAAATTGGACCTCGGCACATGCTGCCGAACGTTCTTGCCACCGACCATGTTACATGGAAAAGTTGGACTTCGGCACACGCTGCCGAACGTTCTTACCACCGACCATGTTACATGGAAAAATTGGATCTCGGCACATGCTGCCGAACGTTCTGGCCACCGACCATGTTACATGAAAAAATAAGATCTCGGCACACGCTGTTGAGCATTCTTACCACCGACCATGTTACATGGAAAAATTGGACCTCGGCACACGCTGCCGAACGTTCTTACCACCGACCATGTTACATGAAAAAATTGGACCTCGGCACATGCTGACCGAACGTTCTTACCACCAACCATGTTACATGGAAAAATTGGATCTCGGCACACGCTGCCGAACGTTCTTGCCACCGACCATGTTACATGGAAAAGTTGGACCTCGGCACACACTGCCGAACGTTCTTGCCATCGACCATGTTACATGAAAAAATGGGACCTCGGCACATGCCGCCGAACGTCCCTGCCACCGACCCTCTTACATAAGGAAGAAGCGCCTCAGACTTCGGCAAAGATCCGCCGAACGCGCCTATGGCCTAGCCGAAGTACCTGTGCGCCTCAGCAGAAGGTGCCGAACCCCCCATGGACCTCGGCCTCCTTCATGGCATAAGTTCGGAAGGGGTCGGCGACGAAATCGAAGCATCTAAGCCGTAAAATGACATAAATAACCCCAAATCATCTACCTAAATACTGCGAAAAATGATTTAAAATTCAGAAAAATTAATTAAAAATTCTAAAAAATAATTATAAATCCGGGGAAATATTTTTGAAACCCTGGGTAGGTAATTATTGCTTAGAAAGGTTAATTAAGACCCCCGAGTGACAAATCACCACTTCGCTAAGTTAAGAAAAATCATCAAAAGTCGAAGGGAGCTCGAGGACAGCCTGGAGCGCACAAATAGCTTTGAAAATCACCATAAAACCTCATACAAAGATTCAATACCCCTCGTTTGGACTCCGATACAACTCCGTAAGTCATTAAAACAGTAAAACTACTCCTCAAAGGCTGACCAAACTCAGTCTTCGGGAGTGGGGGGCTCGTGCTATGGCTAAAAATGGGGTTAAATCAGAACCGTCCAAATCAGGCACGAATCTTAAAGCCTGAGTGTGAAAAGGTAATTTCACCTACAAATGGGTCTGAAGCGGGTACTGGGTCTTCTCCTCTAAGACCCATCAACTTGCAAACAGATCCATCTCAGCTGGGTGCGGGTTCCAACCCGTAATGAACTCAGTCCATCAGGATAGACTTAGGGTTTCTGATTGCGTTCAATCAATGGCCCTGATTTGCTCTATCCTTTCATTGGGAATTAGGAATTACATTCCTAATTTGATCCCAACGGCGACTATAAATACCTCCCATCCACCACTATTAAGAGGTAATCAATCTTTTACCAACTTACGCTCTCTCATAATCTTTCCTGATTACTGACTTGAGCGTCGGAGGGTGCATCGCCGGGATCAACCCCCGTGTCTCGCACTTTTTGCAGGTGAGCGGCGGGATTCAGCGGTCAAACTCCGGCAGAAGAAGTTAAGGTTAGATTATTCAGTTTTTCTAAGGATCCACAAATACTATCTGTTTACCCCCACACCAGATTCAGCGGTAACAGTACCATTTTTCGAATTTCGGTTTGTATTTTTTTTAGTAATTGGTTGTTGAGATTAGGTGTATAATTGCAATACATAGATGTGGAACCTGGTTGTGCTTAGGTAGGGATGGCAATCCGACCGGGTCGACCCGCGACCCGCCTGCGACCCGCTACATCCGACCCGACCCGCGCTAACCCGATTCAGGTTCATGTCGAACCTGAAATCCTAACCGAGTCGACCCAGGTCGGTGAAAATCCAATTCAAACCCGGTCGACTCGACTCGCGAACCTGCAACCCGACGACCTGAACCTGACCCGTGACTCGCGGGTTTGTGGATTTGATCCGTCTGGATTTTTTAAATATTTTTTTTGTTGTTTGTTTGTTTTATTTTTATTTTTTCTAATATATATATATATATATATATATATATATATATATATATATATATATATATACTCTAAAATATTTGTATATATATATATGTATATATGCATATACATATACTCCAAAATATTTCGAATTTTTATAAAAAAATAGTGTGGATATCAAAATTAATTGAATACTACTCACTACTCAATTAGAAAACCCTACTCTACCTATTTATAGCCAACTCCATCTCCTCATTTCTCTCATTTCACCAATGTGGGTCTAAAAGTTTACAAAGTTTAAAATCCAAATATATTTAGTCCCACATTGGTGAGATGGGAGAGGTGAGGAGGTGGAGTTGGCTATAAATAGCTAGGGTGGGGTGGTCTAATTGAGTAGCGGGTAATGAGCAATTAATTTTGTTGTTCACATCCATTTTCTTATAAAATTTAAAATATTGACCCAACCCACGACCCAGCCTGACCCTAATGGGTTCGCAGGTTGACCGTAGGGGTGGGCTTCGGTCGGTATCATATAGACCATCCATCACCGATCCAAAGAAGATCGGTATTTTAATTTTCATTTGCAACCAATCCGAACCTTAATTAGATCGGTTTCCATCCAAGCCAATTAAGCTCGGTTTGGCTTGGATTGGATAGTCAGTTTGGCGTGCTAGTTTTCACCTTCAACATCATTCATAATTTTGTTGAAATTTAAAAGATCAACTTCAATCAAACTTAAGAAATAACCTGCTATTTGTTATTCAGAAATGAATTTAAAATGAAGATTCATAAAACCACAAGTTGTTAATGAATTTTGCACTAATTGTTTGAGATGATGACGTTTAAATGGGTGAGATAAACTGCTTCTTCACTTGCATACTCCTGTAATCTTAGTTTATTATTATAAAAGAAACATCAATAATCATAGCTAATTGAATTTCAGGTAAAATAAAAAAAATATTTAGAAAATAATTTCTACTTGATTTGATTAAAGTAACTACTAAACGTTAAATGAACTTCATGATTATATTAAGCTGGGCCACACTGTAAATCAAGCATTTTTCAACAACATAACACACATGATTATGGAGAATCAAAATGTAGGTAGAACAATTGCTCAATTTGTATTAAAGAAATTTAAGAAGACTGTTTGTATCTCCATGAAAATGAGAAATGAGTACTTGTAAATTCAAGAAATTAAAGGAGAACTATATTTTTTATGGAATTATGCATATAGAGGTACGGTCAGTTCGGTTTCATCGGTTATTTGAAAGCCCCATCCAACAACCGAACCGGTCCAGTTGGTTATTGAAGATAAAAAACCGGGCCAACCCAAAACCCCAATTGGTTCGGTTAAAAACCGGTCGGTTTGGGTTGGATTGGTTCGGGTTGGTCGGTTTGGATAATAGTTGTCCACCGGGTCGAACTTTACACTTTCCAACCCGGTCCAGCCTGGTTAAAGTGCCAACCCGACCCGAGCCAGCCCAAATTTTGGTTCGACCTGAGTGGGTCCGACCCGACCCGGTCCGTTGGACCCGATTGCCATCACTATGCTTAGGTACCACCTATCATAAATGTTAGGACAATGTGGAGGCATATATACCTTTGAAACAGATTTTTTTGGAGGAATATATTAGCTATGGTGTTAAATTTAAAATAGTGGTAAATAAATATATATAGTTTATGTAGCACACACTTATCCTTAGCTTATATGTTAATATTTTTACATATTTGCCAAATTTAACAATGCAGAAGCAAATATATGCTTGCACGACGACATCAAAATAAGCAAGTTCATGACATCAGTCATTTTCTAAGTAATGCAAAATAGAAGGTTATTATGATTTGATTTAGAAAAAATATTATTGTCTCATGTTAGTGTTAGGAATGTGTTTTTAATACTCGTTGTTCAGATTAGAAGAAGGTAAGATGAAGCACGGAAGTTGAAGCACGAAGAGAGTAGAAGAGAAAATAGAAACAACAGCAGTCAGAGAAGAGGACGGTCGAACGGTCTTAGGGATAGCCGACCGCACACCCCGATCGCTGGTCGTACATGGATTGTCCGAGAGAGGGACGGTCGACCGACCGCTGTGTTGTGTATTTTCTGGACCTCAATTTGTTAGGTCGTTTCAACCCAGTCTTCAACTCAAAATTAGATCGTACGACTCGTATTTAGTTACTTCTTCTCCATGTTATATCGGACGATTGAGAATCAAGATTAAACCTAGGGTTCTCTCTACTCTTCTATATATATTGTAAACTTGTCCAATATGAAAGTAGAGTACTTCATTGATATTTTCTCCATTGCAAAGAGAGGCTTGAGAAAGATAGTTCTTAGTGAGTGAGTTTAATTTCTTGTATTGAGTGAATCATTAACTCCTTATAATCTCTTCTAGTTGAATATCAGATCTCATTATATTTCCCCCCGAATTAAGCGAAAGCTAACAGGGATAAATCTTCGTTGTATTTGTGTTGGATTGGTGGATCTACTTACTTGCTCAATTGATTCGTCTCATCTACTTCGACTTCCTCATTGCTCTATTTGGTTCCTCTGTGACAACGGGTGTTTGTTGATGCCCTAGTCCCAACAACTCATATCAGAGCTTCAGGTTGCAGAGTCCCTTGGTTAAGATGACAGGTCATAGTCTTTTGAAGATTAAGCAGTTTGATGGAAAGATCAATTTCAATCTTTGAAAGATTGACATGTATGATGTCCTTGTTTAAGAACATTTGCAGTTAGTCATTAAGAAGAAGAAAAAGTCATCCGATTTAAAGCAGGATGTTTGGGAAGATATTCATGAAAAAGCCATAAGTCTGATTCGACTATCATTAGCGGACAAGGTCAAGTGCAGATTTCTTGAAGAAATTAATGCGGCGAGTTTGTGGGAAAAACTCATAGCTGACTACTCTGTTTCGTTATTTTTAGATCGGATGCATTGAAAGAGTAAGTTGTTTCGTTAGTCAATGGAAAAACTCCAAGACCACATCACATAGTTAAATATGGTTCTATATAAACTCAAGGCGATAAACGCTAATGTGAGTGAGGAAGATAAAGCTTTCAACCTGATATATTTACTGTCGGATTCATACGAGCTTTTGATCACTACCATGCTACACGGTTGATCTACCAAGGAGAGTATTTCGGTAGATTGCGTAATCAAAGCATTGAAGGGAAATCAACTTAGGAATGAGATTCAAAAATCATCGTCTATTCCCATAAGTTGTCTAGCAGTAGATGGTCCTTCAGGGGGAAGACAAAGTGCTATGCAAAAGGATTCGATCCGTTGCCGATATTACAAGAGGTCAGGGAATATCAAGAAAGACTAATAGAAATTGCAGAATCAGGAGAGCGCCAAGAATGGGAATTCAGCCACTAATGTGGTTTGTGCATTTGATTCAAGTGATTCATGTCTTCTTGTTTCAAATTCTTTAGAAGTGGATTCTAGTTGGTTTATTGACACAGGAAGTTTTTCTCATATTTGCTCCGAGAGGGGGTTGTTTTCTACTTATAAGTCTACTATAGGGCATTGTGTGAGAACGGAAACTGGAGAGATTTGTGAAGTAGTATGTGAGGGAATAGTTAAGTTGAAGATGTCAGGTCTAAATATGTTCACTTTAAGGGATGTTTTGCATATTCCTCTGCTGAAAAAGAATCTGATTTCCTTGAGAACTTTTGATGCATAGGGCTGCAGGTACACAACTTGAGGTGGAGTCCTGTCTATTTTTTAGGGCCGCCGGAAGGTGATTAGAGGTATGAGAGTGGTTGAGCAAAGCCAAAATAATTTCTACAAGTTTTGGGGAATCCAAAAAACTTGCGCAGGTGTTGTTACTTCTTTTCCTGTTATTCCCGCAAGCTCATCTAGTTTTCCACAACTAGCTTCATCGAAGTAAGACTACGTCGTTTGAATATCTTCGGGAGGTGGAGAATGCCTTGATGTAGGTGGATTTTGTGCGGAGGTTGGCAACTCCGTGAGTACGCCTGTGGAGGTGTGCCTTTGAAGGGGTATACTGATCGGTGAGATTGGGTAGAGATTTGTTCAACTAGAAGAAGTTATTATTCTAAAGTGTTTTTCAAGTGGAGTTCATTAGAGTTAGGAATGTGTCTTGAATACTCGTGGTTCAGATTAGAAGAAGATAAGATAAAGTACGGAGGTCGAAGTGTCGAAGAGAGTAGAAGAGAAAACAATAACAACAACAGTCAGAGAAGGGGACGGTCGACTGGTCTGGGGACAGTCAACCGCACAGCCCAACTGCTCGTAGTACAGGAATTATCCGAGACAGGGACGATCGACTGGTCATGTTGGACGGTCGAACGACCGCGGCGCTGTGTATTTTCTGGGCCTCGATTTGTTAGGTCGTTTCAGCCCAATCTTCAACTCCAAGTTAGATCATACGACTCCTATTCAGTTACTTCTTCTCCAAGTTATATTGGACGACCGAAAATCAAGATTAAACCTACGATTTTCTCTATTCTTCTATATATATTGTAAACTCCTCCAATATGGGAGTAGAGTACTTCATTGATATTTTCTCCATTGCAAAGATAGGCTTGAGAGAGATAATTCTTGGTGAGTGAGTTTAATTCCTTATATTGAGTGAATCATTAACTCCTTGTAATCACTTCTAGTTGAATATCAGACCTTCCAATATTTTCCCCCGGATTAAGCGAAAGCCACCAAGGATAAATCCTCGTTGTATTTGTATTTGGTTGGTGGATCTACTTACTTGCTCAATTGATTCGCCTCATCTACTTCGACTTCCTCATTGCTCTATTTAGTTCCGCTGCGACAACAGGTGTTTTTTGATGCCCTAATCCCAGCAGTTAGTCTTTGTTAGATATCAACTGAAAGAAGAGATATACATCTACAAAATAACTGAGAAACACAAAGATGTTTGGATTTATCGTTATTAAAATATTACAAGGATGTTTAACATGGCAGCATATCTTCATAACATGTATGCTCTTTTCTCTTTTTGAGCCAATAAACATGCAGTATTGATCTTCATAATCAGAAGAACTCATAGCTGACACCATGCCTATTGCATGAATTTTTTCCTTTTCGATCTTTTTCTTTTTTTTTTTTTCATTTTTCATCTTAATTTTGGAGATTCATGATACTGTTCTTTGTTTAACTTGGCTTTACTATCTAATGTAGATGTCATCCGAATCTTATATTTAGAAGATTAATCATGGTGGCAATTGGAACAAAATGAAAAGGATGAGTGAATATAACGGTAAGCTTAACCATGTACAAGAAGGGGGCATATAGGAGGGCATACAAAGAAAGCATTTATCCAATTAGAGATGCAAGATTTTGGCCAAAGAATCAGGTTCAGGGCTATTTTTTTGAACCACCTATATGGAGAGGGAAACTTGGTAGGCCACGAAAGAAGAGAACGAGAGGTGAAGATGAAAAACTTGAAATATTGCAACCAAATGTTATAAAGAGAGGTGATAAGGAGGTGATGACAATCAAAGGCAAACCTCAAAGATGTTATAATTGTTGGGAGTTCAATCATAATACGAGGAGCTGCAAGAACTTCATGATTGACAAGCCTAGAGAACAAGTTGTAAGGTCTCCAAAGCCACCTTCTACTCGACAACTCGAAACAAATGGAAGAGGAAGGGGAGTGGGTAGAAGGAGCCGAAGAGTTAGTAGTAGAGTTGGATGAGCTAGTGGAAGACTAAGATATGGTAAAAGTATCGTACGGTTCAATTATTTTTGTACAACCAATATCTTTATTCAAACTTTGCTAACATGTATTCTTATGTTTTCTCAATGGTATAGGTGCGTTGAAAGACAAGACATGTAAAGATATCGTAGAGTGTAGCATGGTTTGGGTAGTACACCTTTTTTTGTAATAGTTATAGACTTGTAAGCTAAGCTAGTCATCAATTCTATGTAATTTTGTTTAAGGATGGCTAATCACTTCAAAAGTTTGATCTGTTTTAATGGTTTTGGAGCTTGATTTGAAAATGACTTTTGGTTGTGGACTTGAGAAGGGCAGTAAGTTAATTTTGGTCTCTGTTTATATTGTTCTAAACAGAGGAGCACTACTGCAGAGAATGATCATAGCTTGTATGTCAAGAAGAAACCTGTAAAGAAACCCATACGGCGCAATTTTCTTAATTTCAAGAAGAAGTATGCATCTAGGAAAAGATGGGAGAAAAATGAAAAGGATTTTTCATAGTGATTTTTAGCTGCAGTTATTTTGAATCAGTCGAAAGTGAGCAAAATATGCAAGATACTTCCTTTAAAAGATATATAGATTATTTTTAGTAGAAGTTTCTTATTTTCGCAGGTGCATCAGGTTTCTAATTGGACTTTTTTATAAAAAAAATATGGTTCTGAGACTGCGTTTGTATTCTCTGTGCCTTGTTGTGGTGTAATTTTATGGAAGGAAGAAATAGATCCACCCGCTAGAGATAAATTATCCACTTCATTTTGTATTATGGTGGCACAGAATTGCTGACGCTTTGTGTTAGTCTTCTGATATTTACACAATACCATGCCCATTTGGAGTATACCTTTAAACTAAAAAAGGAATGAAGAAAAAAGGAATGAAGAGAAGGAAATTAATAAATGGGGTGATAGAAGGATTTGATTATAAAAGGGTAAGGGTAGAAAGGTAATTCAATAATTCTAACTTAACGGATGAGGTTAAGTTAACAAAGAAATGAGTTATATGTACTTTTTCAAACGTTATTTGTTCATATCTCAAATCTCTAATATTATAATGGGAGAAGGCCTTAGTGTCATTTGTTAATCTATCTACGTTTATGACACACATACATAACTAATATAAAAGAGGTTTTAGGTTGCCTCACTACGTCAGAGTTTTTATTTATAGAAAAAAGTTATTCATATAAAAGAGGTCTCAGGTTCGAGACCAGATTATGTCGAAATTTTATTTTAAAAAATATATTTATTTATTAAGATGTGCATTACACGTGTAAATTACTAGTTGTATTAAGCCCAAACGTTTGTGGGTATTTTGTTTTTTGCCAAAATAAAAAATAACAATAATAAAGGAAATATTATCACAATCATTGAATAAACATAAGCTATTTTTGTTATAATTAAAATAAAATTTCTATTTAACATGGTAACCGAAAATGCTAGCTGTTTCCTTAAGTTTTAAAAAGTCAAACAATCATTGAATTATCAATTTATTCTTTGTCTTTTCGGATAAATAGTTATCATTAATTATCATCCTCTCCACTACTAAGAAACCAGACATAAGAAATGAAGTGGGCATTCAGTTAACAAGTGAACTGAAAATATTCCCTAACCCCCCAACCCCCCTATGCACCAATTGATTTATTCCTATCATAACTACTGTATAGATATAATTTCAACTAGGGTGTTTAATAAATTCAGGTTATTCCACTCTCTATTTTAGTAGATAGCCAAAACATGAAGCAAAGTTCCTCAATAAATATTCCCTTCCTTACATTATAAGAGTCAAACATGTTGAGCGGCCTTATTCACTCCCCAAGTGACTTGATCATTGTTTGACCTCAAAAGAGTTTAAGTAACAGGGACCAAATCACTGAACGATGCATTTTGATACAGAGTCTGATATGGGTCAGATGACGTGGTCCCTTCTGAGCCATAGGATCCCCTCAAAGAACGTGCACCGCCGAATCATCCGGGTCTGCCACGTCAGCTTGGAAACCACCCAGGTCTCTACCATGTCAGCCCTAACCACCCCGGCCCCGTGTCATGTCAGCCCTATACCGCTTGGGCTTCTGCCACGCCAGGCCCACGGGCAACCAGGTCCAGACCCGGCCCCAAACGGGTCCAGACCCGGTTGGCTTCTCCTATAACCAGACCCTCTACCCCTTCCAAAGGTAATCAATCTTTACCCTCTCAAACCCTAGTTACTGTTACTCACTTTCAGTAGATGACTAGGCAAAGATCATCGGAGGGTCTGCCACAGGGACCAACCCCGGTATTTCTAGACAAAGTGCAGGTACACAGACCTCGGGATCTGAGCCTCCAGATCCGAGCCGAGCATCCCATCTCCACCTCGCTCCCTCCTACTCTCGAACCGTACCCTTGGCTGAGGGTCGGGGCCACCGTCCGCACCGAAGCTTCCGCAAAAATACAAATCGAGAAGAACTCACACCTGGTGCATCCAAACCAAAAAAAAAAAACTGCATCAGGTTGGCACCGTCTGTGGGAACTTTAGTGCAGACGCCGGCCCGAGCTCAGCCATCAACGATATCCCGTCCATCCGAGCTCACATGGCACCCAAGGCCAGGAGAGTTGTCACCTCTGCGCATTGCCAGGACGTCCCCGCCGACGCTCATGGATCCAACAATTTGGGGATCAGCCGCAGACACCAGTCGGGTGCCTCCCATTCGGTCGTACCCAACCTACGTGGGGTCATTCAGAATTGACAAGCAAGCCGGACTAGTTGAAGGGCTGCTTCCAACTCGGTCCCGAACCATCCCAGACCTCCGCCCCAAGGGCGGGAGGTGGCACTCAGCCGCGTCGGCCGGAGGCCGCCAGCCCAACGTAGCCTCCGCCCCAAGGGCGGGAGGTGGCACTCAGCCGCGTCGGCCGGAGGCCGCCAGCCCAACGTAGCCAGGCTGAACTAGCTCCGGTCACCCACCAGGAGTTCCAAGACTTTCGGAAAGAGATCATGGAGGCTATCCGGGGGACCCCCGTCGACGAGACGGTCTGCCACTCTCGCTCGCGCTCGGATGTCGAGGCTAGTGCGTCCCGCAGCCCGACAGTCCCGCCGGAGTATGACGATGACTTCTTGAAATGCCTCTAAGAAATGGAAGACCGCCTCGCCCACTTCGGTGACGGTGGCCTGAGGCTAGCCCAGGGCCACAGGCCCACCCGACCTCTGTTCTCCACCGCCATCTTACAGGCGGAAATACCCCAGAATTTTTGCCCCCCACAATTCGAGACTTATGACGGTGAGGGTGATCCTGCTGATCACATGGAGGGCATCAAGACCCTCATGATGATTCACAGCACATCGGATCCCCTCCTGTGCCGCGCCTTCCCCGCCACCCTCCGGGGTCCTGCTCGGGAATGGTTCTCCAAGCTCACGCTGCTCACCCTCGGCTCCATCTACTCTTTCAACAACTGGAGGGCAACTTTCTCGCCCACTTTGTGACCAGCCGAAAGACCCAAAGGACGAGTGCGTCCCTACTGGGCCTCCGACAGAAAGAAGGGGAGTCGCTCTGGCTGTTCGTTCGAAGGTTCACCACTGAGGTGAGGTCGGTCTCCTCCTTCGACCTAGAGGTCACCTCGGCAGCATTCTGGCACAACGTCCGGCACGGCCAGCTGAAGGTTTCCCTGGTGAAGAAGCCTCCGATCGATTTCCCTGACCTCCTCAATCGGATAAAAAAGTACATCCGGGCCGAGGAGGCCCTGAATCCAGAGGACCCCAAGGAGATTCCCGGAAAGGGGAAACACAAGGCCGACGAGGCGAAGCCAGCAAAGAAGGTCCCAAGAGACCGGGGCATCGCGAAAAGGGTCCCTCCTGTCCCCCGCTTCGAGAGGTACACTCCGCTGACGCAAAATGTGTCAACCATCCTCTTAGCGATCAAAGATAGGGACCTCATCCAATTACCTCCTCGACCGACCAATAACAAAAAGAGGGACCAGCGGTTCTACTGCTGCTTCCATCGAGACAACGGGCACGGCACCGACCGTTGTCGCGCCCTGAAGGACGAGATCGAGGCCCTCATCCAACGTGGGTACCTCCGGGAGTTCAAACGGGAAGATGCTTGGGACCAGAGGGACACGAGAAACAGGAGGCCTTCCCCTCCTCCTCAGCACTCAGACAGCATCCCGAGCAGGATGCCGAGCCTGAAGAACTCGAGTGTCACGCCATCTTGCATTGCGTCCATGGAGGGCCCATGGGAGGGGAGTCCAACACTTCCCGCAAAGCATTCGTCCGAGGAGTCAATGTCGTCCAGGGTCCCCTCTCCCTCCAGGTCCAGCAACTCTTTGTCTCCTTCTCTGGGGAAGACCTGAAGGGGGTTCGGCTCCTGCACTGCGATGCGCTCGTCATTAGCCTCAGCATGGCGAACTTCGAGACCCGTCGCATCCTCGTGGACAACGGGAGCTCGGTAAACATCCTCTTTCTGGAGGCATTCGAGAACCTGAAGCTCTTCCGGGATAAGCTGAAGCCAGCCGGGTACACCCTGCACGGATTCTCCGGTGTTCCGGTGCCAATCGAGGGGATCGTGACCTTAGACATCACCACTGGTACGACCACTCATAGGCGAACCGAGTCGATGGACTTCATAGTTGTAAATATCAAGGCAGCCTACAATGCCATCCTCGGTCGCCCTGGGCTCTACTCCCTCCAGGCGGTTCCCTCGGCCTACCACCAAAAGCTGAAATTCCCCACCAAGTCAGGTGTCGGAGTTGTCCGAGGGAACCAAGAAGTGGCACGATCGTGCTATATGACGGCAATCGGGGGTGGTGTGTTCCCCCTGGATGCCGTCGAGCTGCAGCCCGAAAGAACCCAACCAGAACCTGAGCCAGCAGACGGGTTAGAAGAAGTCTCATTCGAGATAGGGGATGCGTCAAAGTATTTCCGAGTGAGCTGCTCCCTCGCTCCCAACCTTAAATCTGCCCTGATCGATTCTATTTGCCGCAATGTCGACCTCTTCGTCTAGAAGCCCTCCGATATGCCCGGTATCTCTGAGGACCTCATCATGCACAAACTCAGCGTGACCCCAGCTCGAAGCCGATTGTCCAGAAGCGACGTAAGTTCACCCCGGAGCGACAGCAGGCGGTGAAAGCGGAGGTGGACAAACTTTTTTCTGCTCATTTCATACGGGAGGTCAGCTACCCTGAGTGGCTGGCGAACGTCGTGATGGTCAAAAATACGAGCGGGGGCTGGAGGATCTGCATAGACTTCACCGACCTCAACAAGGTGTGCCCTAAAGATCTGTTCTCTCTCTCCAGCATCGATGCTCTGATAGACGCTACATCAGGTCACGAGCTCCTTTCCTTCATGGATGCCTTCTCAGGCTACAAACCAGATCCGAATGTTCTCTTCCGATATTGCCAAGACGTCCTTCGTCACGGACCAAGGTCTTTATTGCTACCGGGTTATGCCCTTCGGGCTGAAGAATGCCGGCGCTACTTATCAGAGGCTCGTCAACTGAGTCTTCAAGGATCAAATTGGGCACAACATGGAGGTATATGTCGACGACATGCTCGTTAAGAGCCGGTAGGGACCGGATCAGGTCGCCGACCTGGAAGAGGCCTTTGGGGTCCTTCGGACCCACAATATGTGACTCAATCCGGCGAAGTGTGCATTCGGCATCTCCTCGGGAAAATCCTCGGGTTCATCATCAACCAGCGCGGTATCGAGGCGAACTCCAAAAAATCTAGGCCATAATAGACATGGCCCCTCTCGGAAACATCAAAGAAGTCGAAGACTAGCAGCCATCGGCCATTTCCTCTCCAAGTCCAGGGAGAAGTCTCTCCCATTCTTTAAGGCTCTGCACGGAACCGAAGGCTTCGAGTGGGATACTCAGCAGCAAGAGGCGTTTGCCCAATTAAAAGAGTACCTCGCCAACCCTCCACTTCTCAGCAAGCCCGAACCAGGTGAGCCCCTATGGCTTTACCTTTCGGCTTCGGAGAACGTGCTCAGTGCTCTCCTCGTTCGAGAAGAGGAAGGAGTCCAAAAGTCTCTATACTATGTGAGCAAGGTTCTGCTCGCCGCCGAGACCAGATATTCTCGAATGGAGAAGGTAGCCTACGCCTTGATCATGGCTGCGCAGAAGCTCCGTCCCTATTTTCAAGTGCATTCAGTCTAGGTGCTCACGGACCAGCCTCTGAAGGCCGTGCTCTATAAGCCCGAGAGCTCCGGACGATTATTCAAATGGTCGATCAAGCTCAGTCAATATGACCTAGGCTATCAGCCAAGGACGGCCATCAAAGGGCAGGCTCTCGCCGAGTTCATCACGGAATGCACCATCTCCGAGCAACCCAAAAGTATGGAGGCCGACCAAACGTGGGAAGTTCATGTCGATGGCTCCTCCTGCGAAGCGGGGAGTGGTGCGGGCAACATTCTGCGGGGTCCCGACGGTTTCCTCCTTTAATATTACCTCCGCCTCAACTTTTCGGTCTTTAAAAACGAGGCTGAGTACGAAGCCATGATCGTCGGGCTCACCCTGGCCCATCAGGCCGGCTCCAGACAAATCAGGGCCTTCAGCGACTCTCAGCTCATGGTCAATCAGATCACCGAAGAGTACGAGGCCCGTGATGACCAGATGATCAAGTACCTGGCCGTGGTCCAACAGCTATTGACGTCCTTCGACGAGTCGGCGGTCTTAAGGATCCCCAGGGAGCAGAATGCCCAGGCCGACGCCCTGTCGAAGTTAGCTTCCTCGTCCTTTGAGGGTCTCGACCGCACCGTCCTGATCGAAGTACTCCTAAAGCCGAGTACTGACTTCCCCGAGACTCTCTGCATTGAAGGTTCCCCGAAGATTGGACCAAATCAAGATGAGTCAAGGTCCATTCAGAAAGGTTCTCCATGATCAACGAGACCCTTCTCAAAAGGTCATACACAACAATGGACGGAAGACCCTACCTCCACTGCCTAACCCCCGACGAAGCAAAGTACGCTCTCAAGGAGCTGCATGAGGGAATCGGCGGGTGCCATATGGGGAGCTGCTCGCTCGCGCGAAAGGTTTTGAATCACGGATACTACTGGCCCACGATGCTAGAAGACGCCCTTGCCCTGGTCAAGAAATATGGCCCCTGTCAACGGTTCTCCCCTGTGAAAAGGGCGCCGCAAGCGAACCTCCATTCCATGGCCTGTCCGACCCCCTTTGCGATGTGGGGGATGGATCTGGTAGGCCCATTTCTGAAGGCGACGGGCCAACGAAAATTCCTCATAGTGGCAATCGACTACTTCACAAAGTGGAACGAGGCCGAGCCACTGGCCACGATCACCGAGCAGCAGACCCAACAGTTTTTCTGGAAACACATCGTCTGCCGGTTCAGGATCCCACATGTGCTTATTACAGACAATGGGACTCAGTTCATGGGTAAACATTTTTGAAGGCTCTGCGAAGATCTCGGGATCCAGCAACGCTTTTCTTCAGTGTGCCACCCGCAGTCGAACGGTCAGGCCGATAACGCGAACCGCCAAATCCTTGACGGTCTTAAGAAACGACTCGATAACTCTTCCAAAAGGTTATGGGTCGATGACCTGCCAAGCATTCTCTGGGCACACTGAACGACAAAGAGAATCCCCACGGGAGAGTCTCCATTTAATCTGACATGCGGCGCGGAGGCCGTCATTCCCCTGGAGATCGGGATCCCTTCGTCTCGGATCATGGCCTTCGATGAAGCAAGCAACTCTACACAACTGCGAGCCGACCTGGACCTCATAAATGAGGTCAGAGAGAAGTCCGCCATTAGAAGGAACACCTACCAACAGAGGATCGAAAGGTTCTACAACAAAAAGGTGCGCCCTACAGACATCAAGCTCGGAGACCTCTTCCTTTGGAAGCTGGCGGTATCCAACTCCGGCCAAAAGAGGAAGCTAGCCCCAAATTGGGAGGGCCCTTACAAGGTATCTGGGGTCGTACCCCCGGACACGTACCGCCTAACCGACCCATAGGGCAAGGCTGTCAAGAAGTCCTGGAACGCAGAGCACCTCATCAAATTTCTAGAAGGGGAGGGTTAGCCTCTACAGCCCATGTAAATTACGAAGGATGTAATCGGCACGTCGTGCCTTGTTTTTTGTAAAATTCAAATATGTTGTAATTATGCTAGCTTTCTTAAAAAAAGTTTTGGCTTCGTATTAGCTCTCCTTAAAAACATGTCTTGTGCTCTACGCTCGGAAGAAACTGCGAGCCACAAAAGCTTCCCTTACAAGCTTAGGGCTCGGAGTTCGGATGGCACCGCGAGCCACAAAAGCTTCCCTCACAAGCTTAGGGCTCGGTGCTCGGATGGCACCGCGAGCCACAAAGAGTTTCTCTAACAAACTCATTGCTCGGCATTTGGACGGCACCGCGAGCCACAAAGAGTCTCTCTAACAAACTCAGTGTTCGGTATTCGGATGGTGCCCTAAGACACAAACAACCTCCTTTATAGGCTTAGGGTTTGGCATTCGGATGGTACCGCAAGCCACAAAAAACTACACCATACCGGCTTTTTTCCTAATGAAGGGGCTCGGCATCTGCCCCAAGCATGGTTTAGGCTTCTTCAAGACCATCAACCTATGTGCACGGCAGCAACCGCCAGCTACACCCGTACCGTCTTCCTGAGACAAGTATGGGGGCTCGGCGTCGACCCCGAGCAATGCTGTAGCTTTCTTCAAAGCCACTCGACCGATATGCTCGGCGACGACCTTCAGCTACTCCCATTACCGCTTTCTCCCCGGTGTGGGGGCTTGGCATCTGACCCAAGCATGGTTTGGGCTTCTTCAAGCCCATCAACCTATGCGCACGGCAGCAACCGCCAGCTACACCCGTACTGCCTTCCTGAGAACAAGTGTGGGGGCTCGGCCTCGACCCCGAGAAAGTCCGTGGCTTTCTTCAAAGCCACTCGACCCATACACTCGGCGACGACCTTTAGCTACGCCCACAGCTGGCTTTCTCCCCGCTGTGGGGGCTCGGCATCTGTCCTAGCATGGTTTGGGCTTCTTCAAGCCCATCAACTTATGTGCACGGCGGCAACCACCAGCTACACCCGTACCATCTTTCTGAGAACAAGTGTGGGGGCTCGTCATCGATCTCGAGCAAGGCCGTGGCTTTCTTCAAAGCCACTCGACCGTCACGCTCGGCGATGACCCTCTGCCACGACTACTTTAGAAAATTTTTCGTTAAGGTTTAGGGCGCCCACCTTCGGCAAATGCCTCGATCTTCGAGTCGTTGGTCGACCCTCCTCTCACCCGCGAGCAACTCGGGGTTTACAGCTTTCAAAAGCCAAAACCCCGAATTTTTCGAGGACAGCAGAAGAGCCACCGACCCAGGGCTCTCTCCGAGCTTCCGAACCAATTGATCGGCTTACCACTCACCAACGAACAACTCCTGGTTTCACGGCCCCCAAGGTCAAAACCTCGAATTGTTCGAGGGTGATTAGTGTGCCATCAATTCGGAACCCTCGGGTTAAAAGTTCTAATTCTAGGGCCCCCGCCTTCGGCAGGCACCCGAATCGTATGGCCGATAAGCCAACCCTAATCCCTGGCAACCAACAAGGAGGGGAGGGGGGTTATATAGCCCCCCACAACAGCACAGTTATTGCATCTGGGAAGCCCAAACAACGGAAGGCGAAACGTCGCCATTAATGCTTATCGGAAAGCGAAATGTTGCCATTAATGCTTATCGAGAGGCGAAACGCCACGGATTATGCGTTGCCTACGCAAAGTAACCGTGTGGTCTTTCTGCCTCGACGGTGACCCCTTTCAAGGCCGAGCCCGGCAACAATCCCCACTCAATAAAATTGTCAAGGTTAAAGAAGTCGGGATTCTTTTTTATTATTACTCATCGCGCGCCCGTAACGACAGCACAAATACAATGAAAAGCTTACAAATCACTCACACTCAGCTTAAAACTCAAATTCAGCACTTCCTTCGGGCTCCCTCTCATGCTCGGCTGGCCCGACCTGGGAAGGCTCCCCCACCACTGAGCTTTCAGCATCATCAGGCAGGGCCTCCTCCAATAAAAAGGTCGGAGATGGTCCTAATACTGAATTGCTCGCCTCCTCGATCAAACCGGTGCTTAGCACCAACTTCAACCTACGGATCTCCAATTCTTTCTCAACAATGGCCTCACGAAGAAAAGACTCCGAAGCCGACCGCCCGCTACAGGCATCCGAGATCGACCAGTTCGTCTCGATTATCCACCAGTCCCGGTCAGCTATGGCTTTCCTCAGATGAGCGACCTACAAGCCGAGCTCCCTGGACTTGTTCATGAAGTAATTCACTGCGGCCGCTCGGTCCCGAGCCTGCTTTCGTTGGCGAACCGAAGCCGCCTCCATGGCCTCCGGCCCAGCTCTGGCCTCGGTAGAAATATGGTCGGCACCGAGGACCTCATGCATCTATAAAAAAGACGAGAAAAACGATAAGTCACAAAAGAGACTAAAGAAGCACAAGTTATGGAGCATCGGCCAAAAAATTATCTTTTATTAAGTTCAAAATTTTTGTGCTACAAAAGGCGGTGGCCAATCCGCGCAATGCATTTACAAAATCAAAAAGGAAAACCTAAACTATGATCGAGGGGGGTGGCACCTCTTCGTCAGCAGGGTCGCCCCCGCCCTCCTCTTAGTGAGGATCCCCCATCTCCTCGCTGCCCGGTGTTATCGGATGCTCGAGCTGCCAGTTGTAGTGGAGGTGGTCGACCCTTTTGTCCGGATAGATCAACTGGAAGTGTTCCTTAGCCTTATCATAGGCCTCGTCCTGTGCAAGGATCAAGGTATTCGCCATGGTGATCTCCGCCTCCTCCATGGCCTTCCGTGCCTTCTCAGCTTCTTCCCGGACCTTCTCCTTGAGGCGATCCACACCCTTCTTATGGTAATAGAATATCGAGGCCATCTAGGCCTCATGGACGGCCTCCATGCTCCGAGCCTCCTTTAGAACATCCGTCGCCTTGTTCAATTCACAGAGGTACTTCTCTGCATTCTTCCTCTCGATGAGGACCTCCTTCTCCAAGCACTTCTAAAAGTGCTACCCATGAAGCATTGCCTGTCCGAGGAAGGAAAAGTTAGAAGAAATCCTAGAATCTAAACTCGATGCAAGAGTACAAGCATTCACCGAGAGTTGCGCCTGAGACCACCGCATGAAGGCCATCTCAGACGTCTACACTGCCAACTCCATGCGATTTCGCTTGGTGGCGAGGTTCCTGATCACCTCAATGGCCACGGGACCCTCAAGTAGGGAATCCCCTACGAGAACCGACCAATCAGGGGCATGTGGCCTAAGCCCCTATTGTCCGACCATCTGCTCGGCTATGGGCCGAGGGGGGGAAGCCTCTGCTCTGGGACCTCAGAAGTCTTCCTGCTACCAGAGCTCCCCCCTGCCTCCCTAGATGCCCTCGGCGTGTGGCCATGCTTCTTGGATCGCTTTGGGGACGGATCTACGGCCTCCGAGGCTGGTCCCTTGCTGGACCCCGCTCCCTGAGCAGCCGCCTTATCCTGCTTTGCCTTCTTCTCCTTCTCCGCCCTCCTTTGGGCGGCAACGGCCAACAAGGCCTACCTATTGTCGAGCTGCTTGGCCGTCATCTCTGCCAAATAGAAGAAGAGAAACTAAAGTTAACACGAAGGCAGAAAGATAGGAAAATTCAGAACAAAAACATACTAGGGTCGGCTGGGCTCAGTCCGGCTCGGGCCAGGTGCATTTTCGTTACTCGGGGCCACCCTATGCTGTGCCCCCCAATGATCTTCCCCACCTTCGCCCATCTTTCTTCGTCAACTCGTTACGCTTCGAAGGCTTATGGTTCAGCTTGAAAAAGTTCCAAGCGGTCGGAATCCCCCAAGGTTTCTCGCTCCGGACTATAAAGTACTTCTCCTTCATCCTTTAATGGAGTCCGGATGGCTATGCATTACCTTCTTATGAGGCCTAGGCGAGAAGTAGAAGATTTCCTCTGCATCGCCCAACAAGCTAATTCCCAAGATAGCGCGGAAGTACGTTAGCCTTGGCTTGACCCCTTCTCCTGGCACTTCAAGATAAAGCAGACCAGGTGCTTCCAAGAGTTGGGGCCATACTGCATCGGGCATAACTTTGCCCAATTCAAGACCCTCTTAATGAAGGGGTGCAACAGCAGCCTAAGTCCCGAGATAAAGGCATCCTCGGGAAAAATACAGTAACCCGGCGCGAGAGCAGTAGTTGGGCAAATACCAGGGCTCGGAATCAGAAGTTCGAACTTCTTGGGAATAAAGTAGGCTGCCTTCAAGATGTGCAGGTAGTCCGCATTCAAGACGCATTAAATGCCATCCATCCTGTTCTTCACCCTACTCTCATCACCCGGCACGGAGGGAAGAGGATTGAGATCGTTAATGTTGTCAGAATACATCCTAATCGACCCCAGATTTTTGAAGGTGACAGGGGCAAACTCGAACCCCGATCTAGGAGCATACTTATCCGGCGAAGGTGGGCTATCCGGAAGGCTCAACTTCCTCTTCCTCCTACGAGGACGAGCCTTCCTCTCCGGAGACGGTGTCGACAAAGGTGGCAGAGGGGGGAGATCGCCCTCGCCCTCGGCTACCCCTCTTACGGTGCCTTCCCCCGCATCTCCTCGAACCTCGTTGTCACGCCCCGCTTCCCAAAAATACGGAATATGAGTACATGACAAAAGTCCAGCGAATGACTAACATCACCCATAAGCCGTTTAATCGATCAACTCAACAACATAAACAATACAGAACAATTTCGCAGGCAATAATAATCTCATGAACAAAAGTACTTGGGATGAAACAATATAATATCTAAATACAATGATAATAATCCAACGTCTGGAAACAAAAATAAAAATTCGGGACATAAATCCAAAACAATAATAATCCAATCCAAAAATAAATACAAGTCTTAATACATTAAGTCATTTAAAGCGATAAGCAAATTAAAAGCAGAAATCTTCAAAATGTTGGTTCTCCAACTCCAGCAGGCAATTCTCCTTCATTATCTGTAAATATTTCATCTAAAAAAGAGAAAAATAATTGTCCTTAGAACAAGTCATGGACAGCAAGTAGAGAAAGCAAGGAACAATGGAATAACGGTATAACCATGAGTCAACGGATCAATAAGAATCAATAAAATGGGACAAAACCATGATAATCGATACAATTGGCTATAAACAATGGTGCAACATTCGGTAACGGTAATCAATAATCAATAACGGTAATACCTAGCCAATATTCGATATCAATAGGAGCAATGATGATCAATATGCAATGTCGGTGATGTGTCAATCCTTATGTCTATTAATCATTTTAACTCCTAACTAATGCACATACTACTGTGTCCCATGTGTGCCGTACCACAGGTTCGATGCATACAATCAATTTCGTTTTAGACTTAAGTGGAAGATTCCATAGATCATGTACACGGCACAATAACGGTATTTGCAGCATCGCTGCACACTGGTTGGCTCAATAAAAACAATACACGGTCAATTGGGGATACTGTGTCAGTAGTCCAACAATAAACCGATAACAATAACTTTTGCCAACACACAATATTTTGGGAAACAAGGCCCACACTTCAGCGTACAGTCACTATGTCATCAACTACTCCAGTCAACCCCTTAAATTCCGGCTTGTTAATTATTTTGTTAATGCAACAATACAATATGCAACTAAGACATGAGATGAACAATAATATCAGTTGGAAAACAATAGGGTGATAACATGGATAGGACAGTTAGGATGGTGATAATAACTCATTAGGAACATGCAGTGCAATATACATTCATTAATTCATGCAATAGTACAACATAAGAATTATTAATCTGTTAAAAAGTAAGATCTAAAATTCTGGACAGCATGCGCAGTCTATACAAAAGTGCAGTTTTCCGCTGACTCGGGAATCGAAAGTTGAATCCGTTAGAAAATCTACAAAACTAGACTTCCATATGGTTCCAACACATACTTAAAGTTCACATTCTGACAACAGTAGCTAGGTCAAACACATGTTTCTTTTTAGGTTTTATGTTCAGGTAGAAACTCAATATCTTGTTGTTTTTAATTTTTGAATCAGCAAAAACTAAACATAAAATTCAGTAAAAATATATTCTAGACTCCTAAACATGTTAAACATCAATCTGGAAATTTTCATAACAAAAATTCTATCATTTGATCAACCTTTTTACTGTTTAAACATAAAAGGTATGAGAATTCGAAAATCTGGAATGAAAAAATAAAACACAGCTGCAGTAAAACGGGCATAACTCTAGTTACAAATCTCGAAATTCGAAAATTCTGGATGTTATTGATAACTAGACATTCGGGGCTACGTTTCATATTCAAAAAATATTTTATTTTAAGGTCATTTACTACTTCGAAAACAGCAATCAAGGTTCAGGTCAGCAACATGTATAATTCTTAAGGTATTTTCTTTGGACATAAATTAATTTAACATGATGGATTTCGATTCTATAGTCAACAATTTGTGTAACTAGCATCATTGGTGTCCAAACATGATAAATAAAGATTAGAACTCACACCTATACAAATCCAACATCAATCAATCATCAAACGACATACAACCTAACGAATGTCTCTACAATAAATTATTTGTGTTGTAACTTGTATGAATAACCCTATTAACAATTCTATATGCATTTATTAAAGATCCAAACTTTAGAGTCAATTTGGCGCGATGTCAAGAATATTGGGGTTAGCTCATGTAAACCCATAATAAACCCAACGAAAGGGATAGCAAAGGAATATACGATAATAAAAGATCTACTTGCAAGAATTTTTAATAAAACTTGAATTTGAAACGAATAGCAATTCAAGTGGACGGTGACTTGCCTGTTAACCGGTGAAACGAATAGTAAGAATAATGGAATATGAATCCCGAAGCAACGAACTCACGAACTAGTTCAATCCACTAATAACACGTACAAAATACTTGCAATATACGTGCACTCCAATAAACAAAACCCCAACAGCACACAAAGAGACTGCAGCACACCAGCAAGAGAACGGCAGCAACCTCTAATGAAGAGAAAACAGCAACACCGGCGACCAAAGCCAGCGGCGGCGGCCAGGTGGCGGCGCGAGGGGCAGGGCGGCGCTAGGAGGTGTCGCCGGCGGTCGAATCTGGAAGTAGATGAATCGGGGTTTGAGGGTTGATGGGTTTTGAAGCTTGTAATGGTGAGAACGGGAAAGGGGGTGTACGGGGATGGTGTTTGGGGATTTGGGTGTCGAGGGGAGACGACGGGGAGTCGTCGACGGGAGTTGGGGAGTCGTCGGAGGTGGGGGTGGCCGGAGCTGGCCGGGGAAGATGGGTTTGGTGGATTTGGGGATTTCTGAATGGGGAGAGAGAAAGAGGAGAGAGAACGGGAGGAGAGAGAGAGGGCGTCTAGGGTTTCGATTTGTGTGCAAAATTAATCTTTATATCAGAGTTGTATTTATAGGGTACAATCAGGGTACAGGGTTAGTGGTTTAGGGTCCAATAAAAGTGAATTTGGGTCAAGAACAAATGAAATTGAGCTTTAGGGTTCAATTAGAGATAGATCAAAATCATCACGCACTACAAAAGAAACCAGATTTACCGGCGAATATTCCCCGGCGTTTTACTAGTAACGCCGGTGTAGGTAGCGATTAGGATGGGGCCACCAGATGCGATGGTTATATACTGGCGGCCGAATTAAAACGCCGGTGAATCCGATTATTCACCGGCGTTTTATTTAAAAACGCCGGTGAAGTTTATGATTCACCGGCGTGTCTAATTAAAACGCCGGTGAAAAGCTGCGATAAATCCCATCTGCCTAACCTTTCGCTCGCCATTACCCTAAACCCCAAAAAAGTAAAAAAGAAAAAGGCGCTTCGTTTTCCCTCCTTCCTCGCTCTCCTTCCCGCGCGTTTGCCTCCGCCGCTTCGTCCTCTTCGACGGGCTTCGAACATTCGTCATCGTCCCCTCTTCCCTTCGCCATATTCGATTTCCCTCCTCCCTATCCCGATTTGGAGGTGAATCGGCGAACGGAAAACGATCGTGTCGCCCCGCTCTCTCTCTATCTTCCCCCCCGCGCTCGTCGCCCCGCTCTCTCTCTCTCTTCGGCATCATCTGTTGATTCCCCTAATTTTTGATACTTAGCATTTTTTTCTGATAGATGCATGTTGAAATTTTCATGTTCTTATAATGTTAATGAAGCTGATTTCATGCATCTGATTGTCTTCTTGGCATGTTTGTTTGATATAAAATGGGTTCACTGTGAACCGACGATGCACAACAATAGGGTTTTAGATTGGGTTGGGCACAACCATTAGTGGAGCAACATATATGCTCAGATAATGTAAATTTTCATTTCAAGAAACTGTTAAAGTTACCTGCAGATTGCCCTCTTTGGCATGATTTTTTAACCAAAAATGGGTTCACTTCCAAACTAAGTATGCTGCGAGAAATTTCATATACTTTCTTATTGTTAAATAAGCTTATTTTGGAAATTTCATCTTGGCATGTTTTTTTAACCAAAATGGGTTCACTGTGAACTGAGGATGTTATAGCTACGGATGCCAAAATCCTCCGGATATGCTGAACAATTGGGTTTTAGATTTAGTTAGGCTAAAGAATTAGTAGATCAACATATATGCTCAGATAATGAAAATGTTCATTTCAAGATACTGTTAAAGTAACCTGTTTGCCATCTTTGGCATGATTTTTTAACAAAAAATGGGTTCACTTCCTAACTAAGTATGCTGCTAGAATTTTCATCTTCTTTTACTGTTAATGAAGCTTATTTCATGCATCTGATTGCCTTCTTGGCATGTTTTTTTGGTATTAAATGGGTTCACTGTGAACTGAGGATGCTATAGTTGTATGCCAAAATCCTCCACATATGCACAACAATTGGGTTTTAGATTTAGTTGGGCTCAAGAATTAGTAGAGCAACATATAAGATCGGATAATGGAAATTTTAAATTGGCCATACTGTTAAAGTAACCTGATTGCCCTCTTTGGCATGATTTTTTAACCAAATAATGGGTTCACTTCCAAACTAAGTATGCTGCTAGCATAGGCCTCATCTTCTTTCACTGTTAATAAAGCTGATTTCATGCATCTGATTGTCTTCTTGGCATGTGTGTATTTGAATCCTTGACAGGTACAACATGCCGAGGCGTTTAAAGAGGTCAACTATAAATGATGGCAACGAGAGCCATAGGAATGAGCAGCCACTACAGAATAGTGGCAGTCAAACCGAAGAGGGTGAGGGTAGCACGCGCCCACTGTCAAAAAACATCGTGGGCGGACGAAGATGACGAATGTTTGGAGGCTTCAGAATGATGAAAGGATCGAGGTGGAGGCGAACGATGTTGGGCAACCAGTTGGCGACAACGCCAGCAAATTTTCCTCCTTCATTGGTGTCATAGCAAGGAACCCCCGCATACTTCCTCTGTCATACGAGAGTTGGCCGAAGGTGCCAACCACCACAAAAGCCACCGCTATTACGACCGTCAAGGTATTTCTCATCTAAAATACATAATTGGTCGGCGAAAAATTATTATTGAAATATGTATTATTAGTGATGGGTAATGAATTTTGCAGCAATACTTCTCGTTCGCCGACTCCCTTACTCCTTGGGTTGAAAAGTCACTCTCGAAGAAGTGGAGGGACTACAAGAGTGAATTGAAGTCGAAGTTTTATAACAAAGAGCTTTCAGAGGAGGAGAATGCAGTGAATGTGCCAGAAAATGTGGAGCCTTCGGATTGGCAATTTCTTGTGCACTACTGGAGTTCGGTAATCGGTCAGGTATTTACATTAAACACACAAAAATCTAATGAGTATGTGGTTGTATGGCGGCTATAATGAATTTCTCTGTTAACTTCATTGTGGCATGTACAGAAAAGGGCGGAGGTGGGAGCTGCCAGTCGGTCAAAGCAGCTAGTTCTGCACACCGCTGGTACACAGAGCTTCGCTCTGGTGCCGGAAGAATTGGTAGGCGCAATAGTATTGAACAATTTTTTACTTACAGTTATTTGTTTATAACCATTTTATCTTACTAATGTATAGGCAGAAGATTTGGGGGGGGGGCTACGGAGTTTGGGGACATCGACTTTTTTGATGCCACCCACAAATCAAAGGATGGGACGTATGCGAGCCCTGAGGCAGCACGGATTCTGGTAATTTGTGAACTAATATCTAATGAGTAGTCGAAATCTCACCTGCTTTTAACTCTGATTGCTATGTCCTTTTACAGACTAATGCTCGGAAAAGGTATGATGAAATCTCCTCTGCTTCAGATTCGGACCCTACGGCTCCACGCCCAGATTGGCGTACCCGGCAGAGACTTGCCTTGACCGATGTTAGGGGAAAGGAAAGGCATGGACGTGTCCGTGGTATGGGCCTGGGACCAACCCCCTCGCGGCTATTTGGACGGAGTCCATCTAGTTCAAGTGGCAATCACGACGAGGATATGACTGCCTTAAAGGCACAAGTTGCACTCCTCCAAGAACAAATGGCCAATTTAATAGGGCAGCAGTCCCAAGTCCCACCCAGGGTAAGTATTTAAATTGATTTTTTTAAAGAGATTATGGTCTTGAATGCATGAAAGACACGTACTAGTGTTTGTGAGTGTGCATTGTGGGTGTCGTCTATAAGTATTTCGTCTATGTTTCTTAAGTGGGCTGTGATTAGAAAGAAAGGGCTGGAGTGGAGATCTGGAAACCCATATAGAGACATCTTGTTTATTATAATCTATACTTTTTGTTGGACTATTCCCCTCTTGTTGTTGTTGCTGATGTCTCTATGTGTCCGTGTGTTGAAGGGAAAGAAGGGATGAGGGGAGAGATGAGGAAAATGCCGCTATGTTAGCCTGGTGTATCCAAAGTCTCTACCATCCTTCTTTTTGGCTCCATATATGGCTTATATATTAAATGGGTTTCCTTCCACGATGACAGTCCATAATACTACACTTGATATGAGCCCTGTTCATAGCTGCACCCTATTGCATACTCACAAACAACTAATACGTGTCGTTCGTGCATTGTATTACCAATCCCACTTTGACACATAACATGCTTAAATGACATAGTATGACCTGCTGATAAGGTTTGTTCAGCCGCGTTGTTGTACTGATTTGGAGGATTTTGGTATGCTAGCAGCATACTTAGTTTCATAGTGAACTCATTTTGTTTTACAAAATCATGCCAAAGATGGCAATCTGCAGGTTACTTTAACAGTACCTGAGCTTATATGTTGCTCTACTAATTCTTGAGCCCAACTAAATCTAATTTTCTTAAGTGGGCTGTGATTAGAAAGAAAGGGCTGGAGTGGAGTTCTGAAAACCCAAATAGAGACATCTCGTTTATTATAATCTATACTTTTTGTTGGACCAATCCCCTCTTGTTGTTGTTGCTGATGTCTCTATGTGTCCGTGTGTTGAAGGGATAGAAGGGATGAGAGAGAGATGAGGAAAATGCCGCTATGTTAGCCTGGTGTATCCAAAGTCTCTACCATCCCCCCTTGTTATATATTAAATCGGTTTCCTTCCACGATGACAGTCCGTAATATTATACTTGATATGAGCCCTGTCCATCGCTGCACTAAATCTAATACCCAATTGCTGTGCATATCCGGAGGATTTTGGCATACGTACCTATAGCATCCTCAGTTCACAGTGAACCCATTTTGTTATAAAAAACATGCCAAGATGACAATCAGATGCATAAGATAAGCTTCATTAACAGTAAAAGAAGATGAGGATGGCAATCATGCCAAAGATGGCAATCAGGTTACTTTATAAGTATCTTAAAATGAAAATTTCCATTATCTGAGCATATATGTTTCTTTAAAAGTGACTGTGAGCAATTGTTCTTAATTGGGCTGTGATTAGAAAGACACGAGTTGGAGTGGAGATCTGGAAACCCATATAGAGACATCTCGTTCATAATAATTTATTATTATTGTTGTTCTTGTCATCCTTGCTGTTGTTGCTGATGTCTCTATGTGTCCGTGTGTTGAAGGGAAAGAAAGGATGAGAGAGGGATGAGGAAAATGCCGCTATGTTAGCCTGGTGTATCCTCATTCTCTACCATTCCTCTTTCTGGCTTCTATATTTGGTTTCCTTCCACGATGACAATTCCAGTTAAATCTACACTTGCTATGAGCCCTATTCGTCATTTTTCGATTTCCCTCCTCCGCTCTCTCTCTCGCTCTCTTCGGTATCATCTCTTGATTTCCCTTATTTTCCAAGCTTAGCATATTTTTCAGATAGATGCATGTTGATTTCCTTAACTTGAATGGTTTAGTTGGGATGAAGAATTAATAGAAAAATAAATGCTTAGATACCGGAAATTTTCATGGTCTTTCACTGTTAATGAAGCTCAGTTCATGCATCTGCTTGTCTTCTTGGCATGTTTTTTTGATACTAAATGGGTTTAGTGTGAACTGAGGATGCTATAGCTACGTACGCCAAAATGGTCTGTGATTTGCACAATAAGTTGGTTTTAGATTAAGTTGGGCACAACAATTAGTGGAGCAACATATAATTAAGCTCAGTTAATGGAAATTTTCATTTTAACTTACTGTTAAGGTATCCTGCCGATTGCCCTCTTTTGCATGATCCTTTGATCAAGTAATGGGTTCACCACCAAACTGCGTATGCTGCTAGCATCCCCATCCTCTTTCACTGTTAATGAAGCTCATCTCATGCATCTGCCTGTCTTCTTGCCATGTTTTTTTGATAATAAATGGGTTTACTGTGAACTGAGGCATTAATGGAAATTTTCATTTCAAGATACTGTTAAAGTAACCTGTTTGCCATGTTTGGCATGATTTTTTAACCAAACAAGGGTTCACTTCCAAACTGAGTTTGCTGCTAGCATGCCCATCTTCTTTTACTACTACTGAAGCTTATTTCATTAAGATCCAGGATGGCCAATTTGGATTGGGCTGTGATTGGATTGTTCAGTGGCTGTTGTCCATGTTCTTAGTTGGGCTGTGATTAGAACGAGAGGGCTCGAGTGGAGATCTGAAAACCCATATAGAGACATCTTCTTCATAATGATTTATTATTATTGTTGTTTTTGTCGCTCTTGTTGTTGTTGCTGATGTCTCTTTGTGTTCGTGTGTTGAAGGGAAAGAAGGGATAAGAGAGAGATGAGGAAAATGCCGCTATGTTAGCCTGGTGTATCCTCATTCTCTACCATTCCTCTTTCTGGCTTCTATATTTGGTTTCCTTCCACGATGACAGTTCTAGTTAAACTTATACTTGCTATGAGCCCTATTCGTATTTTTCTTCTATGAAGAATTGTTCTATGACTTCAATCTCCATTCAAAACCCAATTGTTCTATATTTGGTTCCCTCTTGCTGTTGTTGCTGTTGTTGCTGTTGTTGAAGTGAACCCATTTTGTTTTATTGTTGGTGAAGCTTATTTTCATGCATCTGATTGTCATCTTGGCAATTTAATTTGACCAAATAATGGGTTCACTGTGAACTGAGGATGGTATGTAGGTACGTAGGCCAAAAATGATTTTCTTAACACAAAATGGGTTCATTTCCAAACAAAGTATGCTGCATAGCATCCCCAGTTTCGTTCACTGTTAGTGATGCTTCCTTCACAAACCTGATGGTCTTCTAATTCCAAACAATTTTTTGGGTCCTATTTTCAGTTAACTATTAGTGAAGCTCATTTCATGCACCTGATTGTCTTCTTGGCATGTTTGTTTTCATACCAAAAATGGGTACACTTTGAACTGAGGATGGTATATAGGTACGTATGCCACAATCCTCCGGCCTGATATGCACAACACTTGGGTTTTGCGATATAGTTGGAGAGCAACACATAAGCTCAGATAGTGGAGAAATTTTGATTTTCAGATACTTTTAATGTAACCTGATTGCAATCTTCGGCCAAAAATGGTTTTCTTAACACAAAATGGGTTCATTTCCAAACAAAGTATGCTGCATAGCATCCCCAGTTTCGTTCACTGTTAGTGATGCTTCCTTCACAAACCTGATGGTCTTCTAAGGCTACCATTTTGTTGGGTCCTATTTTCAGTTAACTGTTAGTGAAGCTCATTTCATGCACCTGATTGTCTTCTTGGCATGTTTGTTTTCATACCAAAAATGGGTACACTTTGAACTGAGGATGGTATATAGGTACGTATGCCACAATCCTCCGGCCGGATATGCACAACACTTGGGTTTTGCGATATAGTTGGAGAGCAACACATAAGCTCAGATAGTGGAGAAATTTTGATTTTCAGATACTGTTAATGTAACCTGATTGCAATCTTCGGCCAAAAATGGTTTTCTTAACACAAAATGGGTTCATTTCCAAACAAAGTATGCTGCATAGCATCCCCAGTTTCGTTCACTGTTAGTGATGCTTCCTTCACAAACCTGATGGTCTTCTAAGGCTACCATTTTGTTGGGTCCTATTTTCAGTTAACTGTTAGTGAAGCTCATTTCATGCACCTGATTGTCTTCTTGGCATGTTTGTTTTGATACCAAAAATGGGTACACTTTGAACTGAGGATGGTATATAGGTACGTATGCCACAATCCTCTGGCCGGATATGCACAACACTTGGGTTTTGCGATATAGTTGGAGAGCAACACATAAGCTCAGATAGTGGAGAAATTTTGATTTTCAGATACTGTTAATGTAACCTGATTGCAATCTTCGGCCAAAAATGGTTTTTTTATCTGGGCTATGATTGGATCTAGGATGGCAAATTTTGGCTGGGCTATGCTTGGATTGTTCAGTGGATGTTGTCTATGTTCTTAATTGGGCTGTGATTAGAAAGAGTGGGCTCGAGTGGAGATCTAGAAACCCATATAGAGACATCTTCTTCGTAATAATTTATTATTATTGTCGTTCTTGTCCCTCTTGCTGTTGTTGCTGATGTCTCTTTGGGTTCATGTGCTGAAGGGAAACAAGGGATGAGAGAAAGATGAGGAAAATGCCGCTATGTTAGCCTGGTGTATCCAAAGTCTCTACCTTTCTCTTTTCTGTTTCCATTTATGGCTTCTATATATATTTGGTTTCCTTCCACGATGACAGTTCCCTAAAAATAAACTTGATATGAGCCCTATCTTATTTTTCTTATTTTTCTTATATTTGGTTTCCGTCCACGATGACAGATTCATGGATTGTCTGAACAATCCATGAAAGAGATGCTTAGATACTGAATTTTTATTTGTTTTACTGTTTTAGGTAGTGGATATTCCCAATCAAGGGAGATAATATAGAGTTTTCGAGTTAGATACTGAATTTTCATTTGTTTTGTTATTTTAGATATATTTAAAAAACAAAATTAAGTACCGGATTTTTAGCATTGCAATGTAATTATTTTACCTCTCTATATATCATCAACAATTCCATTTGCAATTGGCACTTTGATCTTATAATTTAAGATACAGTTAGATATTTTTTGCAAGTTCAAAAAATATGTATATTCTGTATTGTGGTATACTGTTGAACTAAACTATTGTTTTTTTTTGTTCACAGAGCGGTCGCCCAGATGAAGAAAATTCTGATGATCAGAACTGAAGCTCCTCGAGGGTATGAATCCGTGGTCCTCCTTGCTGTCCTCCTTGCTGTTCTTGTGTCCTTGCTGTATGATTGTTCTTATGTCCTCCTTGCTGTTATGTCAGACTGTTTTTTTTGGATGAGAGTTGTGTCAGGCGGTTTAGTTGGGATATTTGTCAGACTTGAGATATTTGGGATGTTGAGATATTTGGGATGTTCGTCGGTCTGTTAATTTGGTTGTGATTATGACTGTTAATTTTGCGATGAATTTGGTTGTGACTATGACACTGGTAATTACTTTGTTGAGATATTTGGATATGACACGTGTTAAACTTTATTATATTTCTTGTGTTTGGTTGTCATTTGCGCATTAATATGAAATGAAATTGGTTGAATCAGTAGTTATGAATTAGTTTATGGGTTTTGTAAAAGAAATTGTGAATTGAAATCGAACGGAAAACGGAGAAAGGAATACAAACGGGCATAGCTAGACCGGATTTTTATAAAACGCCGGTCTATCCATTGAATTAGTTGCAGAGTGTGATAGACCGGCGGCCACACAAACGCCGGTGTATGCCGCTAGACGCCGGTGAATAGCGTCAGTTGTAACGGCAAAAAGGAACACCGGCGTTTGATAAAACGCCGGTGTAGTTCGGTTTACCGGCGTTTTTGGTCACGCCGGGGCTTGTCAGTTGGGAAAAGAGGGCAGCTATAAACGGACGTACACCGGCGGCCATAGAACGCCGGTGAACGTTCACTCTACACCGGCGTTTAAAGCAACGCCGGTAAATTGATGAACACCGGCGGTTTACAGCCGCCGGTGAATGTATATCTGAGGTAAAAGACGGCACTCAGAGGGCCCAATACACCGGCGTTTTTGGGGCGCCGGTGTAGGTTTCACATTTACCGGCGCCCAGTAAAACCGCCGGTGTAGACCCCTACCTTTCAACGACGCTCGATTCGGCGACACTCGGACCGGCGCTATTGTAAAAGCCGGTGAATGTTTCACCGGCGTAAAAAAACGCCGGCGAATAGGTCAAAAAGCACCGGGAAATCTACTTTCTTTTGTAGTGACGGTTCAAATAAAAATACCCACAATTCAAATAAATAAAATCCACAATATAGATAACCCAATAAAAGAGAAAAATAGTTCATGAATGAAAATTTCAATCCAATTAAATAAATAAATAACACAATTGAAATAATAAGAATTGGGCTTAAAATAAATTGGAACTCGCCAAGAAAATCAGATCGGGCATATAAAAATAAAATAATCCAATATATGAATTTTAAATAGAAAATCATGAAATAACAATTTATAATCATAATCATAATAGTAATAAATTATACAATAAAATAGTATTCGGGTTTAGAAATTTTATCAAAATAATCCAATAACAATAATATATTTATTTTAAGCTCAAATATAAATAGCCGATGTCGAAGATAAGATCACAATACAACATTATTTAAAATAAATAAAATTTTTGTTTAGAAAATACTTTAATACGGATCCAAAACGAATTTAACACAAATTAAATTTGCAAAAGTTCAAATTATAGAAAATACACAGAAAATACTAATTATCGGAAATGGGGGTTACGCTCGTCTTCCCCGGTGCCCTGATCGGGCTCCCCCTGATTCCCTTCGGAGTCTTCCTCGTCATCTTCCTCATCCTCAACAGCCCCCTCTCCCTCGAGATCCTGCTCGTCCTCATCCCCCTCCTCGTCCTTAACGTCCCCCTCTCCCTCGGGATCATGCTCTTCTTCGTCGTCCTCCTCTTCCTCGCCCTCATCCACGGGCTCCTTCCCCGGCCTACGGGATCTCAAGGGTTGCACGACGAAGACTACATCATCCCCGTCGTCCGACCCCTGATCTGACAGAACCTCCTATTTAATCCCATAATCGCCCAATGACCAGGACGTCGGTGGGGACTCAGCTTCCCTCTCGGAACGGCCTGACGAGCTCGCCTCGGAGCCAGACTGAGAGTGCGACATTAGGAGTCAGAAATACTAACCTGAAGTATCGTTCTTACGGGTAGATCACCGAAAAAAGGTCGTCGACAGAAGGTGAGAAAAACCCTTGTAACCCCTGTTTTCACTAATACGTATTTTAAAGTATTTTTCTGTATTTAAATCCTCAATATCTTATAACTATTTTTTCCTAACTGATTTTTATTATTTAAACTATTATTCTGAAACCCAATTATTTATTCTAAGTCCAAATTCGTATTTGATTTTATTAAATTAATCCGAAGCCCAATTGTTTAATTGTTATTTTAAGCCCAATTCTATATTTTGATTTTATTTTATTATTATATTTAATCTGAGCCCAAATGATTAACCCAAATCCTAATTGTTTTATTTAAATATTTTGAGCCCAATTATTTAAGCCCACTAACCCAGAACCCATATATTTGTGCAGACCCCTACTCGTATACAATTTATTTCTCCAGACCCCACTTCTCTGTCCCGTACTCTAACTTCCCACATTTTTAATCCCGTACCTGCACACTTTCCCATACTTATTTAATATTACGTTATATTATTATATATTACCCCGTTCTCTACCTCTCCCATTTCCTTCTCTTTTACACTCATCTCCCATGTTTTGAAAACAAACCAGAGAACCCCCCTATTTCTTCGACTTCTTCTCCCCAAATCACAACAGAACCCATTGACTCCCGCCATTGCCTCCTCATCGCCCTCGCTCCTCTCTTCCACCTGCCCCGTTGCCACCCGTCGTCATCCCCCACCTCGCTCAAGCCTTCGCGTCAACCAGTGCCACCGCTCCGCCATTGCCGTCGGAGTTCTCGAGCCTCCCTCGAGCTCCGCAGATTCCGCCAGTCATCGAAGCTCCGTCCAGTCATCCTCTTCTGCTCGTTGTCACCCCCGACCTCGATGACTCCGCAAGCTCCTCGCAGCATCTCCGCAACACCCTCGCCCTGCTCCTCGCCACAGCCCTCCGAGAACCCTCCGCCAGCCGTCTCCTCCATCACCATTGTCTCTGCTCGAAGTCCCCGCATCGTCTTCCTCTCTCGATCGCTCGCCTTCTCCCTCTGTCTTCAACCTTGCCTCGCCGCTTTCGCTCGAGCCTCCTTCGAAGTGTAAAGACCCCGAAGCTTCGCTCGTCTCTCCTCGCGAACCCACAGCCGCTATTGCCAACTCACCCGAGCTCCGTCGCTGAGCTCCTCAATCGTCTTTTCCGTCAAGCTCACCCCACTCATCCTCCGAGCCCAGTCATTGTCTTCTATCTCCTCTGCCGCAGAGTCCCGTCGAACCCCTCCAGTCGACCTCCGCCTCCGTCTCCGCTCGTCGAGCGCTCACCGCTCGCCGCCCCATTCCGCTCGCCACTGCTCCAACTCACTGCCTCTCATCCCGAAGCGTCGCTATCTCCGTCCGCCCTCGTCTACCATCACCCAGATCGCCTGCCGTCCTCCGCTCGAGCCTCTCGCTCGACCCACCTTCCCCACCGCTCGCCTTCTTCCTCCTCTTCTTCCGCTCAAGCCTCTTCTTCCGCTCAAGCCTAGCTGCGCACCTCTGCCGAAGAGCATAGCGCCCACCATCGCTACTCCTGCCCAGTCGCCGTCCATCCAGTTGCAGCACTCCCTCACCGCGATCTCTCTCTCTCTCCCCTTTGTGTGTGTCGAAGAGAAGGAGAAAGAACAGGGTACATTTTGGGTTGCTTTGTTGCTATTTTGGGTGTTGTGGAGATTAGTTTAGTTGTACAGGGGATTGTTGTTGCTGTTGGTGTTTTGGTGATTGGGTTACTGTTTGGTTGTATTGGTGTGTTGGTGTTAGTGAGTTGCTGTTTGTAGTGGGATTGGATTGGAGTTATTAGTTTGTTGTTGGGGAGTTGTTTACTATTGTGGAGTTGTTGTTGCTGTTTGGAGTATTGCTGACTTGGAGCTATTGAAGGGGTTGGATCACTTGATTGCTGTTTGAATTATTAGAGTTGCTATTTTGGCGTGGCTGCCAAATATCTTACACATGTTATACTGCCCGGGATTCTGATCTCGTTATTCTTGTCTTCAATTTCATCGTCGTCAACTAACAGGCAAGTATCCCATTGTACAAATTCGTTGGTCTAGTACATGCTCCTTTGCAAAATACCACAAGTATATTTTGACTCTATTCGTATCTTATATAATCTATTGATCCCGTATTCATACATGATTAATACTTTGTCACCCTATGCATTGCATGAACATGATACATATATATACTCTTATAATTATACATGATGTTGTGCATGAATTGCTTGTTACTAGGTTGCATGTTGTTATAATATCCTTTATTCTTGATTAAGTGTTACGCATGTCATTAGTCGCATCAATATGTTCTATAAGCCCTAAAATATGTTTTCCTGCATTGCATAAGTCTTGATACTCGATCCTGTCTTGTTACTCGTCCTTGTTGCATGTAGTTATTGTTCATGTTGATTAAAATAAAAAGATAACAAGCTCGGGTATAAAGGAAAAAGATGTAGTAGTGGGTAATATAGAAGAGCGTACTTGGATGGGGGCTCGTGGTTCCTCGCTGTAAATTACAAGTTACAATTTGCAAGTTTGCTAAATTATAGGTTTACATGTGCACGTTACAAGTTACACTACATGTTCCACATTGCACGTATCTTGATACAAGATATACTTGACATGACATGACATGATTCCCGAGTACGTGACCTATAGAATCCACCACTGGTCTAAACGTTCACTTGATTGCGAGTAGCAACCATGTGGTATGGGACGCATGAAGTGCTACCTAGTTAGATTAATAAACGACATGACATTAACACGCACACTTGCATGATCCGTTTACATGTTACATGGTTATGATGACTTGTTTACTTATTTACATGTTACTCGTTCATGTTGACACGTTTACTTACTTACCCGTTTACATGTTACATGTTTCTATGGATTATTTACTTGTTTACATGCATGCTATTTGTTCCATGAGGTCTTGTTCTTGATTATGTCACATGTTGTATTTGCTCTATTATATGATTCTTGATTCCTTGTTCCTTCCGTACTTTTGTTTTATTTTATAATTGTCCCGTTGCTTATACCACTTGCGACCTGTGACTTGCATTAACGGGTACCTCTTTGTCTCTTTCTTGTAATAATATACTTGCAGGCCCAGATGGAGAATTACTCAAAGGTGTTGCTGAACAAGATTTTAGTCTTGTTTAATTTCATGTTATTTTAGTTTATGTTTTATTCATGTAATCCTTGTTGTAATCCGGGCGTGTTTGACCTGTAACTATGTTTTTTTTCCAGTTGTTGGTTATGTTTTGTATTATGTCATGTAATATGTCATGTACTTGTTATCCTATTACGATTGTACATGCTTGTGTGGTTGATATTGTCATCTTGTTGTTGAGTTAAATATACAGCTTATGAATGATGTACTCGCATCATTCTCTGGGCCTCAGTTACGTGTCTGTGTTTCCGTATTCTAGGAAGCGGGGCGTGACAACCCTGTTCTTGAAAGTTGGAAAACACAAGTAAGGAAATGAAGGAAAGAAAAATGGGGAGGGGGAGGGGATTTATAAGAGAGAAAGAGACTCCTTGATTTTCGCAAAAAGATCTGGCCATTGGATCTTGATCATCAAGATCCAACGGCCGCTAGGATCTAAAGTCGCTTCGATTCTTGCGCACATGACATCAGCAATCGACACAAAATTACCACAATGCCCCCAGGCTTTTCCAACAAGTCGGGAGGCTCGACGCTCGGATAACACCGCGAGCCCCAAAGTCCTCTATTTTACAGGAGGCTCGGAGCTCGGATGGCACCGCTAGCCCCAAAAGTCCTCCTCTATTTCACAGCAGGCTCGGAGCTCGGATGACACCGCGAGCCTCAAAGTCCTCTATTCAACAGTAGGCTCGAAGCTCGGATGTCACCGCGAGCCACAGAAGTATACCCTCAGCATTAAATGAAATGAAGTCATTAGATTCCATCCGGCCGCCATTACCAATGTACCGTCCCACCGACGACAAACCACTCAGAAGCTCCAACATGTTTTGGGGGATCGGAGCTCGGATAACACTGCGAGCCCCAAAAACCTCCTCTATTTTTCCAGAGGCTCGGAGCTCGGATGACACCGCGAGCCCCAAAACCCTCCTCTATTTCACTGGAGGCTCGGAGCTCGGATGGCACCGCTAGCCCCAAAATCCTCCTCTATTTCACAGGAGGATCGAAGCTCGGATGACACCGCGAGCCCTAAAGTCCTCCACTATTTCACCGGAGGCTCGGAGCTCGGATGGCAACGCCAGCCCCAAAATCATCCTCTATTTCACAGGAGGCTCGAAGCTCGGATGACACTGTGAGCCCCAAAATCCTTCTCTATTTTACAGGAGGCTCGGAGCTCGGATGGCACCGCGAGCTCTAAAAACCTCCTCTATTTCACCAGAGGCTTGGAGCTCGGATGACACCGCGAGCCCTAAAACCCTCCTCTATTTCACAGGAGGCTCGGAGCTCGGATGACACTGCGAGCCCCAAAGTCCTCCTCTATTTCACTGGAGGCTCGGAGCTCGGATGGCACCGCGAGTCCCAAAATCCTCCTCTTTTTAACAGGAGGCTCGGAGCTTGGATGGTACCGCGAGCCCCAAAATCCTTCTCTATTCAACAGGAGGATCAACGCTCGGATAGCACCACGAGCCGCCAAAAAACTTCCAGGCTTTTCCAACAAGTCAGGAGGGTCGATGCTCGAATGGCACCGCGAGCCCCGAAATCATCCTCTATTCCTCAGGAGGCTCGGAGTTCGGATGACACTGCGAGCCCCAAAATCCTCCTCTATTCAACAAGAGGCTCGGAGCTCGGATGGAACCGCGAGTCCCAAAATCCTCCTCTATCTAACAAGTGAGGGGCTCATCTACCGACCCTCGACGCTCGGCAAGAAGACCCCCTACTCGACAGATCTCAACGTCCCCTTGATTTTCTAATAAGTGAGGGGCTCGTCCACCGACCATCGACGCTCGGCAAGAAAACCCCCTACTCGACAGATCTCGACGTCCCCTTGCTTTTCAATAAGTGAGGGGCTCGTCTACCGACCCTCAATGCTCGGCAAGAAGACCCCCTACTCGACAGATCTCGACGTCCCCTTAGTTTTCCAACAAGTGAGGGGCTCGTCTATCGACCCTCGACGCTCGGCAAGAAGACCCCCTACTCGACAGATCTCGACGTCCCCTTGCTTTTCCAACAAGTGAGGGGCTGGTCTACCGACCCTCGATGCTCGGCAAGAAGATCCTCTACAAATCTCGACGTCCCCTCGCTTTTCCAACAAGTGAGGGGCTCGTCCACCGACCCTCGACGCTCGGCAAGAAGACCCCCTACTCGATAGATTTCGATGTCCCCTTGCTTTTCCAACAAGTGAGGGGCTCGTCTACCGACCCTCGATGCTCGGCAAGAAGATCCGCTACAAATCTCGACGTCCCCTCGCTTTTCCAACAAGCGAGGGGCTCGTCCACCGACCCTCGACGCTCGGCAAGAAGACTCCCTATTCGACAGATCTCGACGTCCCCTTGCTTTTCCAACAAGTGAGAGGCTCGTCTACCGACCCTCGACGCTCGGCAAGAAGACCCCCTACTCGACAGATCTTGACGTTCCCTTGCTTTTCCAACAAGTGAGGAGCTCGTCTACCGACCCTCGATGCTCGGCAAACCGAGCTCCGACCCTTCTGCGCCCAGCACTCTGCACGACTCCAATAGCAGATCCCTTCACCCTACCCCCCTGGCCTCTTCTGGAAGGTACAGATCATATTCCTCGCCGTACACACCACCCTGCTCTTCCTACAGAGGCAAAGAACCACTCCTACACAGCTGTGTCACCCAGCCCTCCAGGAGTGGGGGGCTCCTGATATGGGTCAGATAACGTGGTCCCTCCTGGGCCACAGGATCTCCTCAAAGAGCGTGCACCGCCGGATCATTCGAGTCTGCTACGTCAGCTTGAAAACCACCCAGGTCTTTGCCACGTCAGCTGTAAACCACCCCGGACCCGTGCCACGTCAGCCTTATACCGCTTGGGCTTCTGCCACGCCAGGCTCACGGGCAACCGGGTCCAGACCCGGCCCCAACCAGGTCCAGACCCGGTTGGCTTCTCCTATAAATACCAGACCCTCTACCTCTTCCAAAGGTAATCAATCTTTTTCCTCTCAAACCCTAGTTACTGTTACTCACTTTCAGTAGCTGACTAGATCGTCGGAGGGTCTGCCACCGGGACCAACCCCGGTATTTCTAGACCGAGTGCAGGTACACGAGACCTCGGGATCCGAGCATCCAGATCCGAGCCGAGCCTCCAGATCCGAGCCGAGCATCCCATCTCCACCTCGCTCCCTCCTACTTCCGAACCGTACCCTTGGCTGAGGGTCGGGGCTACCGTCCGCACCGAAGCTTTCGCAAAAATACAAATCGAGAAGAACTCACACCTGGTGCATCCACACCCCCAAAAACAAATCGCATCAGAGACTAATCAACTTATAATTTATAACCATATTTTGGTACAGAGATTAATCAACTAATTAATAATTAATTAATATGAATATATATGAGAAAGTCCAATGATTAAATTAGGGTTTCGGGAATTAAGAAAGACACGGGAGAAGGGAAGGGAAGGGAAGGGGGCATGCAAGAGCTATCCCCGGCGCACATGGAGGGCTAGGGTTATATTAGGATATTACTATATTGGGGAAAGAAATGGAAAGACATAGAGCTGACATAATGTATTTATATATTTGGGCAGCTTCACATGGACACTTGGTCCCCAGCCCGCCTCCACCTACCCATCCCCATGTTCTACCTGCTGACACTGTCCCCACCCGGTGGGACCCATTATCAAATCTTGGCAATCGGGCCCGATGCCCCTAGTTTGCTGGCCCACCTATATCGAGTAGGACTTGGACAGATTATTGGTTCTTGCATTGCAAGTATTTTTTTTATATTTTATTTTAGAAAAAAGGAACGTCGTCACCGTTTTATTAATAAAAAAAAATTAACGAAATAAATAGTATAAATAATATACTTCTATCTGTTTCTAAAACGGAACAGTGAAAACCAATTACAAAGCTAAACCTATATTTCTAACTAGTCTTCTCCTAGCTAAATTTGTAGACAAGGCATCTACACACTGTTCTCCCACCCAGCTCTCTCAGATGTATTTTGAATTCAAAAAAATCTAATTTGAAATTCAAAATACCTCTCCACCCCAAGAACTCCCTCCACCTTTCTCCAAACGTCTACCATGGCAACAACCACAACCACCGTCTCCTACTGGCATGCTAACTCGTATCCCAACGACGTTGCCATCGTATAACCACCAAATCAACATCACCGCGACGCCATCTTTCGATTGCGACAAATCCAGCCTTCGACAATAGTTGTTGTTCTCAACCGACATGTCGGTGGTACTGACGAACTTCTCCACCAACGAACATCACTGCCTATCAAAAGTGACACTTGCACTCACCAATCACTCCACAAATGTAATTTGAATTTTAAACAAAATCAAATTCGAAGTTCAAATTAATCTCTCCCTACTCTCCAATCTATAATTTGACTTCAAAAATTTATATCGAAATTAAAATTTTATCGAATTCTCCGCCACTACAACTAAGACGATCGATGTTGCAATCCATTTTTTTTGCGATTGCATTGAAACTACAAGCTAAAGGTTAATTCTTCTACTTGTGAGCTCAAACGGTATAACTCATATATGGGTAACAGGGATATGAGCAACTTGCTCATTTAGTAAATGAGCAATTGATTATGTGGCATGCATGTGATACATTGGACAACTAAACCTTTTAAAGATTGTCCAATTACATGTATATCACATCATCAATTGCTTATTTACTAAATAAGCAAGTTACTAATACCCTTTTCTCCCCTCATATATTAAACTGCAAATACTATTAGGTTTGCAAGTGCAACGCAGTTCTACTTGCAATAAACAAATAGTCATCTAAAAGCATATTGTGAGTGACATCAGAATTGTAGACATGCAAAATCTTCTAAATAAACAAGTTTAAATTACATATGTTTTTTTGTTAAAAAATAATCACCCTCGTCATAAATGAAATAATTAATGAATAAGATGCTTTTATAACATATAGGCTAAATTTCAAAAAGTACACAAAAATTTGGGCCAGTTTAAAAAAGGTATAAAAAGATATTTTTATTCATAAAAAAAAAAAGGTATACAAAGAATTTTTTTTAATAAAAAAGAATACAAAGTTTAAATTAAATCCACTGGGTTAACTAGGTTTAGGGTTAGGGTAGGGTTTTAAAAAAATCACTTTCATATTTCATTTTGTTTAAAAAAATCACATTCATCTTTTATTTTGTTTAAAAAAATATCATTTAACTAATCAGGTGTTTAAATAAACCCCTTCAAACTAACTCTAACCCTAACCCTAATTAACCAGTGGATTTAATTTAAACTTTGTGTCCTTTTTATATTAAAAAAAAAATCTTTGTGTACTTTTTTTAAACTGGCCCAAACATTTGTGTATTTTTTTAAATTTAGCCTAACATATATCAGGGAGGTTCTGGTTTTTCATACATTGAAAATTTATCAAAAATGTCTACCAATTTAGTAATGTATTTTTGCCATTAAACTGTAAGTTAGTAATGATGTCAATATCATGCATGTGCCTAGAGTCGTTTTTTAAAAAAATGTTACACATTATTTTGCTTCTAATTATGTATGGTTTCGTGGAGATAAAAAAGAAAACGAGAGAGAGAGTGACCAACATCTTAAGTAATTAGGAGTATGTTTTAAACATTTTAGACGAACCTCTCATCATAGTTAGGCATGTAGATGTAGGCAAAATACCCCCCCATAATCCCGCGTATACAGCGAAGCAAATATGTCCCGAAATTAGTTTTTTTTTTTTTTTTTGATGTAAGCGGATAGAGTCAACCGACTCCAGCCCGATCAAAAAAATATATTGATAATAGGATAAACACTGTACAATATAAACATCGAAGGTTTTACAAGGAGTAAAACAAAATCGACAGCCTGACAAACACAGAATGTAAACTATAGTAAGAATACAAGCGGGGACTAAGGATACAAAGTAGACAGAGACTAGCAAGAAAAGCAGCTTGAAGGCAGTCTGGTCGGGAACCAGGAACAACAGCAACTCCAAGGAAGCTCAAGAGTCCAAGGCAACGAACAGTGGCAACACTCTCTGATAGACGGATAACCAAACTCCAGACGCTGCAGGCAAGTGGAAGGTGGTCGAGCCCTGCAAGGCAGGGGCCAGGGAGACGGTGAGGCAGCTGCGGAGGATGGCCAAGAAACATGGAGCCTCGAGTGAACAAGGCAACAGGAAGTCGCTCCAGGGTCAGCCCTCAGGCTCACTGCCACAAGGCTAAGCACGCAAGAATCAAACCAAACCAACATGCAGCATGTAAAATGAGCAAACAGCAGCAGGAAACCCACGCAATAGACAGCAGCCTAGCCGGCCAATGGCAAGCACGTCGATATAGAACATAAAAACAAACCAAAACAAGAGCAATATACCCTTCGCAACCCAGAAACAGAGCAATACGCAACAATAGAGGAGAGAAGGAGCTCGCTCCCAATATCATGTAAAATAAAACATAACAGAGAGATCCCAGAGAGAGTTACGAGCAGTTCGGATTACAAGTCAAGGAGCTAGAACGCTAATTGATACAAACTCACGCTCACCCACCTAACTTGTAACCACTGGAAACCAAACAACGAAATAAACAACCATAGAGAAACCAAAGAAACTAAATCAGGAGATCGCCTAGCAATCAGCGAGCAGCGCCCAGGAGGAAACCCGACCAAAACCAAGGCTTCAAGCCAAAAGGGGTGAGTCAGAGACTCAACCGAAAAAAGCCAGCATCAAAATGCAAAATAAGTCCAGCATGAAGGGTCCGAAATCGCAGCAATCAGTCCTGCCGGATACACGGAACATCAGAAAAAATACAAAGTGAGAAAGAGAGTGAATCAATCCTTACAACATCATAGTAGAGAAGCGGGGAAAAAATTAAGCAGTGGTATAATAAGTAAACAATACCGAACATATCGCAAGCTACAAGCTTGCAGAGAAGCAAACAGGCAACAATAAAGAGATAAGTAAAAATGATCCATCATAATTGACTACACTGCTAAGAAACGGGGATTAAAGACTCGAGCATGCTAAAATAAAAACAACACAGAAAATAAAGGAATAAATATACAATGAGCAAAGATGCTGGAAAGAAATATGAAGGGGATACATCAAGGCAGAGAAAATAGCAACACTTGACACCAAAACCTCAAGCAGGAGTCATAAAGCTTGGAGGGTGGAAAGAACCGTAAGAGACTCATCTAAGCGGTGATAATAGTAATACTGGCACTTATCATCGTTAATCTGAGACGACCAAAATTTATAAAGGAATAAAAGATCTTCAATGAGAGACGAGCAAGAGGTGGCTTTGAGCGTGAATACTCTGCGATTCCTTTCCAACCAAACAATCCAAATAATAATGTGGACGGAAAGGTTCCATCCTTGACTGAACCTCGGGAGATACGAGGGAGAACTCCAGCAGGAGAGGAGGTTAATAGGAATAGATGGATTGGCCCAAGCTAGTGACACTAATTTCCAAAGGGGACGAACGAAATTGCAGCCAACGAAAAGATGATCAACATCTTCCGGGGCTGCTAGACATAATGGGCAGAGTTGCCCCCACGCTAAGTTTCTTTTGTTCAGCACTTGGACGGTAAGGAGCTTGTTATGGAGGGCCAACCAGGAGTTAATCTTAACCTTGAGGGGAGCGCAGGATTTCCAGATGAAATCCGCAGCAGGGGATACAATGCCTCTGAAATTGAGGAACTTGTAGAAAGAATTGACCGTGAAGGAACCTGATGCATTCCATCGCCAAGCTATATCCTCTGAGTGTTGCCACTCGAAGAGGGAGAGAGACTCTAGCAGATGTTGCAGTTCCGAAATGAGATGGGATGGTAATTGGATAGCGAAAGGAATAGTCCAAACTCTGGAAGAATTGATCCAGGCGACAGATTCCTCAACGGTAGCGTCTGGATTGGCAGCCAAACAGAAAAGAGAGGGGTAAGCTGTGGCAAGGGAAGTGTTGCCTAGCCAAAGATCAGTCCAGAGTTTGGTTCTCGATCCATCAGCACAAAGTCTACGAATACTGGACTGGAATGCCGGAGCAGATTCCGAAATTAGTTTTTTGGTTAAATATAAAAAACTTCATTCAAGTATTGCCCAGCTAAAAAAAGCTGCACTCACTCTTTTTGTTAAAACCTTTCTCATCTATGTTTTCAAGGTATAGGAGAATTTTTTTTTTAAATTGTTTTCCAAATATAGTTCAGGAAGTATTTTTTTTTTAAAATTTGAGTGCAGTTTTTTTAAAACTGTGCAATATTTTATTCAGATATCCTTAGCTGTGTAGGTCCCCCTCCTCTTTAATTACTGTAGAACTTAAGACAACACTCGTACTAAGTGACGTCATCACGCGTCAACTCGATAAAGCCCGGCAAACTCGCCCGCGGCATATCCAGCTAACCACATGTAGACACGTGCTTCATTCCCATTGGTCGTGTTTTGTTCCCTGTTCCCTATTCCCTTGTTATAAATAAACTCCCTCCCAAACTCAACTGAAGAAGCTTCCCTCTAGACAAAGCTAAAGCTTCCTTCATTTCTATTTCTAAGCCTTCAAGCAATAACAACAAGAAGAGAAAACTCATTGTGATTGTAAAGACTTAAGGGCTCTATTCCTTTTGAGAGTTTAGTTGCGAGACTAACAAGCGATGGCGAGCACGGAGATGGGGTTGGAGGCGACGGAGCTCCGGCTAGGGTTGCCGGGTGGCGATGGTGAAGTGGCAAAAGTGAGTTCCGGGAAGAGAGGGTTTTCAGAGACGATTGATTTGAAGCTGAAGTTGGAGACTAGTGTGGATTCTGAGGTGGTGGCGACTGGTGGTGACGGAGGAGGAGGAGGAGAAGGGATGAGGAGGATCGTTACGACTAATAATGACCCTGAGAAACCCCCGGCTCCCAAGTAAGTTAACTAACTCATCTTCTACTATATTTCTTATGTTTCATCTGTTTATGATGAATCTATAGGATTTACCCAAATAGCTAGGGTCTTGATTTAGTGAAACATTTAGAAAGGATGATAATCAAGATATTTAAGGATTTACGTTTCTTTTTCATGAATTTTTCTCATCTTAGAGAGTCTCTTGATAACACCTTTGATCTTTGCTTCTCTCTCTTAACCAAATTGTGAATAATTATATATAACTTCATTTTTTATGCATAAATATATAACCTCATTTTTTACCCTTGTAGGCAATAATTTAGATAAGTACATAGGCTATCAAATTTATATTTTTGAGGTAGAAATGAAGATACCCAAGTTAGTTGATCATTAGTTAAAAAGAAGAAGAAATGTGAAATTACTTTGGGAAAAAAAAATAGCTATATAGTTTTCCTTTATTTTTCCATTCTATAAATTATCTAAAAATATATAAGATTTGTATTTATTTAATTTTTATACCATATATGTTCAGGAAAAAGTGAACTATGATTACACTATTAATTCAAGCACATGGACTTGTATAAAATATACAAGAGCCTAACCTCCACATCCCGAATTAATTTTTTCTTTTTACCAAACTTTCAATGAAGAAAAGGAAAAATATTGTCACATGCCACAAGATCAATCCAGCCCCTTGTATCACATTGAATGATCTTTAAAATAACTCAAACAGACCCTCAGTATTATAACTAAAACATTGCTACCATGCACTTAATTAACTTCCAATTTTAATGTCGACATATAATAATGATAATAACAATATTGAAACTGTTGATATAATTAGGGCTCAAGTGGTAGGATGGCCACCCGTCCGATCATTCCGGAAGAACATCATGACCATCCAATCGGGGAAGGGGAAGAAGGAGGAATCCAGTAACAATAAGACTGTTAATACTATTCCCGCTGCTGCAGCGTTCGTGAAGGTCAGCATGGATGGTGCTCCTTACCTGCGTAAAGTCGACCTTAAGATGTATCGTAGCTACCGAGAACTCTACTTGGCACTCGAGAAGATGTTCAGTTCCTTCACCATTGGTAAGCTAACCGGTCACATTGCATGTTTTTACTATTATAACTGAATTAACATTATTTCGTGTGTGAGGTCAACTTCCACATAATATGCCAACTCTTTTCCTCTCGACTGTTTTAACTTTTAACCATACCTCTAACCATATATACCTCAATAACGATGATAAAATAACAATAGTGAGCTTTATCCTAACTTAATTACTTTAAAATGGTAAAAGTAAAACATGCAACCAATATTATATATAGCTTTCCCATATAAAAGTTACTAATTTTTGTCTTATCTTCTTTATGAATGATCTAACCAAGAGCATTTGTACCTACAGTCACAAATTCAAGTTGAAAAGCTAATTAGTAGTGCAAGAGTGAAGTTGCTAATATATATCTAACCTTTATATGTCTAACCATCTTCAAACCTTATATACCCTAGCCATTGCGTGTTTATAAAATAAGATATTTAATCAACAAACTGTGATGGCACAAGGATATGCGTACATGTGCTTGCTAGATATTCTTATTCAGTATGGCAGCTGTTCCACTCTGGTATATATATGGCCAGTTTAATTTGTACCCTACTGCAGCACGGTGACATTATGTCATGCATGAAATCTCATATATATAATTAATTATACTAGTATTTTTCACATGCGATGTACATTTTGATAAAGGGTTGGAATTGAATGTGCGAGGCAGTAATTAGCACGTGCGATGAATGCCTTTTTTTCTAACAAAAATTAGAGTTGAACGGGCAACACGTAATGGCGGAGCTAGACAAACCAAAATGGGGGTTCCATTTTTTTCGGCGTCGTCGTGATTGCTGTCAAAAATTCTCCACTTCATATTTGTTTTGAAAAATCAAAGTAATTAGATCAAATATAATCGTAAAACCCATATATTTGTAAACCAAACTACATATCACATATAAATTCGATAAAATAACAAGAAAATACTTCGCTAGTAGAAAAAAAAAATCGATGGACTTAACACTTAATAGATGGGTTAGGGTTTATATATATATATAGAGAGAGAGAGAAATCTTCGGTTGCACACTACTTTGGTGAGCACTCCGTGAGCACTCACAAAGTAGAGACCCTATGAAAAACCCGAACCGTTCATATCGTTCTATATGTCTTAGATAGCCTAACAATAAAAAATCAAGTAATTTGAAGTTCATTTGCCCATGATTTACATCATCACAAAATTGTATGGCTGAAAATTCTAACAGCTTGATGGATGGGCAAATGAACTTCAAATTACTTAATTTTTTATTGTTAGGCTATCTAAGGCATATAGAACAATATGAGCTGTTCGGATTTTTCATAGGGTCTCTAGTTCGTGAGTGCTCACGGAGTGCTCACCAAAAGTAGTGTGCAACCGAAGGGGACTCTATATATATATATATATGAGTAATGTGAGCCTCATATTTGTATGAGGAAATTTTCCTCATACAAAGTGATTATACTCACTTGGTGGGCCCTTATGGAAGATCCAGTCCGTCCATCATTTTTATCATGCTAATAGATGTATGTGTAAAAAAAATCAAATGGTTTGGAGGTCATTCACTCATGCATCATGTGGGTCCAATTTGTGGTTCGATTTGTATTACTGTTGAAATCGTTCATTTTTCACCCACATGATGCATATGTGAATCACCTCCAAACCACTTGATTTTTTCTACACATACATCAATTAGTATGATAAACATGATGGACGGAGTGGATCTTCCATAAGAGCTCCACCAAGTGAGTATAATCATTTTGTATGAGGAAAATTTCCTCATACCCTATATGAGGCTCACTTTTCTCTCTCTCTCTCTCTCTCTCTCTCTCTCTCTCTCTCTCTCTCTCTCTCTCTATATATATATATATATATATATATATATATATATATATAAGTTTGTAGTTGTGCTTAATTAAGATGTTAATTAAGATGGGTTGGGTTTTGGGGTCCCAAAAAAATTTAAATTTGGGGGAAATAAAAATTTTGGAATATATAAGGGGGGTTTTACAAAAATTTTGGGGTCCCATTTGTCCCCCTTACTCTCTACCTGCCTCCGCCCCTGTACGTAATTGTAAAAAAATTGAAGGGAAAAGTTTGATTTGCATGTGCGATTCACGTGTAAGAAAATAGTTTTGAAATTGCACGTGCGTTGTACATTTGAATAATTGAAAGAAAAAAGAAAAAATTTAATGGAAAAGTTGGCGACTATGGTAGTAGGTGAGGTGGCACATGCGTAACATGTAAAGTGATAGACTCCCATTATAATATAGTAGATAACACAAGTGTATTGATTTGAATATTTGAATTAAATTTTGTAGCCTTGGGGTTTAGAGTACACTTTAATTAGAAATATATAGTCTTTTGGTGTCCCTTTGGTTTAACATGTTATGGGTTATGGCGTATGAAAGTCAGCGAGGCATGTGGAATGTTTATAACTAATAGCATAGTTTGACTTCTATGGACATTTAAGTTATACATGATCATCTCTATTTGTCTACATATATATAGAGAATGCAAGTTTAAAATGGCATAAAATTAACAGCCACAGAAATGGAATATCAGACTAATTGAGAAACATTTCAGTTCTCTGTATATGAACATGCATATACAAAAGAGAATGAGTTTGTTGAAACTTTGAATGTATAGAACTCAAATATATTCTGAAAGCATTAATAAACATTCAAATTAACCATTGTACATTAATGTAAATGGTTTAAACTATAAGGTCGTTTTCAATACTTTTTCTCACTTAAGAGTCCAACGGTACTTTTCGGTCATCCAGCAAGGTATTTCCTTTTTTATATTAAAAGTTGACTAAGTCATCGCTTCATTAAAGAGAAATTAATGAAACAGTCAATGAAATTACATAGTAAGCCCGAAGGCGATCAATATCAAAGTTCACCTGAGGAGACTACAGCCTGAACAAAGAACAAAATACATCAAAATAGGAATACATCAACTAAACCAAAAGCTGTGATGTCTCAATCGTTGAGAGCTAGTGACCCCCCTGCTTGAGAACTACTCCTCCTCCTCTCCCAAGCGCATCTTCTTCCTGGATCTGAGAAGCCATATCCATTCATAACAACAGAAGTGAATTTTGTGCATCAGAAAAGAAAGTCTATGATTAACGCTATTGAAACAACAGTCATTTCGATATAGCCAAAGATTCCACATAATTGAAGCCACAGCAAAATCCCAATCTAATCCTACTTCCTTTCTAATCCTGTTCGATCTAATGTCCCCCCAGACCTCAGCACTAGAACCTGGACAATGTAAAACCCTGTACGTGTGACCCACTTTTCCCCAGACCCATCTAGCTCTATGGCAATTGAAAATAATGTGATTCGTATCTTCTTCGTGAGTTAGACATCTATTACATATCACGTTGTCCATAATTCTCCGCTTCCTCAAATTAACCTTCGAAAGAATCGCGTCATTTTCCACCAACCATAGAAAGACTTTCACTTTGGAAGGAACGTTGATACCCCATATGACATCCGCGACCTCGTTTCTTATTCCTCCATCATTCAGCTATTTGTATAGTGAGGATACCGAAAACTTGCGATTTGCCTCCAACGTCCACCATCTCTCGTCTTCCGACTACTGAGTGAAATTTCCTTCTATACGAATGAAATATTGTTGACCAGTTGGAGTTGGCAAAGGTATTTCTGTGTAGTAGATATATAATATTGTTTAAAGTGATCGGCAATTTTAATTTTTACCTTCCTCTATTAGATTAGATATAATTAATGAATCGTTGTTCTACAAGAAAATGAATATAGTTTCACTCGATTATAATCATGTTTTTTTTTTGATAAAAGATGACACAGTCATCGCTTCATTAATACGATATTAAAGAAATATAGTAGTACTAAATTATAATCATGTTAATGTGTTTCCTTCTAACATCTATGTATATTACTACCCTGTTTTTTTTTTTCTTACTCATTAGTACACTAATTAAGAAGGCATATTATGCTTGTTGTCGTGTTGCTTATGAGCAAATGACCTAACACTAACTCTTTATATTTTACACAATGATTTTCTTCATTAACTATCTAACTATGAACAATAATCTTTAGTGCTAATCAGTGCTGCCATATGAAACGAATAAAGTTCCTAACTAATCAAGCATCCTGCGCATTGATCTTAACCATCGATCATTAGGGAACTGCGGGTCTCAAGGAATGAATGGTGGGGATTTCATGAACGAAAGCAAACTGATGGACCTCCTCAATGGCTCTGAGTACGTACCAACCTACGAGGACAAAGATGGCGACTGGATGCTCGTCGGAGATGTCCCTTGGGAGTAAGCTTTCTTCATCAACTATTCTCCGTTAGCTAATTAAATAGTTCACTTTCCTTACACAATTAAGGAATCATCTCAAACTGTAGGGCACTAAAATTTCTACTAATAATTGGTTCAATCAATATAACAGGATGTTTGTCGAATCATGCAAGCGTTTGAGGATCATGAAAGGGTCAGAAGCTGTTGGACTCGGTCAGTATCTTCACACCTTCATAAGCAATCGATCTGTTATCAATTTCATTTGTTGATGTATTTCTAAATAGATTTTTCAAAAGACAATGTTTAGCTTTTATAATTATGGTTTTATTAATTTCACGTGAGAAGGCCAATTTTGAATTCGTTATAATACTTGTAAAAAAGTTTTTTTTTTATTTTTCCGTAATTTTTTTCTGTGAAAGAGGATGGAAAAAAAAATATTAATATTAATATCGTCAATTACTTGTAAATTTCCTGAAATTTTCTTTCATTAATGATAATCAGCTCCAAGAGCCATGGAGAAATGCAAGAGTCGAAGTTAACTGAGCAAGAATTGGCAATGGATATTAATTGCTCAGTCTGCAGGATCCCTGGTCAAACTACCAACATCTGATGATTGTGCTTAATTTGTACTGTGTTCTAACTATTTTTATCTACATATGTGTATCAATATATAATTATAAGTATATGTACGTCAGTACTGTAAAATTAAGAAGAAATGGGGATTATTATTTTTGTTTATTGAACAAGATTCAAATAAGACTTGTTCTAAAACTGAAGACCAGCTAGCTATGTCTAATTAAGCTTGTTTGTTTATTATTAATATGATGTGTTTATTGTGTTTGAAACTTGTGTGATTAATTGAAGTATTTCTTAATTAATTTGTACTAAAATGGATTAATTGTATCATGAGATTCTCTTCGTGTGGTGCTCTTATTGCCACCATTATTCTGGTCACCTGTCAATTTTAAAAATCCATAGGCTAGTGGAAGGAGGGAGCAAGACATGTGCATTGGTATGGTAGCTATGGTGCATCTTTATGTATAATTTTGTGTTTTTTCTCAAAAAAAAGATCATGTTAGGTATTTACCTATGTTAGTTGTGTGAATTATTTGTATTTGAAGTAATGTCGCTCAAAATTGTTGTCAAACTGACTTCAATTTTTTTTATGCTGGGAGAATTCAGTCAGAGCAGCTTCTACTAGAAGTAGGCCATGAAATAGACAAGAATCATTCTCAACGAATCCATAAGAAGCCTTGGAGGGTTGGTGGACCTATAACCGTTTAGTTGAGATCCTTTCTAAGAGCATCTGTAGTCGTGGGCTAAATACCCAAAATTTGAAAAAAATTGGAAAAAGAGAGCTGCAGTTGTCGTCCAAATACCCAAAATTTGGGTATATGATGAACAGTTCATTGCCAAATATAGCAGACGATTTGGCAAAAACCAAAATATAGCAACGCCCTATTTTACTTCGTCCGTCAGTAGAGACGAACGATAAAATTTCGTCTCGTAGGTGAGAGGTACAAAAAAATGCTTTCGGACGATAGATAAAGAGCCGTCCAGTAGATTAAAAAAAATTAATAAATAAAAGAAAGTGTCGGACGATGTATTATACACCGTCCTAACACTTTCGCTAAACACGAAAGTGTTAGGACGGTGTATAATACACCGTCCTTCACATTGGGAAGTTTGTTTGTTTGTTTGTTTGTTTGTTTTTTATTTTTTTATTTTTTATTTTTTTTTTCGGGCTTTTGTGCGGCAAAACAGGCATTTTTTGTTTTTTTTTTTTTTTTTTTTAGTTGTTGTTGTTAAGTTTGAGACGAAAGATAATACCTCGTCTGGCCAAATTTTAACTTTGGACCACTGCAGCGCGCCGATCATATTTCCTATTTTCATTTGCCAAATACCCAAAAAATAGAAACAACGACTACAGATGCTCTAAGGTATGCAACGCAATGGTGGCTTAATTAGCAGATTTTAAGTGAATGTAATTGTTTCAAGAGATAGACCTTCCCGATAATTTTGATGGAAATGTATTTAGTTATGTACTGTCAACTCAGAAGAAGAAGAAATAGAAAAAATCTTAGCTAAACTTTTTTTTTTTAATTATTATTATTATCATAGGCTAAACTTTCAAAAGTGTATTTCCGATAATATTGGGAGGAAGTGGATGCATCAGCATCCTACATTGATGAGAAAGGAGATATTTTTTCACCAAGGAGATATTTTTTCACCAAAGGAATTGTTGAATTCTATACACACCTCTACAACCAAGTAATACTAGTAGTTTACACGTGCGATGCACGTCTTAATAAATATAATTTTTTTAAAAGTAAAAATTCAGACGTAATCTGGATTTGATCTAAAACCTCATTTACAATAATTATGCACGTGCGTTGTACGGGTTGGTAGATGGACAAATTGCACTAAGGCCTTATCCCATTATAGCAGTAGATAGTAGAGATTATGCACTTGCGTAGCACGGGTTGGTAGATGGACAAATTACACTAAGGCCTTCTCCCATTATAGTAGTAGAGATATACAGCACTGATTGGTTTCCAACCTTCAGTTGTGCACTAGCCTCTATGTGCACTCGGTCTTCGGACCTTTGTATCGACGATTTGAACCGTTCACATTGATCTAGACGTCTAAATTAGTTTAAATTTATAAAATCAAGCCATTTAAATTTCATTTGCCCATCCATCATGTCAATATAAAAAGAAACGATATTCAGCCATACAATTTTGTAACACTTCAATGGATGGACAAATAAATTTCAAATGACTTGATTTTACATATTTAAACTAATTTAGACGTATAGATCAATGTGAACAATTCGGATCGTCGATATGAATGCCCGAAGGCTGAGTGCACATGGAGGCTAGTGCACAACTGAAGGTGACTCATATAACACTAGCCTCTATGTGCACTCGGACTTCGGACCTTTGTATCGACGATCTGAACTGTTCACATTGACCTACACGTATAAATTACTCTAAATATGTAAAATCAAGTCATTTGAAATTCATTAGTCCATCCATCATGTTAATATAAAATAAAAAATGATATTCAGCCAAACAATTTTGTAATATTTTAATGGATGGGCAAATGAATTTCAAATGAATTGAGTTTATCTATGTAGACTAATTTAGATGTGTAAATCAATGTGAACGGTTTGGATCGTCGATACGAAGGCTCGAAGGCCGAGTGCACACGGAGACTAGTGCACAATAGAAAGGGACTTATATATATATAGATATATACTAGATTTGTCCGTGGGCCCGTCCTACGGCACGTCTTCAGAACCATACAACATATGAAAAGCCTTGTAAATAGTAAATCAACAATTAAACAGTAAATCAACAAGTTTGAATAGTACGACAATAATTAGTTGTAAATAAAAGTCCATGCTTTCATTAGTATATATTGAAAAAAAATTATGAATTGGGGTATAAAAGTCCATGTTTCCATAAGTGTGTGTGTGTGTGTGTATATATATATATATATATATATATATATATATATATAGAGAGAGAGAGAGAGAGAGAGAGAGAGAGAGAGAGAGAGAGAGAGAGAGAGAGAGAGAGAGAGAGAGAGAATTAAATAAATAAAGGAGTTATTTTTTGGAGGGATTTGAATTTGAGTTTTGGGAGAAAAAATGTGTTTTGTGAGGTTAGATCTGGGCCTTTGATTTTGGGGGGGATTAAAGGAGAGCCACTTGATAGCTTTCTTTGTATTATATATATGTATATATATATATATATATATATATATATATATATATATATAAGCTTCTTCGGTTGCAAACGGGTCTGTGTGCACAGACCCGTGCGAACTTTAATCTGGGCCGTTGGATCTTTGATCCAACGACCCATATTTCTTTTAATAATATTTTTCCTTAACCCGCCGTTTCCAACGACGGGTTAAGGCAAAATTTTATTAAAAAAATATTGCCTTAATCCGTCGTTTACAAGGATGGGTTAAGGTAAAGATATAATCTCATAACTGTATATAGTTCGTCTTCCTCGTAGATATCCCCCTCCCTATTTTCAGTATTTTTTTGGCTGAAACCAAACCCAAGAATCCTAAAAAAATTCCAAACTCCTCTGTGAGCTCCTACTCCTCCATTTGCTCCTCCTCCTCCTCTTCCAATCTCATACAATCTCTCTCTTTCCAAATATCTACATCGAAAGCAAATCAAATTCCTAGTTCAGCCACAAATCGATCTATTCGCAACATTCGTAGTTATTTTGTAAGGTATTAACTAATTCTTTGCCTTATTAGAGTTAATTATGTTGATTTCTAAATATTTACATAGTAAATTATTTAGAAAGTCCAAAAAATTCTTTGCCCAAAATTATTTAGAAATATAGAAATGTTTGGCCTATTAATTCAGTTTTATTTGTGTTGATTTTTCATGTTCAATTTATACGGAAATAATGAGTTAGGATTTTTTAGTGCGGTTAGGGTAGAAAACCTTGCAAACGGCCTCCAAAAAATACGAAACTTTGCGAGTAGATTGATCTCACACAGCACAAGCCACCCCAACTAGTAGAAATGGGTTTCGATTCACGGTTCGAGATACACGGCCGTATAACTTTTTGGTTAAAAAAACCTAATAAAATGGTATATAGACGTATCTCGCAAACCGTGAGTCGAAACTCACTTGTACAAATTTGGGTGGCTTGCGCTATGTGAATTCGATCAAGTTACACAGTTTTATAAATTTTGGATGCTGTTTTGTACGGTTTTGTCATGTTTCTCGCATTAGAAGTTAATAACTTAGAATTTTTTAGTGCGGTTAGAGTTGAAAATCTTGCAAACGGCCTCTAAAAAATACGAAACTTTGTAAGTAGGTTGATCTCACACAGAAGAAGCCACCGCAACTTGTAGAAGTGGGTTTCGATTCACGGTTCGAGTTATACAGCTGTGTATCGCTTTTAGTTAAAAAAACCTAATAAAGCGGTATACGGACGTATCTCGCAAACCGTGAGTCGAAACTCACTTCTATAAGTTTGGATGGCTTGCGCTACGTAAATTCGACCAAGTTGGAAAGTTTTATAAATTTTGGATGCCGTTTGTGCGGTTTTCTCACGTTCCTCGCATTAGAAGTTAATGAGTTGGAATTTTTTTAGTGCGGTTAGAGTAGAAAACCTTGCAAACGGCCTCCAAAAAATATAAAACTTTGCGAGTAGGTTGATCTCACGCAGCACACACCACCCCAACTTGTAGAAGTGGTTTTCATTTCACGGTTCGAGATATACGGCCATGTATCGCTTTTTGGTTAAAAAAACCTAATAAAGCGGCATACGAACATATCTCGCAAACTGTGAGTCAAAACTCACTTGTACAAGTTTGGGTGTCTTGCGCTACATAAATTCGACCAAGTTGTAAAAGCTTAGAAATTTTGGATGTCGTTTGTGCGGTTTTCTCACGTTCCTCGCATTAGAAGTTATTGACTTAGAATTTTTTGAGTTCGGTTAGAGTAGAAAACCTTGCAAACGGCCTCCAAAAAATACGAAACTTTCCGAGTAGGTTGATCTCATACAGCACAAGCCTCCCCAACTTATAAAAGTGGGTTTCGATTCACGGTTCGAGATATACGGCCGTATATCGCTTCTGGTTAAAAAAAACCCTAATAAAGCGGTATACAGACGTATCTCGCAAACCGTGAGTCGAAACTCACTTCTACAAGTTTGGATGGCTTGCGCTACGTAAATTCCACCAAGTTACAAATCTTTAGAAATTTTGGATGCCGTTTGTGCGATTTTGTTACGTTCCTCGTATTTGAAGTTATTGACTTAGAATTTTTTGAGTTCGGTTAGAGTAAAAAAACCTTGCAAACGGCCTCCAAAAAATACGAAACTTTGTGAGTAGGTTGATCTCACGCAGTACAAGCCATCCCAACTTGTAGAAGTGAGTTTCGATTCACAATTCGAGATATACGGCCGTGTATCGCTTTTGGTTTAAAAAAAACCTAATAAAGCGGTATACGGCCGTATGTATCTCGCAAACCGTGAGTCGGAACTTACTTCTACAAGTTTGGGTGGCTTGCGCTACGTGAATTTGACAAAGTTTCAAAGTTTTATAAATTTTGGATGTCGTTTGTATGATTTTCCCACGTTCCTCGCATTACAAGTTAATCACTTATAAAGCATTTAGTACGGTTAGACTAGAAAACCCTTCAAACCACTTTCAATAAATACGAAACTTTGCGAGTAGGATGGTCTCACGTAGCATAAGCAACCGCAACTTGTAGAAGTGAGTTTTCATTCACGGTTCGAATGATACGGCCATGTATCGGTTTATTTGGGTTTTTTTACAACCAAAAGCGGTACACGCCCGTATCTCTCCAACCGAGAGTTAAAACTCACTTCCACAAGTTGTGTGACTTGTGCTACGTGAATCCGACCAAGTTGCCTTGTACTGCTTTTTTTTGTCATTTGTGCGTTTTTTTCCACAATTTCTGTATGTTTATTGATGATAAATAAATAGATGTAATGCGTACCAACTATATTTAAATTTTTTTGTGCATAGATATTTGGCTAGAACAAGGCAACCGGGAAGCCCCTCTTGTACCACTAGTGGCGCACCAACTACGGAGGTAAGATTGATTATTATTATTGGTTTTAAATATGAATATGTAACATTATTTCAATAATAACATTTGTTATCTTTATTCGTGTAGCTTGGTGGCCGTCAATCTATATCTGCTGAGGCAGGCTCGTCGTCCTCGATTTCCGTTACACCACCTGAACCCGTGGACTCAAACTTACTCATGTTGCAACCCAAACACCGATCCGAAGCCGTGTGGAATGGGTTTGATAAGAAATGTAAATTTCGGAAGCATGCGGTTCTTCCTTTTGACCCCCGTATCACGCCGTACTTAGTTGAGGCCGGTTTCTATGGAGTTAGATTCATGGGTGGAGTGAAGCTGGATCGGCCGCTACTTACTGCTCTTGTCGAGCGATGGAGGCCGGAGACTCACACATTCCACCCACCGGTAGGTGAGATGAGCCCTCCAAGATGTAGCAGTGATAACTGGGCTACCAATAGATAGGGTCTCCATGACGGAAAACATGGACTTCGATCGAGTTGAAGTTGTTTGTGATTTGCTCGGTATCGATCTCCAGTTGATAGTTGCCCATAGAAGAGAAGACGTTGAAAAAGAATCCTCGCAAATGCTCCCACAGATTATGATAAAGATTTATTGTATGAACAAATAGAAGCTGTGAAAGATAAAGCAGAAGCTGAAGTTTAGGATGAAACTTTCGAGGGTAAATCACTATATATTAGTTGGTTAAAATTTCAGTTCGAGGAGGATTATTTGACCCCCGATTCGGACGAAAACCCCGATTCGTACATTTTTAGTATGATCGAGGAGTGAGCTTCCCGAACTCATCCGGATCGACCGTCCCGCTAATGTACCTACGGTTGTTGGAAAATTTCCGTTATGCAGGCCGTTTCAGTTGGGGGAGTTCGGCATTGGCGCTACTGTATAGGAATTTGTGCGCATGTTCATTAGGTGCCGTACAAATGGGTGGCCTGATGGTACTACTACAAATCTGGAGTTGGGAACGCATCCACATCGGACGTTCCCGTATTATTGAACCAACACCGGATTGGTTGGCCGACCCGGGGGTCCCAGACATGTTACCTCCTCTAAGAGTATATTGGGCGGGGCGGCACACGTGGGTCGATAATCCATGCCAATCTTTAACCTACTATAGAGATGAGTTAGATAACCTGCGGGACGAGTTCGTCAATTGGGAACCGTACTCGACTACCAGGTTGCAAAGGATTCCACCGGTCTGTTTAGACAGTGCGCTTTGGTTGACGGCTGCACCATTTGTGAATTTGGCGTTGTCGAGTTCCAGTATCCGGATAGAGTGATGCGGCAATTCGGATATCAACAAAAGATTATCGATGTCCGGTGCTATGATAAAAAGTTGCACAAGGTGAGGGGAACGGGACGTGTGCCCAACTTCGATTGGGCTGATTTTCATCGTTACCATGTGGCCAACTGGAACACCATGCAGCATCAAATGACACCGAATATGATGTTCTTCGCGATACTGTATGATGGCTCCCTTCAACAGGCATACATGATGTGGTACAAGCGGGTTACACTGTTGTATGTTTCTCCTAAGGCCGTTGTACCAGCCTGTGTGTAGATTCTGATTCTCCCAACCCAAGCAGAACCACCTCTGGCATATTCCTCCTCCCAGCCGATGTACCAACCAAAGGCTGAGACATATCGAAACATGGTTAGTCAAATTTCATATACTTAGTATGCATGTATTGTTATTTGAGGTGGGTGATATGTTAAGTATGCATGGTGTTTAAATTGAAATTTTCAACCTAATATAGATTGAAAACACATGGAAAAACGTTCGGCCAACTACTCGCATCTTGAAGAGTAAGGTACCCGAGAGCTTTAAGGAGATAATGCGGGATATGCTAAAGCCATGCCTGTAACACCCCGCAAAATTGGAATTACAATTTTGCCCTCGTGTGTTACGCACGTGTATTTTGTAACGTGTTTTCATCCCGTATTTTGATTACCGACTATTTATATATTTTCAGTATTGATTTTTCTCTATTTCGAGTCAACTAAAATATAATATTTCAATCTTTGTATTCTACGTGCCTTTTACGTGTTTTTCAATGCACGTATTAATTACATATTTTCCGCCGCCACGGGTGATAATTTCTAGGTTTCAATTATTTTATGTTTTTAAATCTATTTTTATAAAACGGAAATTTATTTTTCTCTATTTTGATTAAAATGATTTTGTACGTGAAATGCACGTGTTTTCTACGTACGTGACAATTTCGTCGTGCAATATATAAAATTAATAAATATATTTTTCTTATGTTATATTTTATTATCTTTAACAAAAAAAAATTTTGTTGATAAAACCGAATTTCACATTTTTATTTTTACGTGCGACGCATGTTTTTTCGGTAATCATATTTACGCATAGTTGTGTTCAAATAAATTCTGAAGTGGGTATAACGCCCCGTAATTTTGAATTAAAAACATAATTGTATATATACTTTGAAATATGTGGCTGATAGAATATGTTATGAATATTTGTATGTGAAATATAATGGCATTTGGAATTGAAATGTAATGGAATTATATATTAATGAGATGTGTAATAGTGAGTGGGAGAGGGGCCCACTTTGGAGAAGAAACAACAAGTATATGTTAATGCTTGTGCTGTTGTGTATTCATCCATGTGTGGCGTCAGCTTGAAGCTGACGTGGCTTTAGACTGGGGCCCACTTTGAATATTTCGGCTCACAGAGGAGGGGGGTTCAGCTGTGTCTTCATCCGGGAGAGTGGCTTCGGTTTGGGAGTTTTGGAATGTGAAGAGGTGGACAAATGAAAAGAGGGGAGTTTGGGAAGTTATGAAATGTGAAGAGTTGGAAATTAAATTTAGTAATTTATTAGGTGTGTAATTTTGTAATTTGAACCCTAGCAAAATCCTATAAATAGCCCCATCCTCTTCTCTTTTGTCCACACAAAAAAAAAATAAGAATAAGAAAGAAAAAGAGAAAAGAAAAGAGAAGAAAGAAAGAAAGAAAAAAAGAGAGTGAGAGCTTGTGCTTGGAGGCTATTGCTAGGAGGAGGAGAGGAGCTAGAAGTGCTTGTGAAGTTAGGAGCAAGAAGGAACTCGTTCCTTGTAGTTTTTCAACCTTCAAACTAAGGTGGGTGATCATATGCTTTCTAATTGTAGGGATTGCATGCTTTATGAGTAGTGTAAATTTGATATGATAATTAGAATTCATGCTTTTATGTATGCCAAATTGTAGGAATATTACTATTGATTAAGAAACAAAGCATTGTCATGTTGCTTAGAAATGAGAACAAAAAGTAAGGAGAAACCTTCATTAGCTTGTTAATTTACAAATGTAGAACTAGTAATTATGAAATTATTGGAAGAGATTTCATTATGGTTAAAAAGGAGTTTTGTAAAGTAAAGTGGGTGTTCTCATGCTTTCTAATTTTAGAAATATGCATGCTAGTATGAAAATTTTGATTATGATAAAATAGAACAATCTATACTATTGGATGTGGTGAATAGTCATAAATCATGTTATGATTAGCAAAGTTAATTTACATCGTGATGGTAGTGAGAAAAGAATAATTGATTAGTTTGTCATAAACTAGTATACATGAATGTAAAATTTTGATTATGTGAATAATTGTTGAGTCTTCATTTTAATTAGAAAATACATTTTTTTTGGTAAAATAAAATTGATGCTACGGAGCTCATTTGAGTGTTATAAAAGATATAATATACTATCTTTAGTTAAAAGAAATGAATGCAAATGTGTGTTATTAATATGGGAAACAAATTTGAAAGTTGGTTTTATTTTTTTTTCTAAAATATGATTTTTGAAATATATGAGTTACCGTTAGAAAGTAACTCAGTTAATATGAACCAATTTCGGTTTAACAAAGGATTAGAAAAGTTGAGGAATCGAGTTTTATAAATAAAATAGAATAACAGAAAATTGGGATAAAAACATATGAAGAACCATGATACCAATAGACACTCTTGGCCTAGTGGCTTGGCGCTACACGGGTCTCCTAGCCGACTGTGGGTTCGAAACCTGTGAAGGCCAAATTAATTTTTGCTTGAAAATAACTATAAAAAATGAGAGAGTACATAAGGGACTTTCGGTGTGTCCTTTTTACACAGAGTCCACTTGGACTTCTTGGCTTTCGGTCTATTAGCTGTGCCTTGGCTGTTCATTCACGGGATCAAAACCCCACAACCCCCTTTTGTATTTTTCAAATGATTTAGTGAGTTTAATTGCAACTAGAAATTTGGGAAAATTATAATGTTCATAAAATGTTATAGAGAATCTATTAAAAATAGTTTTAAAGATTTCCATGTATATTCTTGAGGAATAAAAGAGACATTGAGATATAATGAGATATCGTATTTAAAATAAATTAGTGAATAGCATGATTTAAATCCTTAGAAGAAAAATAAAGTGTTGATAAGAGAATTAATTCTCTTAGAAAGATATTTTACTTTTACTTGATTTAAGAAATATTTTGCGATGGTTGAGACATATCGTATGAGTTCAAATTGTTAATGAGTGTTGACACAAATACATTATTAAAGGATGCGAGCTTTATATTTTTTTTGAATACTAATTCGTTCATATGATTTTGATGTGATTATACACTCACTTGATTTAAGACATACTTGGTTTGGGTTGATTATGAATATATGCTTAAGTTGTTAAAAAGATTGTTAATGGATGAAAATTCTGTTCATGAAAAAGGATTATTTTCTATGGGAAATTATGAATGAATGAATGAATCATTGGTGATGCAAAAATGATTAAATTATGGATAAATTAGAGACATGAATATAATAAGTTAAGACATGATTATTAAAGGGTATGTGTACCCATGTTTCTTGTACATGAAAGGTTTATGATTTAGAATTAGTATGACCTCGGTTACTGGTAATTTTAAAAGAAAGATTTTGAGACTTGATTTCGAGATAATGCCGTCAGGCGATCTCGTATTTTGTGAACAAATCCGGTATGAGGTAAAACTGATTCTAGGGTGATAACATATTCATGTCTTGAACTAAAAATAATTGGGCACTTAGGTGAAGATGTAATAAACTTGTGCAAACGTAAATGGGTGCTTCTATATAGTCGGCGGTGGATCTCCGTGGCTATAGACCCAGTTGGTGGACTGTGGTTGCTCCGTAGGAGATGGACTGTATTTTATCCGGGACTTAGGGTAGTCGGCGGATGTTTACTATACTCCAAAGAATATGTATATACCGGGGCTAGAGGGGCATTTACGGGATTATTCTCACAATATAATAGCCAGGGAGGCTGAGATCTGTTATTATAGCCAGGGAGACTAGCCAGGGAGGCTGAGATCCGTATCTGTGAAATAAATCTAAAACTTGTTTTATTACTGGGTAGTCTCATGGCGAGGGATCGAACCCTTCAATGTGGAGTACGTAGGCGCTTGCCCTCGGACCTATGTAGTATGGGATGCATAGAATCCGAACAAGTGTGCATTAGTGTCATCCTAGTATAGAAATGTGTGCATTAGGCATTAAGGCATGACATACACTTATGTTTAGAATAATCACTTTTGACACTTTACTTGTTCATTCAATCTTTTTGTGATTTGTTAAAGTATGAGATCGTTATACTATTCCCGGCATAGAGAGGATAGCCGTGTATAACATTTCGTCAGTTGTAAGTAACTGACGTGCCCACAGATTAACATGCAGGTAAAGGACTATTCAAGGAGTTATAAAGTGGACATGTTTTTGCTATTTGAAAGTTAAAGATGTTACAAATGATGTTAAAATTGTACAAGTTATATTTTTGTTTTCAAATGTTGTAAGTTTTATTTCTTCCACTGTGTAAAAACCAAGTGTAAATAAACTCTGATGTATTGTGAATAAAAAATTTTAAAATTTCCTTGTAAAATTGTAAGAAGTGAAGTAAAGATCCTGTGAAATCTCAAATTTATCCTTATTTGAAATTCGGGGTGTTACAGTGCCGTCGTACTCTTGAGGACGCGGGTGAAAGTCCGCAACTTGAGGTGTATTTGAAAGCCAACGTGCCGAGCCACAACAAGTACAACAACAACAAAATCCTGAAGAAGTTGAAATGGAGCAGTGGTCAGATCAACCTGAATCCCAGGGACACAAGGAAGACGGCGAAATCCTCAAAGGAAGCGGAACCTGCCCAAGCAATTCACACCAAGCAGTCGCAAGCCGCGTGGCCGTAAAAGGTAGTATCTAATAGTCGGTTCGTTATTAGTAGTTTAGCATTTGGTTGCTGATTTTGTTATTCCAATAACCAATGCATAGTTTGTTTCTATGTTGATAAATTAATGTAGGTAAATACCGGGCATGTGTGGAAGCCAACGTGAAGAACGCCTTGATAAAAATTTTTATAATTTGGACATGTGTCGGGTTGTATAATTATTGTGAAAATTTTTGAGAACTGTATTGATTTAAATTAGTTGTGTATATTGGTTGACATTGTCAATTTGTATGCTTTAAAATTGTTGTGAAGTTATCTGTTGTATTATATACATTGATGTGATGTGAATTTGTGAACAAATTTGGTGAAGTTATATTTGTATCAACCAAAGCACATAGAGCCAAACATAGACGAAAGTTCTGTACAAATCTCTCTACTTAACCCGTTATTGACGATGACGGGTTAAATGAGTTTAACCCGTCATCGGTGATGACGGATTAAATAGAGAGATATTGGCAGTCCTTTATCCCCTACAGGCCAAGTCTTAATAAAGTACTGCCAATATCTCTCTACTTAACCCGTTATTGGGAATAACGGGTTAAGATCATTTAACCTGTTATTCACAACAACGGGTTAAGTAGAGAGATATTGGCAGTACTTTATCCCCTACATATTAAGTTATCATAATGTAATACCAATATTTCTCCACTTAACCTGTTATTGGGGATAACGAGTTAAGATCGCTTAACCCGTTATCCTCAACAACGGGTTAAGTAGAGAGATATTGACAGTACTTTCTCATCTACATACCAAGTTTTCATAATATATTGTCAATATCTATCTACTTAACCCGTTATCGAAGATAACGAGTTAAGTGATCTTAACCCATTATCCCCAATAACGGGTTAAGTAGACAGATATTTTTATGATTTGTACAACTTTCTCTTCACTCTTTGCGAACATTGTCTCCTGAACTCTACAAAGTGACATTCATATGCTTGTAAATCGTTTATATTTTTATTAATTATCATTTATTGTCACGTAACTAACCAGTATAAAATCGTTAAGATTAAATATGGTCAAAAAGTTCAAAAAATAAAATTTGATAACTTGCCTAGGGTTAGGGTTAGGGTAAGCTAGGGTTAAAGGTTAGTGTAGGGTTATGTGTTAAGGTTAGGGTAAGGGTTAATATTTGTAGTAAGTGGTTGTTTTTTGTTTTGGTTAATTAGGTTAATATTTGTAGCTCTCCGATCTAAAACACACTGAATCTTTTCCATTATTGGGTTCTACATGTGGGGTTCCACATGTGGGGAGTATAATCTGACGTGATTTTCACAATTTCGTTCAAATCCCCCAAATCTGGTAGTTTTGAACAAAATCATCCAAACCCTAGAATCTCTCTTCAATCGTCAATGGAGTTCCATTACCGCTCCAGCGAAGAGAGACCGGCACCAACGCTGCCTGTACCTTCGGCGCTACTGCTTCCACCGCCGCAATCTTTGTATTCTCCAACGATTTCTTTGTCGCCTCCGCCAATCCAGCAATGCGAGGTCAGAATATTCGAGAAAAAAAAAATCTTTAGTGTTCGCGTAATATATCTGCAATCTAAAATGCACTGAATCTTTTACATTATTGGGTTCTACATGTGGCATTGTACATGTGGTGTCCACTTTGTAGAGTAAAATGTAATAGTAGGCAAGCTATGGACATGTATTTTTTTCCCGCACAATTGGATTTGATGACTCTCCGATCTAAAACGCATTGAATCTTTTCCAATATTGGGTTCTACATGTGGGGTTCTATATGTGGTGCCCATTTTGTAGAGTGAAATATAATAGTAGATAAGTTATGGACAAATTTTTTCCCCAATATTTGACCTGATGACTCTCCGATCTAAAGCGCACTGAATCTTTTCCATAATTGGATTGTATATGTGGGGTTCTACATGTGGTGCCCAATTTGTAAAGTGAAATGTAATAGTATCCAAGTTATGTACTTTAGGTTTTTCCAATTTTGGCACTACATGTGGGAATATACATGTAGTGCAAGTTATCAAAGAGCATTATTACAAGGATCATGTGAATGAGATTGGATTGGAGTTTTATCAACTCATGGATTCCATAACTTGCCTACTTTTACATATGTATCACTGTGGCTGTGTGGGCCGCACATCTAGATCCCCACAAGTCGAATCCAACATAGTATCCTCGGTCCTTGCTCTTTTTCTCTTCATAGTTCCCCCGTCACTCAGATAGATTTTGAGAAGTGTATGTCGAGGAATGGAATGTTCATTTTTTTTTTAGGATAACTTTGCCTGCTATTATTGGAGACCCGACAAAGTGGACACCACATGTAAATCCTCACATATAGAACAAGTCCATAACGGGCCTATTATTACATTTCACTGTACAACATAGGTACCACATGTACAACAAGGCCATAACCTCCCTACTATTATTGGAGACTTCCTCCCCGTACATGTAGTATAAGTCCATAACTTGCTTTTACAATCGAAGAACGGAATTGGCAAAGCAGCGGGGACTGAGAGGAAGTGGAAGAAAGAGTTTTAAGATTTAACCCTAACCCTAACAATAACCCTAACACAATTTGTTTGTATTGTATATTATTATTTATTTTATGAACTTCTGCAAATACCCGTATATGTATATTATTATTTGTTTTATATTATTACCCTAACCTTATCTCTAAACATATTTTAACCTTATCTCTAAACCTACTCTAACCTACTCTAACCTTATCTCTAACCTTTTCTAAACCTACAAACTTGTCCTAACCCTTCCCTAACCATGTCCTAACCCTACTCTAACCTTGTCCTAACCCTATCTCTAAACCTTACTCTAACCTTATCTCTAAACCTACTCTAAGTATGCAACAACAGAGGAATGTACAGATAAGGTTCGTAGGTCTGCATTTCGGTACATGTACATTCCTCCGTCACGATGACCCTCGGTTCGTAGGTTTGGATGAACATTATGAATACTTGGTCTGTGGACATGTGAATACTTGGTCTGCCAAAATTTACAACATAGTAATGTACAGATGTACAGACCCACGAACCACTTCACCAGTCTGTGGCTGTTACTTCTTTGTTGCCTTGCACTTGTTTTCACGCCAATCTTCATTTCCTTCTTGTTATCTTGCCTTCTTCATTCAATGTTTTTGAGAAGTATATCATTTGCTTCTTGTTTTCTTCCCATCTTCATTCAACTTTTTCAGATATGGGGAACAATGCATTCTTGTTTTCTTGTAGCTTCTTTTCTTGCCTTCTTCATTTCCTTCTTGTTTTCTTCCCTTCTTCATTCAAGCCTTTCCATAAATGCATGAATGCACTCTTGTTTTTTTTGTTGCATCCTTTCTTGACTTCTTCATTTCCCTCTTGTTTATTCCCTTCTTCATTCAACATTTTCAAAACTTAATCAATGCATTCTTGTTTTGTTGCTCTTGTTTGTTTGCCTTCTTCATTTGCCTATAACTTTGAATCAATGCCTTCTTCTTCAATGAAGAAAATACAGCAGATGAAGAAAAGTAAGGAAAAAAAAGAGATGGAGGAGGTTGCTGCAAGAGGGAGGAAAAAAAAGAGGGAGGAAAAAAAGACAAGAAAGGAAAAGAAAGTAGCCTGCGTTCAAGTAGACTCTCCTTCATCATTCTTCAAAACATTGTTTATAGAATATGAAGGGGGAAAAAGTTTTAGAAAGAAGCTGAAGATGCAGAAGTAAAGAGACAGATGCATGTCTACGTTAGCGTACAAGTGCATGCTGGGTTTCCCTCAATGGGTAGGGAGGACTCCTGACTCTGCCTTTTTTTTTCTTCATTCCCCTAACTCTTCTTTTGGGGCTTTTTTAATGAATGCAGAAGTAGCAATTCTCCTCCTTTCATACACATTCTTTTCCTACTGTTACACAGAGTGCAACAATTCTCTAGTTTCGTAAGACGGAGTAGTGGTGGGTGTCACAATGTATTCATGGTACTTTTCAACTTCTTGACATGCACACCTCACAATCATGCAACAAATAGTACGAATATGAGGAGTGCGTGTCAAGAAGTTGTTAAGTACTTTGAATATACGGTTACACCCACTACTACTCTATCCCACGAACCAGAGAATTGCTGCCTCTGTGTAATAGTAGTGAACTAAATTGTATGCAGAGGGATAACTGCTACTTATGCATTCAAAAAAAGGCAGTGTCAGCAGTCCTTCCTACCCGTTGAGAAGAAACCCAGCATGTACTTGTATACTAAATTAATTACAAATTTTGGTGAAAGTGTCAAAGAATGACTTTGTAATAGCAATTGGCTTTAGTTATGTATGCATTCTATGTATGTTCAATTTATATGTATTTGCCAGTTTGTAATGTATGATGTACAAAGTTGTTATAAGATATAACCCGTATCCCAATATCCTCCAAACTTTATCTTGAAAATTTGAAGAGTTTTAGCACAAAGTAAAGACACTGCAAATATCATTCAGCCTAACGGGTTAAGTATCCCAAGATTGATGTGAATTGCTGAATGAACAAATTATCATGTAAAAGTTGTTGTGAATGAACAAATTATGCGAAGTTGTATATGTATCAACAAAAGCACATAGAGCCTACACAGACGAAAGTTCTGTAATAATCTCTCTACTTAACCCGTTATTGACATTGACGGGTTAGGTGATCCTAACCCGTCATCACCAATAATGGGTAAGTAGATTGATATTGGTAGGACTTCATCCACTACAGATCAAGTATTGATAAAGTACTGTAAATTTCTCTCTACTTAACCCATTATTGGGGATAACGAGTTAAGATCACTGAACCCGTTATCCTGAACAACGGGTTAAGTAAGGAGATATTGGCCGGACTTCATCCCCTACAGACCAAGTTTTCATAAACTACTGCCAATATCTAACTACTTAATCTGTTATTGACGATAACGGGTTAAGTGATCTTAACCGTTATCCTCAATAACGGGTTAAGTAGAGAGAAATTGGCAGCACTTTATGAAAACTTGGTCTGTAGGGGATGAAGTCCTGCCAATATCAATCTACTTAACCCGTTATCCACAATAACGGGTTAAGTTATTTTAAACCGTTATCCTAAATAACGTGCTAGGTTTATCCAATGTTGGCAGTATTTTATCTTCAAAATGTAAGTTTGCATAAATTTTCAAAATTTTCCACAAATAAAAAAATCCAACAGCATAGATGTATTGCACAAATACACAATTTGCACAGATACATAAAATTCACTCACAACCTTCAACACAAATATAAATTCGCTAACTAATTACAAAAACAACATCCACAACAACATGTATGGTTCACAAACACAGAAATTGCACACATACACAAATTGCACTAAGATTTAATACAACACCAGTAATATATTTATAAATCATAAAATATTGACTTCGGCATATATATTCAATGACCCACAATATCAAGACCCATAACAACATATGTAGTTCATAAATACACAAAATGCACACATACACAAATTGCACTCTGATTAAATACACCAGTAATCTAATTGTACAAAAAAGAAACGTTCAATTGACCACATATATATAATCAAAAGTATGGAACTTTTCAATAATTGATTCCTTCCATGGGCATGATTTTGCTTCATTCCGGACCTACACCAAAAAAAAAGGTTAATAATAAAGTCAAAAATAATAATTCTCTTCACATCGAAAGACAAAAGTAAGCAATTATTCGGTGTTTATATTGAAAGTTTGATATGACATACATAACACGAAAAATCCCTTAGCAAGAACCTTCACCTTCATCATCATCACTCTCTCCAGCGTTTGGAGCTTCCTCATACCCTACTGATCCACTATATAAGGGAGAAGAATGGGTTAGTATTAACTACAACAAGTTTAGATTTATTGAGTCCAATTAACAAATACTTAGTCTTCGATATATTACCTTGCCATATTTTTTAGGCAATTTCGTGAATCGTGACATACGACACGAAGGCATGTTCTGCAAAGTCTTGATCTCTTCGTTTTTTGGGATTCTCTGATAGACTTCAACCTCTTTCCTTTAGGCCTCTCCTCTGTGGTGCATTTCACGGGGTCCCCCACCGGTGCATGTGCATGTGCATGTCCACCACTCTCCGATTGTGCGCTACCTTCGTGTGGTGTGCTATTTCCGAATTGAATGTGAGAAAAGCCTTCGATTTCCTTAAGCATGTGGTCGAACATGTACTTGTACCCTCGCTCTGAAGAACAACCAAGATCGACCAAATGTCTTGAGTGCATAGTCAGTTCACAATAACGAGAGGCAAAATTGTCGCCCATACTATTGGGAACGGGTGTACTGCTTCTTTTCAGTTGATCCCTGGTTCATCGCCTACAAATATATTGCTCGGATAGTACGGTGTGATCTGTGAACAGAATAACTGTCAATAGATGTTTGCAGGGAATGCCTATGAAGTCATACATAGCACAAGGATATTTAGCCATTTGATGGATTTTACAAAAAGAAATCATCCTCCCTGGTTCTGAATTTTCACAAACGGTTACAGAAAAAGCTGCACTATCCGGTGTATCCATACTCGCAATTAAACTCACATTAAGTAATAAGCTTTTTACGACTTCTTGTTGGAATTTGTAGAAAATCTTCAGTGTGTATGTTCCCGCCATTTGTGACTTCAACGCCCATTCGGTCTTCAATTTTGGCCTTTCCTCGCGATTACAATGAGTTTCTTTATATTCATCATGTTTTTGTTTTACTAAGACTCAGTCAAAGATGACGGCAAATTCATGTAATGAGTACTTCTTATGAGTATGTTGCTTCAAGGATGAATGTAGCGATTCGCTACGTTGGGTACTCAACATGCCGCCCCAAAATGAGTCTCTTGCATACACGGGAGCCCATTTCTCGTGAATCTCAAATTTATCGTCCAACCATTTGTTATTTTCAAGTTTGTACTTGGAAATTAAATTTTTCCACTTCTGTTCAAATTCAGTTTTATATTCCATCGTATAAATGATAGTCTTCAAAACATCCCTAAACTCATCAATGTTATTCGGCATACGCACTTCATGCGGTAACTTATCCAAAATATGCCAAATGCAATATACATGTGATGTGATTGAGAAAACTTTCTTAACTGTAGCACTTATTCCACGATTCTCATCTGTCACGATGTTCATCGGATCGTGAGTCATTTCCCACTCAAATGAGGATGCCTTCTCATTTGGGATGAACCCACAACCTAGGAATATTGATTGCCAATGATGGTTGAATCCAACAAATGGTACAAACAACATCCTGTATCGGTTTGTGTTGTAGGTAGCATCAAAGCAAACAATATCCCCAAATACTTCATAATTCTTTCTAGCGATACCATCCACCCAGACACAATGGGACAATCGCCCCTCGGGATCACATTGGTAATCATAATAGAATAAAGGATCGGTCTCCTTTTTGGATTCAAATAACTCAAGTACCATTTGCCCGTCGTGTCATTTTAAACCTTCCATCTCGTATCTCTTGAGACTTCTGACATCGGTTTCAGTGAAACCAGTTTTCTCATTACCTCCACTTGCACCTTTGAAGAATAGCATTTGTTTGCATACAGGGACATTATCTTCGGCAAGTTGACCAATTACTTTTTTATCTGTATTTATCAATTTACGGTTCGATGTAGCAAGTGACGTCTACCGGGTGAAGTAAACTCGTAATTGTGTGGTTCATTAAATGAATAAATAATACACGAATTACTTTGTGGGTTTAGTTCGATACGAACGAAAGCTTTGCAACCCGTTCTAGAAGTTGTTCCTCATCTAGCTTCATTCTGATTATTCGGTGACTCCCGGATTTATTACATACATATGATTTATCCACTACATCGTTTTCCTTGTATTTATTTCCATCCTTACGCATAGCAAATCCCGCACATTTACAGTACGATGAATAAAATTTTTTCGCTTTCTCTAGAGTGGGAAATGTCATACCAATCTTCGGTTTTAGGTGCTCGTCAACATGAGGAAGAAACTCGCCACTTTGTTGTGCACGAACAAATTTCTCTCCGGCAATAGAACTTCCTTCAAAACTATCCATACCTAAGAAAATGAAAAGGAGAACAATTAAGGCTACTAAACCCGTTACGGAATGTGATGAAAAATTTCTAACTTTATTTACATATTATTAGAGAAACGTGAGAAAACCGCACAAACGGTATCCACAATTTATAAAACTTTGCAAATTACTTTAATTCACCTAGCACAAGCCACCGTAACTTGCAGAAATAATTTTCGACTCGCGGTATGCAAGATACGGTCGTGTACCGCTGTATTTGGGGTTTTCATAACCAAAAGCGACACACGACCGTATCTTTCGGATCGTTAGTCGAAACTCATTTCTACAAATTGGGGTTTCTTGAGCTACGTGAGACCATCCGAGTCGCAAAATTTGGTATTTTTTAAAGGTCGTTTGAAGGGTTTTCTAGTATAACCGTACTAAACGCGTTCTAAGTCATTAACTTCTAATGCGAGGAACGTGAGAAAACCACACAAACGGCATCCAAAATTAATAAAACTTTGTACCTTGCTTGAATTCACATAGAGCAAGTCACTCCAACTTGTACAAGTGAGTTTCGACTAACGGTTCGAGAGATACGGCAGTCAACAGCCGTAACGATAAAGATTTAAGGTCCCACCGTATGGCAGTCAACGGTCCCACTGTTCTGCAGTCAACAGCTGTGACGATAAATATATACGGTCCCACCGTATGGCAGACAACGGTCCCACCGTTCTGAAGTCAACTTAAACTTGAAGTTTAGTCTAATCCACAGGTCGCTAGCTTGCACGTCCATAACTTCCAACGCACAATACAAAATTACTTGATACTATAAAACCTCATGTACTCTCAATAGTACATTCTTCTTGCACTCGCTGCACCTTTCCAATATCATAAGAGTTTGCTCATTCATCGGAAATTCTCGATTCCGAATCCTATGGGAAGGTGGGAGTATCTATTTCGACTTCTTAATTTGAACACCTCTTTCAGACTCTATCATTTGAGTTCTCGAAAACACAAGTTCCATCAGGTGTACAAATAGAGAGAAACTGGTTTTCTTAGCCAATAATACTTTAACTAAGATTGGGTCTGTTCCATCTTTGGAAAATCATAACTCTCAACCTATAAACTGGAATTACAAAACTCCAGATGGGTTAGAAAGCTATGACTCCCTACTACGACTCTCTAGTTGGTCAATTTTCCAAATTCTGAACCATTTCAGAGCAAGAATTTCCCAACTTACCCTCATAAAAATGCTTCTTAACAAGCTCATATTAAAAAAAAATGAGTTGTTCTTTACCATACAACTATCCTTCTTAGCATTCCACTTATCATACAACGATAATCAAAATTCTCCAAACGTTCCCACAAGCTAAGAATTCACATATACATCACAACGCCATGTATGTAAATCTACACAACACATCACCATCACACTGAATATTTAAAATTCCATCAACTCACCACATACACACCAATTTACCACATAACTTTTAACAAATAGGAACTTCCCGTATTTTAAATTAAAACTTCATTTGGCTGAATTAAACCAGGATTGCTCCAAAACCGCCTAAGATCTTATCATAACAGTAAACATATATTTAGCATAATCATACTCACAAATTGTCCCGCGAAGACTCGAAGCGCCACCACGCCTCCGAAGCCGCCAGTATATCCTATCATCAGAGTTCAAAGCAATCAAGGCTCAAGCATCCAAAAACAGTTACGGGAAAATAATAATACTAACTCCAATATCACACAGGCATTCTATTGAACGCCTAGGATGCACACGCGCTTTGCACGTAATCACTCAAATCGTCCAAACAAATTATAAAAGCTAATAACAACATCCCAAATATCACACAAGCATTTATTGAACGCTTGGGATATACACATGCGATGCACGTAATAAACTAATGTCGACGAGATTCTTATTTCCAAACAATTACTAAATCACCCCCAAAATATTCTAATTGCCCAACTACAATTTCTATTACTATACGAGAATTAATTCATATCCATATGATTCTCTTTTACAAACCCAAATCCCTATTTTACTAACAACTTGAAATCTCTCTAAAAATCCGCTAATTTCTCACATCTACAATTTCTAATATCTCTAAATCTCTCTACCCTAACATTCCTACTCAATAAAAATTAACCCAACTAAATTTTATACAATAAAATAATTAGGGTTTTACCTTCCCGAATCCATTCGAAAATCCGACGCTACCACCATGTAGAGAATCCCTCACTTAGTCTACCCCTCACTTTAATTCGGAAATAACGAAGAAATGGTGGGGAATCGAGCGGGGGAAAGATCGCCAAAGTGGGTTCTCGGTTTTGGGGGTCGGGAAGGGAACGGGATGGGAAGAAGATGGAGAAGGAAGAAGATGGAGGGGCAGTTTCGTTTCCTTCGGCTGGGCGCGAACGGGAGGAGGAGGGGAGGAGAAGAGGAGGCCGAGGGGTTTCCTTCTTTCGGCTGGGAAGAAACGGGAAGGGGAAGGAAAGAAGAAGAAGGAAAAAGGTGAGGTGGGGTTTTGTAAAAGTAATGAATAAATAAATAGATAAATAAATAATGTAAGGGATAATTGTCTATAAGCCCCCCGAGCTCAAATATATTTCAAATAAACCCCAAAACTCTATTTTAACAATATAAACAATACAAAAATATATTAAAACTACCTCGTAATAATCCTTCAAAATTATAAAATAAAGTAGATAATAAATCCAATATTTCTCAATAACAAACAATTGTTATTAGAAAATACATAATCATGTGCAATTCTCAATTGCGCACAGATTACGATGCAAAATAGCCACATGCTATTTTTGCGGGGTATTACACCACTCCCTTCTTAAAATCGTTCTGTCCTCAGAACGCTGCTAGTGGAGAGGAAAACAAAATACGAACATCAATGATTCACGAGATATTTCCTGAGCCATCTCCAGTTTCTCGAGTGATATTCTCGAAAAACTGGTCTTCTACCAGGTTGAACTTTTGTCATTCAGCCTTCTGGACAGACCCATCATGAATTTGATGTTGACATTCTTCTGCTCCTGCTCTGGAGTAGACAATGGCTGCATTACCTTGCTCTATTCTTGTCTACGAGTGACGTTGGTTTACTCCTTGATTACTTTTCCTATTGGTTGGTGACCACGCCCTCCTTAGAAAGAACGAAGTCATACATTGCCGCTTCAGCCCCTGAGCAGCTCCTCTTAGTGACCTGACTGAAATGTTAACACGATTGCCCTCTGTCTGAGCGAGATTTTCTCCTTGGCGTGCTCCTGGTGGCTGTTTAATCATAAGCTGATCTTGGAGAACTCTGTCGCTTCTGAGAATGATTGGGTTGATCATTGACAGATCCTTCCTCGAGCTCCATCTTGATTGGTTCCTGGTGATGGCGTCTAGTTTACGCTAATCTCTACCAGGGCCTTCCTTGGTATGTCTCGAATTCTAGCCTCGGTATTGAGCTTGTCGGTGTGGCGTTATCATTTTTTTCCAACTTTTGTGATACCACTCGCCCTCACTTGTCATTTGACTGCAGACTTGTTACCTGCACATCAAGTTACGAATTGGCTTTTCCCGACATCTGGTTGCAGATTTGCCTTCTGATGTCCAGTTGCAGGCGCCTCCATTGATGTCTGGTTACAGACTAGCCGCCACTGAGCACGACTGCGCCAAACTCATTAATAAAATGACATTCACTGAAACTGGTTCAGATATATGAAAGATCATAATCATAGTTGTAAAGCGCTACCATATGATTTATGATCGTCATATCTGCCGAACTAAGCTTTAATCAGAAGAAAAGTCACTCATCTAAGAAGTAGCACAATGAAAAGGCCTTCCAAAATGTCATATCATTCATAACTGAGTTGAACACTCATAATACAAGGTAGATTACATCTTCCTTCAACCCTCAAAACATCTCAAAATATGGTTGGTCCACATGATCTTAATCTTTGTTACTGACGTTCTGTTTCTTGCTTGATGAGCATCCTCCCTGTAGTTGTGGGCAATTTGGCTTGATATGTCCAAATTTTCCACAGTTGTAACAATTCTTGGCTATAGTTGTCGGGCATTTTGACTTCTTGGAGCGTTCTCTTTTAGAACGATTGGTTCTTTTCCCAGTTCCCCCTGGTTCGGTAATCTTCTTAGCAGTTCTTGGCTGGGTGTCTTCCTGGATTTCACACCAATGATTCTGTAAGTGGGTCATATAGGCTTGAAGTTGCATTTGCTCTTTCCTTAGGTGTGCAATCTGCTGCTCGGCCTGGCGAACCTCCTTGTCCTTACTTTCCGTTAACATTTTCATTCTCAGATATATGTCAGCTTTTATCTGTTGCTCCACTGTTGGGCTTGATGACGGTGGGAGTGAGCCCCCTACATTCTTGATCGGTTGTAGGACTTCCATTATCTCTTCCTCCACTGACATTGGTCTATTCGTGGGTATTGGTTCATCTGCTGCCACTGACACATCACTGACGAAGATATTTTCAAACACCATTCACTGCAAAAACGCAAATGAGTTCAGTCTTGGTTAGAGACGAATCTCAGCTATACATCGATTGCTCGAACTATCTGATCACAATCCTGCCTCTAACCTGGCACCTTAAGATTTTAATTTCTTACTGTGTTAGAATGCAATTTGAAGTCAGCTCTGATATCAATTATAACGCCCCGGATCCCCGTCATCGGACATCCGTGACACAATCAGAATCTTTGCCTTCAAATGTATCTCAACACAGTAAATAGTACGGAAATTTAAAACACTTTTATTGCCATCAGAGTTAATACATCAATAGTTACGAATATCAATTATTCGTATCAGGCTGTAACGTCCCCCTTTTGACTCCAAATCCAATTCTTTCAATTTCTATATCACTTTAAACATAAACTAAGATAGTTATATTTCAAAGAAAATTTCGGCAGAAATTTCTGCCCCGAAACACAAAAAGCTTACGGAATTCTGCTCTAAATTCCGTAGCTCACATCACAGGTAATTATATCACGGGCTCCCTAGGCCAAAATGAGCAGAATCACACAGGCAATATATATATATATATATATATATATATATATATATGCTCTGGGGGCCAAACTCATAACAGAATATCATATATCAAATAAAAACCATAAATCCCTTTGAAAACGTAGTAAGGTTTTTAGAAAATAATTTATAAACCACACCACAGGGCCCGGTACTCCACAACAAGATGGGTACGGGTCAACCACATAGCATGCCACTCCACACTATACTCATCATCGTCATCCACGTACTTATACATCAAAAATAAAATTTAAATCATAAAATGCACTATTCACACAATTAAACCTTAAGCGACCATTGTAAAATGAAGCTCCGTCCACAGAGAGTTTACCTCACCTCTGCATCGCTGAGGACCTGTAACAGTAGGGGCCTAGGGTAGTCCAGAGACTCCCTAACCCCCCAAACACTAAGGGGTTAGCCATTTCTGGTGTGAGTACAATATATTAATAAGCAAATAAATTAAACTTATAAGTAAAACAGAATGAACTTACGAATACCAAGATAAACCTGAACCTGTAAATATCATATACGGAAATTCACATCAAATACTCACTGCATCACTTTCTGTATGCATGTCCACACCTGCTCACAAACATACTTAACTTTAATTTGGAAAAATCATTTCCAAATTAGTCGCTTAAGGCCCATCACTTTATGCCTTATGCAAATACCCTTATAGCTTTATTCTCCCATAAAGCCTTACATTCACAATTACTCTACTCTCACATAAACCGCACCATATTTACCATACAATTGCAATTACAGACTCACGACTTATGATTCTTCCTATTCTCATATCACATAACATCGCATTCATTCATTTCTTACAACACATATCATCACGTCTCGCAACACATCACTTCCGCACTCATTACGCAGTTCAACTATCACACTCACAATTCAGCTTGAATGGAAAATAAACGTGTATCCTGATTTCCTAGTGTTCATGTATGCCGTGACCTGAGTCTAATGCAAAATGCAGAGTATAGAACAGATGCACTTAATCTAACGTCAGCAAGACTCTGGACACACAAGCATCCCATACTACATGTGGCCCAGGTCAAGCCAATGTACTTAGTCTAATGCAAGCGAGACTTTGGAAATGTATGCATCCCATACTACATACTTTCCAAATCAAGCCGTTGTCTCCAAGTTTAGGGATTCGAACCCTCGCTACGCAATGCATTCTAATTTGGTCCACTTCCTATTCCCGATAGGTCGTGGCAATGAGGTTGCAGTCAACGGTCCCACCGTTCTGCAGTCAGCAGCCGTGACGAATTTAAAGATATACGGTCCCACCGTATGGCAGTCAACGGTCCCACCGTTCTACAGTCAACAGCCGTGACGAATTTAAAGATATACGGTCCCACCGTATGGCAGTCAACGGTCCCACCGTTCTGCAGTTAACAACCGTGACGATAAATATATACGGTCCCACCGTATGGCAGACAACGGTCCCACCGTTCTGCAGTCAATAGCCGTGACGATAAAGATATACGGTCCCACCGTATGGCAGTCAACGGTCCCACCGTTCTGCAGTCAACAGCCGTGACGATAAATATATACGGTCCCACCGTATAGCAGTCAACAGTCCCACTGTTCTGCAGTCAACAGCCGTGATGATAAAGATATACGGTCCCACCGTATGGCAGACAACGGTCCTACCGTTCTGCAGTCAACAGCCATGACGATAAAGATATACGGTCCCACAGTATGGCAGACAACGGTCCCACCATTCTGCAGTCAATAGCGGTGACGATAAAGATATACGGTCCCACCGTATGGCAGACAACGGTCCCACCGTTCTGCAGTCAACAGCCGTGACGATAAAGATATACGGTCCCACCGTTTTGCAGTCAACAGCCGTGACGATAAAGATATATGGTCTCACCGTATGGCAGTCAACGGTCCCACCGTTCTGCAGTCAACAGCTGTGACGATAAATATATACGGTCCCACCGTATGGCAGACAACGGTCCCACCGTTCTGAAGTCAACTTAAACTTGAAGTTTAGTCTAATCCACAGGTCGCTAGCTTGCACGTCCATAACTTCCAACGCACAATACAAAATTACTTGATACTATAAAACCTCATGTACTCTCAATAGTACATTCTTCTTGCACTCGCTGCACCTTTCCAATATCATAAGAGTTTGCTCATTCATCGGAAATTCTCGATTCCGGATCCTATGGGAAGGTGGGAGTGTCTATTTCGACTTCTTAATTTGAACACCTCTTTCAGACTCTATCATTTGAGTTCTCGAAAACACAAGTTCCATCAGGTGTACAAACAGAGAGAAACTGGTTTTCTTAGCCAATAATACTTTAACTAAGATTAGGTCTGTTCCATCTTTGGAAAATCATAACTCTCAACCTATAAACTGGAATTACAAAACTCCAGATGGGTTAGAAAGCTATGACTCCCTACTACGACTCTCTAGTTGGTCAATTTCCCAAATTCTGAACCATTTCAGAGCAAGAATTTCCCAACTTACCCTCATAAAAATGCTTCTTAACAAGCTCATATAAAAAAAAATGAGTTGTTCTTTACCATACAACTATCCTTCTTAGCATTCCACTTATCATACAACGATAATCAAAATTCTCCAAACGTTCCCACAAGCTAAGAATTCACATATACATCACAACGCCATGTATGTATATCTACACAATACATCACCATCACACTGAATATTTAAAATTCCATCAACTCACCACATACACACCAATTTACCACATAACTTTTAACAAATAGGAACTTCCCGTATTTTAAATTAAAACTTCATTTGGCTGAATTAAACCAGGATTGCTCCAAAACCGCCTAAGATCTTATCATAACAGTAAACATATATTTAGCATAATCATACTCACAAATTGTCCCGCGAAGACTCGAAGCGCCACCACACCTCCGAAGCCGCCAGTATATCCTATCATCAGAGTTCAAAGCAATCAAGGCTCAAGCATCCAAAAACAGTTACAGGAAAATAATAATACTAACTCTAATATCACACAGGCATTCTATTGAACGCCTAGGATGCGCACGCGCTTTGCACGTAATCACTCAAATCGTCCAAACCAATTATAAAAGCTAATAACAACATCCCAAATATCACACAAGCGTTTATTGAACGCTTGGAATATACACGTGCGATGCACGTAATAAACTAATGCCGACGAGATTCTTATTTCCAAACAATTACTAAATCACCCCCAAAATATTCTAATAGCCCAACTACAATTTCTATTACTATACGAGAATTAATTCATATCCATATGATTCTCTTTTACAAACCCAAAACCCTATTTTACTAACAACTTGAAATCTCTCTAAAAATCCGCTAATTTCTCACATCTACAATTTCTAATATCTCTAAATCTCTCTACCCTAACATTCCTACTCAATAAAAATTAACCCAACTAAATTTTATACAATAAAATAATTAGGGTTTTACCTTCAAGAATCCATTCGAAAATCCGACGCTACCACCATGTAGAGAATCCCTCACTTAGTCTACCCCTCACTTTAATTCGGAAATAACGAAGAAATGGTGGGGAATCGAGCGGGGAAAAGATCGCCAAAGTGGGTTCTCGGTTTTGGGGGTCGGGAAGGGAACGGGATGGGAAGAAGATGGAGAAGGAAGAAGATGGAGGGGCTGTTTCGTTTCCTTCGGCTGGGCGCGAACGGGAGGAGGAGGGGAGGAGAAGAGGAGGCCAGGGGGTTTACTTCTTTCGGCTGGGAAGAAACGGGAAGAGGAAGGAAAGAAGAAGGAGAAGGAAAAAGGTGAGGTAGGGTTTTGTAAAAGTAATGAATAAATAAATAATGTAAGGGATAATTGTCTATAAGCCCCCCGATCTCAAATATATTTCAAATAAACCCCAAAACTCTACTTTAACAATATAAACAATACAAAAATATATTAAAACTATCTCGTAATAATCCTTCAAAATTATAAAATAAAGTAGACAATAAATCCGATATTTCACAATAACAATCAATTGTTATTAGAAAATATATAATCGTGTGCAATTCTCAATTGCGCACAGATTACGATGCAAAATAGCCATATGCTATTTTTGCTGGGTATTACAGGTCCAGATTAAAGTTCGCACGGGTCTGTGCACACAGACCCGTTTGCAACCGAAGAATCCTCACAAATAATTTGGATTTCGATATATATATATATATATATATATATATATATATATATATAGAAAGAGAGAGAGAGAGAGAGAGAGATAACTAAAAAAATAAAGGAGTTGTTTTTGGGAGGGATTTGACTTTGAGTTTTGGGGGAAAACTTTCGGGAAGAAAAATGTGTTTTGTGAGGTTAGATCTGGGCCTTTGATTTTGGGGGGATTGAAGGAGAGCCACTTGATAGCTTTCTTTGTATTATATATATATATATATAAGGTAAATTTCAATTAACCCGACTGTAGTTTATATCTTTGGCAGTTTACCATACCGAAGTTTTTTTTCCCAATTAACCATACTGAAGTTATTTTTTTAAAGCGTTTTGGCCTACTCTGCCTATTTTGAGCAGTTTTTTGCTATGAAATGTCTATATATATATACATATATATATATATATGGAGGTGAATAGAAAAAATTAAAATATCAGTGTAAAGTAAGATGATGGAATTAGAAACAGCAAACAGAGTAAGCATGCAGGACACAGCGATATAATGTGATTCAACCATCACGTCTACGTTCACACCTCCTACTTGTAGCAATTTTCCGCTACAAGCGTTCCACTATACTTAAAACCCCGTTCAGTGAATTCTCGGTATTCAGGATGAGAGTCCTATTATACCCACAATGCTTCTATGAGCTCCGAAAAACCACCTCTTATTGAAGCGAAAGAAAAAAAAAGGAACAAGATCGACGTCTTGACTAAGAATACAATAAAAGCGCACTCTCTGGATTGTTGAGAAAGTATTAAGTTCAAAAGAATTAGAGTTAAAAGAGTTCAAGAATACTCAGTGAATTCACCTCTATTTATAGGGTAAAAATTTAGTTCTTTCTAAAACAATAAAAAGAAATGCCAAATTCCATTTTTTGTGCAGGTATCGATCGACTACAATTATGTGCAATTGACCATCAAACTCTTAGCCGTAACCAGAGAGGTTGACAGTTGACTATATCGCAAATTGCACTTGAAGTGCGGTCAACTGTTGAGACGGTGGACTGTACGTTCGACCGTGACTTACTAAAAACATATTATTAGGTGAATCCACTTTATATTCTTTCCTTCACTCAATATTCTATCAACGATTCTTTACATATATATTCTTCACAATTGCAGAAGTAAATATTTTTTGTCTTGCTGAGTTTCTTATTTGGTGAATCCACGTTATATTCATTACTTCACTCAATATTCTATCATCGATTCTTTACATATATATTCCTCACAATTACAGAAGTAAGTATTCTTGGTCTTGTTGACTTCTTGAGGATTTGAGTAGATGTTTCTTGTGTGAGAATATTTTTTATATTTTGAAATCTTTTTGATACTTTTCTTTTTAAGTTAATTTTGAATATCTTTTGAATCTTCATTTGAATTTTGAATCCCTATTTTTTTTGTACATATCTTAATTGAAAATATTAGTTACAAGAATTTGTTTTGTACACACTAAACTTAGGGTCAACATATTATGCTATATTAATTACAAGTAGCTAAAATGACATCCCTGGAAAAGTTCACTCTTGATTCAGATTGATAATGTATCACAAATGATATCGTATGTTAAGCAAGATGTGTTGATTGTGTTAAAGATGTGCTGATCGATGCACCAGTTCGGTGCATGTCCACCATAAACTCAAGGCCTTAGAGCATCTGTAGTCGTTGGCTATTTAGCCAAAATATGCAAAATTTGGCTTGGAGGGGTGCTGCAGTCGTTGGCTATTTAGCCAAAATTTGGCTTTTGGGGAACAGTATCGAGCTATATTTGGCAGATGAATTGGCTAAATGGATAAAATAGCCCGACGAAATATTATTTTTCGTTTGTTGATCAGACGGTGTATAATTTACCATCCCAATTTTTTTTATTAATAAAATAATTGAACGGGAAATTATACACCGTCCCCCCAAAAAATTATTAATAAAATAATCAAACTGGAAATTATACACCTCCCATTTTTTTTTATTTACAACGTCGAACGGGAGATAATTTCCCGTCCGAAATTTTTCCAAAATTTTTTTCCAAATTTTTTTTTTGGACGGTAGATATTCTACCGTCTCACTCATTTCCGTTTACAAATACTTCTCAAAAGAGAAATGATCTACCGTCTGTGTGAGAAATGTGGAGAATATTTTGATTTTTTTTTTAATTTGAAAATGTCACTATCAATGAATGAGACGAAAATTTTTTTAAGGATTTTTTTAAAAACGTCGGACAGGAAATAATTTACCATCCCTCCCATTAAGATTTTGAAAAGCCAAATTTTGGCTAACAACGATTACAGACAAAAGCCATTTTTGCTATTGCTATTTGCCAAATATGCAAAAATTGGCTTCAAACAACTACAGATGCTCTTAAGGAGCAAGTGGTGGTATTGTTTTGATTTACTTATACATTAGTTTTTTTAAAGAGCCAACTATTTAATTCAAATTATGACATTATGGAGTTTCTCTCTAGAAAAGTCTAGAGAGAGAAACTAACCCCAAACAACCCCCACAAAAAGTTAACCCTAAATTTGAGTTCGGTGGGAGCAGCGGCTAGGGCTCTTCGCCGCTGCCCCGACGTGCTGGCCCATCATCCCTCCTTCCCGTCGTTCTCCTTCCCATCGCGCTTCCCTTAGATGCGCTTGCTTCATTTGCGATCAGAATCGTTGCGCTCCTCCAATCACGATCACTCCTATCACTGCACCGATGTGGATTGACCCCAGATCCACCGACTTCACCCCCATCGACAAACCCATTTCCAGTAATGCCCCAAATTTCAGACACAGGTAATTTGTAGCAAATACAGGATCTTTTACTTCAAATTCATACAAATTTACAAGAAATTTAAAACTTTTCATTTACAACATGTTCTTTACAACAGCACAGCGAAATTAAATGAATACAATACAATTTAAAAATATGCAAATTCTTCAATCTTGTAATCAACTCATCATAGTGACTTCAAACTCATGCCAAGTCCAATCCTGCATCTGGAAAACTGAGGGCATGTCAGTTGCATACAACTGACACAATGCTATAATACATCGATTCTTCTACTTTAGCAAACAGGAAAAGTGACTATCCTAATCGTGTAGTGTATGATATGACTTAATGCCTAATGTCAGCCTAATGCAGACATTTATACTACGATGACACTAATGCATACTTGTTCGGATTCTATGCATCTCATACTACATAGGTCCAAGGGCAAACCCTTATCGTACTCCTCATTATAGGGTTTACATCCCACGCCATGCAATCTAACCCAATAAATATACTCCAACACATAGTTACCGAGGAGTCGCACCCCCAGGATATTGGACCTTACCGGCCTACCCCTAGCCCACATATAGTGGATTTACCGGGAGTATCCTCAGCCACGAACCCTAGTAAGTCGATCTCCCGCAACTACGGACCTTACCGGCATACCCCTATCCCACACACTGTGGATTTACTGGTCGTATCCTTGGTCTCGACCATTCCTAGGAACTGCAGACTCTTTACCGGCCTTTTCGATGATAGACACATACCCCTAGCCCAAACATGTAGATTTACCGGGAGTATCCTCAGTCGTGAACATTCCTAAGGACTGCAGTCCTTTTACCGGCCATTTAATTGACCCCACTGGCCTACCCCTAGGCCACACATGTATATTTACCGGACGTTCTCCTCGATCTCGAACCCCTAGGAGCTGCACATTCTTTACCGGACATGTTCGTCATTGTTTCTATTATATCTTCTTCTAGTTCCCATCTTAAGTTCAAACATGAATAATATTACCATTTAGAGCTTATTTACCCTCCTACCGGTCTTAAACAATATACCAAGAATGATAGCCCATATTGGCCATTTCTCAAATTTCAATAATCTCTTTCATCACTTTGCCGGTACTTTGTATCTCACTTAGCCTCTAGAATCAATACATTTTATGTTCAACATTATGGGTGATTAATACCCTCATTATTCATATTTTAGAGCTTCATTCATTCATATATTCAATTATTCTCTTGCTCACACAACCCAATTATTCTAACAATTAGTTTCATGCTCTTATACAACATTTCAAGTCAACCATTCTCTACATAGTTTGTCCACCTCATTTAATAAAATTTCCAATGAAGTTGTAAATTGACAAACTTTATCTATTACATTCAATGAATGATGTTCAACCTTCAAATTAGTCTTTAACAACTCACATTAACTCACAATACAATTTCTAGAATACCTCTAGTCAAAATAATCAAAAAAAATTCTTAATCAAAATGTAAATTAGTATTTATTTAGTTTCCAACTCCATTTTTTATATTCAACTCAATCTCCACATTCCTTCTTAATTCACATATTAAACCTCATAATACAACCATTGGCAAGATAATTAAATGCCTATTAATTCCTCATAAGGTACATCTTACTAACATTCCAATTTTAAATTCAATTTTATACAATGTAAAAGTTTTAGGACAACTAGATAAAAAACATCAATCCAATGGTTTTGTAAAAGTCATAAAAATTCCAAATACTACTCCAAAAATAGATTTATTAGTTTTATAGGAATCATGAATGAGGCTACTACAACTTTGTAGTTAAGATTATCTACATTCATCCTTAATTACTTCGTCTAAATTCATTTGCAAAGTAGTAGGTTCACAATCTGAAAACTGTAGCTCATGCTACTTGTAAAAATCATAGAAAATTCTATACTTTATAAAACTTTGTGTTCTTTAGATCAAATTAAAGGTAAACAAGTCTACTATAAATTTGTAGTTATAAGTTTTCCCAAACTATTGTGTCTATAACCCTGGATTCTTCGAAATCTACAATATGGTCGGAAGTTATACAGACTGCCACTGTTCGATCGTGTAAAATTCATCATAAGTTCATTTTAAATTCATTTCTTCATGGGAAATTGATTTCTTAGATTATAAAGAAATTTTAACGATTCTACGTCAAGTTCTTAGTTGTGACCTTCCTTAAAATACTTCTTCTAAGATGCTGAAATGATCAAAATTCGAAAAGTGTACAAATTTCCAGCAACTATTCAACTGCCAACCAGTCCTAAATTTGGATTTTATGAAAATAGTTCTCGACATCCAAATATTATGAAATTTTAAGAAAATGTTCTTGACATATACGAGATGCTTCTATAAAAATTTTAGCTCTAGATTCCATCTAGTTTATAGTTATGATTTTTTTGAAGTGCAACTAAAACTCAAAACAGAACCTTATGAAAATGCCCCCAAATCAAACATATCATAATTTCACACATTCAATCAACATCAAATAATCTAAACATGAATGTTAAACCTATATAAGTTATCATGTATCTAACAATTCACACATATCTAGCATTCTACTAATAAAACTATATTAGAAAGTTGGAAAAATACCTACCTCAAATGTACAATTCCTAGTAGTAGAACCCCTCAAAAATATGATCCAAGCTCCCAAGCAAAAAACCGACTTCTCTCTCCTTGACAAACTGCTAGTCTCTCTCTTTCTCTCTTCTTTTCTTTCTTTGTTTCGATTTGCATTTTATTCATGACAAAGGGGTGATCTATTTATAGGAAGAATGAGTGGTCAATATGAATCCCCACTTCCCAAAATAACTCCCCACTGTTAGGAATGTTCCTTGAATACTCGTGGTATAGATTAGAAGAAGGTAAGATGGAGCACGGAGGTCGAAGCGTCGAAGAGAGTAAAAGAAAACATAGTAGCAATATTGCAGGCATAGTTGCGGTCGACTGTCCCAAGTTGTGGTCGACTGCACCCCCGACCGCACACCCGACCGCAGTTGCACTAGGTTTGGCCGAGAGGTGGACGGTCGAGAGGTCTTGTTGGACGGTTGACCGACCGCGGCGATGTGTTCATTTTGGACCTCGATTTGTTAGGTAATTTCAGCCCAATCTTCAACTCCAAGTTAGATCGTACGACTCCTATTCAGTTACTTCTTTGCCAGGTTATATCGGACAACTGAGAATCAAGATTAGACCTAGGTTTCTCTCTATTCTTCTATGTATATTGTAAACTCCTTCCATATGAGAGTAGACTACTTCATAGATTATTTTCTCTGTTGCAAAGAGAGGCTCGAGAGAGAGATAGTTCTTGGTAAGTGGGTTTAATTCATTGTATTGAGTGAATCAATAACTCTTTGTAATCTCTTCTAGTTGAATATCAGATCTCCCTATATTTTCTCCCGGATTAAGCAAAAGCTAACCGGAATAAGTCATCGTTGTGTTTGTGTTAGATTGGTGGATCTACTTGCTTGCTCAATTGATTAGTCTCATCTACTTCGACTTCCTCATTGCTCTATTTAGGTCCTCTGCGACAACAGGCATTGGTTGACACCCCAATCCAAACACCCACTTCCCACCAACTCACCCACTCACCCTCATCTCACAACAATGGATGGTCGGCCATTATACAAGGGGATGTGCACATGCACGTGCACTTGTATTCAATGTGTGCACACTCTTTCTGTAGAACCCCGTATTTTCAAATATTATTTTAATTATTTGAAAATGAATTTTAAATGATTTTGAGTATTTGATAAATATTTTTCTAAGAAATTTATTCTTTGGTACACGTGCAAAACACGTGCAAATGACTTTTTAGAAGTTTGGAAAATTAAGTTTTCTTTATGAAAAATCATTATTTATTATTTTGGAATTATGTAGTATTTTTCCAGATTTTTCTGAAATTAATTATGCGTATTTGCAATTTTTGAGAAAAGAAGGACTTATTTGCAAAATTGACAATTTCAGGGGTTAAAATGCAAATTATAATTTCTGGGCATTCCGATCAGTATTTGTTGAAGTTTAGAAACATATTTTTCTATTAGACCCTAATTTAAATTATATTTGATTTAGTTTTCAAGGATACAATTATATATGTAAGATATACTCTTAAAAGGATTATTTTGCAAATTGGGTGAAAACCCTAATATTTTAATCCGGCATATATAAGGGAAATCCCTTTCCCAGCCGTCATTCACAATATTTAGAATATTGAGATTTCTTTGAGGAACAAGAGGAGAATTCTTGGATCTAGCAAGGAGAAAGTTTGTGGATCTTTTCTTCAAATCAGGTGAGTTGGTTTGTTTGTTTTGCTTTGTTTTGTTTGTTTTGATTGGAAGATGACGTGAGATCTTTGTTATGTTTGTTTGTGATCATTATACCATTCTTTGTTAGTCCCATTGTATGTAGGACATGGATCTTTAATTCGATATGGATGATGAGAACTTTTATTTGATATTTGGACCATGATGAGAAAAGATTTAGATTTGTTGAGGATATGTTGATTTATGAGATCATGTTGTTAGAAAGCAAATTTAGAACTGATTATGTTAAGCTTGGATATTAAACATCTGGATCTAGTGATTGCAAACCAATTTTGATTATGTGTTGAGGAAGACATTTAGTTAGGTTGAGAAAACCCTAATGGGAGAATTGAGAATTTAGATCATGAGAATATGGGATTGGAGAAATTGATTGATTGAGTAATGTAACCATGATAGAGATTGTTGAGAATTGTTCATTTGCCCGAATATAAATTAACTTTATGATCAGTAATTCTTTAGAAAACTTCAAGATGATTTTGTGTTCAGATCTGTAGCCGTCAGTTGACTGATCTGATGTGCAGTCGACTGGTACGAGCTTACAGTGTACTTTTGAGTCTTGAGATTTGTTCGGGACGGTCGACCTAGACTGTGGTCAGTCGACTGACCCTCTGCTTGTGGTTTTGTTCAGTTCCTTTCGGGGCAGTCGACTGACTTCTTGGGTAAGTCGACTGGTCATGCCTTAGATCATTTTCGTAAAATGTTGGGATATGTCCTCTGGACAGTCGACTGGTCCATTGTCCAGTCGACTGGTCCTGTAGGATCTTTGTATTTGATTTGAGATATTTTGTTTAGTGTTAGATTTTGAGACATTTGTTTAGTACTTGATTCTGAAATATTGTTCAGTATTTGATGTTGAGATATTTGTTCAGTATTTGATTTTAAGATGTTCAGTTAAGTATTGGTTTTTGAGATGCTCAATTAAGAACATGATTTTGGAAATATTTTGTTGAGCCACTTGTTAAGTGGAATTTGTTCAGATATTTGTTTGAGTCTCTAGAGGTACGTGGCCCTAGTATACCGGTATTTGTTCAGTCATTTGTTGAGGCCCTTTGAGGCGAATTTTCAGTTATTCAGATTTTTAGTCCGGTAGGGTACGCTACTCTAGGAGATTTGTTCAGTAACCCAAACTAATAAGGACAGGCATTAGTAGTGTCATGACGAATGAGAACTTGAGTTATGCACCTCAGTATGGCTTTTGATGTAGGATTTAATCTCCTGAATTATCCAAGTAGTTAACTTGAGATGTGTGATTTATCTCCGGAATTATCCAGGTAGTTAACCTGAGATGTGAGGTATTTCTCCGGAATTATCCAAGTAATTATCTTGAGATGTGGGATTGAACTACGGAATGATCGGAGTCGAGGCGACGCTTTTGGGGTATTATTGTGGTTATGAGTCTATGTTTAGATGTGGGATGATCTCCTGAATTATCCAGGGAAAATACCTGTGATGTGGGATCAATCTCCGGAATGATCAAGCATGGGCAAATTATCATAGTTTATCTTCATCTCTGAGTAGTCATCGTTGTCAGCATGTAGTCATGATGTTTTCTTGAATCACTTTTATGCATTTGGATTTCCTGTTTTCGGCACACACTTGACTTTTGGTTTTGGTATCACCCCTTATTCTTTGTTGTTACTTCATACTTTAGTGTTGATTATTATTTGTTGGATATTATGTTTTATGTTCATTTATGTTATTTGTTTGATTAGTTGCCACTCACACCATTTTTATGGCTGACCCCTTTAGTTTGGGGGTTAGGGTTCAACTCTAGCCTCACTTGTTGCAGGTTACTGCTTAGAGTGGGAGGTTGGATGCTTAATGTTGCATTTGAGACTATTTGGACTATTTAGTTTTGTGTAAAACTTGTAAAGACATATTGTGTGGTTATTGAGTTGTAAATGTAAAGAAATATTTGGGTTGAGATGTTTAGACTTCCGCTGTGATTTGTAATAATTGTTGTAATAAAGAAAGAAAAATTTTAGTGGTGTTGTTGGTGTTTATTGTTCTATTGAAGTGGATTGCTGGGATTTCGCCACTTATTTTCTAAGCTCTCATATTAGAAATTTGGGGCGCTACAGAGATTGGTATCAGAGCTCCGCTTCAATGTAATAATAGACTTAGTATGACAACCAACCTAGGTGTGGACACTAGAGAGTGAGTACCTAGGTGTGGACATCAGAGTGTGAGTATCACATAGAATTTAAAATATGATGTTTGGTTTGAAATTATGGTTTGACTTTGCCATAGGACATTGGTATGAGTTTAAATTGTGAGTGTGTTGTTCTAACTTTACTCTCGTTTTGCAGTATTCAAAATGGTTGCACCCAGAGGTAGAAATGGTGGCAACAATGAGGATGGTTCTGGTAGTTCCCGAGGTAATGGGATCGACCTTGAAGCTGAGTTTGCCAAGGTATATCAGACGTTGAATACGCTGATGGCACTCAACGTGGCGCAGCAGCAAGCGCAGCAGCAGAATCCGCCGCCCAATCATGGAGCTGGTCATGGATTGGTGAATGCCGACCCCATCAAGCAGATTGAATCCTTTAAGAGGATGAGGCCGCCAGTCTTTGAGGGGCAAGCTGATCCAACAGCAGCAGACGATTGGATTCGGAAGATGCAGACGATCTTCGAAGTGTCAGAGACTCCTGAAGCTAGCAAGGTGAAGTTGGCTTCGATGCAGCTGGAGAAAGATGCTGGTGTATGGTGGGAGTCATTGAAGAGGAACTTGGGAGATCAGCAGCTGACATGGGAAGCTTTTCTGGAGGAGTTCAGAGATCGCTTCTTTCCTCTTGATGTTCAGGAGAAGAAGGCGACTGAGTTCATGAACCTTCAGCAGGGGAGCATGACTGTTCGGGAGTATGAGACGAAGTTCGCTCAACTTTCGAGGTTTGCACCAGAATTGGTCATGGATGAAGCAAAGAAGGCCAAAAAGTTTGAGCAGGGCTTGAGGCCGAACTTGAGGTCAAGGATGGTTCCGTTGGGCATCCGAAGATTCGAGAAGCTGGTCAGAAGAGCAGCGATGACGGAAGAGGATATGGACTTGTTTCAGAAGAAGCAGGATTCTTGGAACCGGAACAAGAGGCCAGCATCAGGCCAGAGTGGGAAGGGATTCCCCGCGAAGCAGGCAAAGTTCAGTGGACCGGTGCAGAAGGCATCTGGAGCTCAGGGAGTGACCTGCTACTACTGCAAGGAAGTAGGGCACTACAGGTCAGCATGTCCGAAGTTGGCAGAGCATGTTTGTTCTCAGTGTGGGCAGACTGGACACTCAAAGCCCCATTGTCCACAACTGAAGAAAGATGGTTCGGGTGGAAGCAAGTTCCCGAAGAGGCAAGGGCGAGTATTTGCATTGACCGAGGAGGATGCGAGAAACTCGGAAGATGTAATACAGGGTATGCAGGAATTTTGATTTCTTTCATTTTTGAGTCAGTGTAATGAATAAAAGCTTTTATTTCAGAACAATTTAAGATTGAGTATCATTCTTATTGTAACAGGAGTTGTTTTAATAAATGGAATAAAAGCAAAGGTTTTGTTTGACACTGGTTCATCGCATACATTTGTATCGCCAAGTTTTGCAAAGGGCTTAGGTTTGGAACCTAAGTTATTTCCAGGCAAAGTTTTGTCGGTGGCAACGCCGTCAGGTGAAGAGCTGGTAGCGGATCGATATTACGAGGGCTGTGATATCGAGATTGGTGGAAGGATGTTCGGCATCGACTTGATCGAGCTACAAGTGTTGGGAGTGGATGTCATAGTGGGCATCGATTGGATGGCTATTTATGATGCCACGATTGATTGCAAGCAGAAGGAGGTGTTGGTGAAAGCACCAGGTGGACCCGCAGTAACTTTTCAAGGGAAGAAGAAGATTCCGCAGGTGGCTGCAATGGTATCTAAGAAGTCTATTGCAGATGAAGTCAAGGGCATTCCGGTGGTTCGAAAGTTTCCTCAGGTGTTCTTGGATGATTTTCCAGGATTACCGCCGCAGAGAGATGTGGAGTTTTGCATCAATGTTCAGCCGGGGAGTGCGCCGATTTCCAAGGCTCCGTACAGGATGGCACCTGTAGAGCAGGATGAAGTGAAGAAGCAGATTGAAGAGCTTTTGAGCAAGGGACTTATCAGACCGAGTTCATCTCCGTGGGGAGCGCCAGTATTGTTGGTTAAGAAGAAGGATGGGTCGATGAGGATGTGCATTGACTACAGGGAGTTGAATAGGGTGACTATTCAGAACAAGTATCCATTGCCGCGGATTGACGATTTGTTCGACAGGCTTCGAGGAGCAGCGGTATTTTCGAAGATTGATCTGAGGTCAGGGTATCATCAGGTACGAGTCAAAGAGGAAGATGTGAGTAAGACAGCTTTCAGGACTCGTCATGGGTTGTATGAATTTTTGGTGATGCCATTCGGGTTGACGAATGCGCCAGCAGTTTTCATGGACATGATGAATCGGGTGTTGAGGCCATTCATTGATTCCTTCGTGGTGGTCTTCATCGATGATATCTTGGTGTATTCGAAGTCGGAGGAGGATCATTCTAAGCACTTGACAGCGGTATTACAGACATTGCAAGAGCACAGCTTGTATGCCAAATTGTCGAAGTGTGAATTTTGGAAGTCTGAGGTAGCTTTTCTTGGTCACATTCTTTCTAAGGAGGGAGTGGCTACTGATCCTCAGAAAGTGGAAGCAGTGAAGGATTGGCCCAGGCCGACGTCAGTGAAGGAAGTCAGAAGCTTCTTGGGATTAGCTGGTTACTACAGGAGGTTTATTCAGGGGTATTCTCAGATTGCAGTTCCATTGACAGGTTTGACCCGGAAGAGTGTGGCATTTGTGTGGACAGATAAGTGCGAGGAGAGTTTCCTTGAGTTAAAGGAAAGGTTGACTACCGCACCCATACTAGCATTGCCGCAAGCTGGAAAAGATTATGATATCTACAGTGATGCATCTCTCAGAGGTTTGGGTTGTGTGTTGATGCAGGAAGGCAAGGTCATTGCTTATGGCTCGAGGCAGTTGCGTCCGCATGAGAAGAATTATCCGACGCACGATTTGGAGTTAGCAGCTATCATATATGCCTTGAAGCTATGGAGGCATTATGTCTATGGTGAGAAGGTTAGCATGTTCACTGACCACAAGAGCCTGAAGTATATCTATCAGCAGAAGGATTTGAATCTTCGTCAGAGAAGATGGTTGGAAGTTTTGGAAGACATTCGTCCTGAGATCAAGTATCATCCAGGCAAGGCGAATGTAGTGGCTGATGGACTTAGCAGAAAGGGTAGTTTGGCAAGGTTGATCACTACTCGAAGAGAGTTGGCAGCAGAGATCGATCAGGCAGGTATCGAGGTTGTACTGCGAGGTTTAGGGGCATCTTTGGCTCAGTTGAGGCTGCAGCCGTCTTTGAGAGAGAAGATTGTGGAAGGTCAGAGATCAGATTCAGAGATCCAGAAGATGTTGCAGCAGGTTGCTGAGGGCAAGTTATCAGAATTTCGTGTCCAAGATGGAGTTCTTTGGTTGGGTGAGAGGTTGTGTGTTCCAGATGACGCAGAGTTGAGGGGGAGTATCTTGCAGGAAGCGCACAGTACCTTATTGTCAGTTCATCCTGGAGGTACGAAGATGTACAGGGATATCAAACCGCACTTTTGGTGGTCTGGCATGAAGCGAGATGTAGCAGATTTTGTGGCACGGTGTCTGACTTGTCAGCAGATCAAGGCAGAGAATCAGAGACCTGGAGGTTTGTTGCAGCCTTTACCCATTCCGGAGTGGAAGTGGGAGAATATCAGCATGGACTTTATCACGGGTTTGCCGAGGAGTTCGAAGGGAAATGACTCGATTTGGGTTGTTGTGGACCGATTGACTAAGTCGGCACATTTTCTAGCCATGAAGATTTCTTGGTCGATGGAGAAATTGGCTGAGTTGTATATTGGAGAGATTGTGAGACTTCATGGAGTTCCTGTTTCGATTGTGTCTGACAGAGACGCAAGGTTTACTTCGAGATTTTGGAAGAGTCTACAGGCAGCTTTGGGCACCAGAACTGGTTTCAGTACGGCATTTCATCCGCAGACAGATGGTCAAACGGAGAGGGTGAATCGAGTACTGGAAGATATGTTGAGAGCTTGTGTTATGGACTTTGGTGGTAGTTGGGAGAGATACTTGGCATTGGTTGAGTTTGCCTATAACAATAGTTACCATGCAAGTATTGGGATGGCACCGTATGAGGCTTTATACGGCAGGAGGTGCAGGACACCTGTATGTTGGTATGAGGTTGGCGAGAGGCAGATGTATGGTCCTGAGATCGTACAGCAGACGTCAGAGCAGATTGAGCTGATTCGCAAGAGGTTAGTTGAAGCTCAGAGTCGGCAGAAGAGTTATGCTGACACTCGACGGAGAGATTTGGAATTTGAGGTTGGGGATTCAGTTTTTCTCAAGGTTTCTCCGACCAAAGGAGTAATCAGATTTGGTAAGGGTGGCAAGTTGGCACCGAGGTATATTGGTCCGTACAAGATCGTGGAGAGGATTGGCAAGGCAGCTTACAGATTGAAACTTCCAGAGGAGTTAGCACAAGTACATGACGTGTTTCATGTGTCGCTACTGAGGAAGTATGTGGCCGATCAGAAGCACCAGTTGGTGGAAGTTCCCGAAGATCTACAGGTGAACCTGAGTTACAAGGAACAGCCTGTTGAGATCGTTGATCGTAGGGAGAAAGTCCTTAGGAGCAAGGTGATACCTATGGTCAAGGTATTGTGGAGGAATCAGCAGTTCGAGGAGGCTACTTGGGAGCCAGAGGATCGCATGCTGAAGGATTTTCCTGAATTGTTTGTATGAATGTACTTCTTGTATGTGAATGGAATTCTTTGGATGATTGTATTGTTGATTGACAAATGATGTATTCCTTTATTTTGATTGTGATGTTATATGAAATTGTTTGGGTGATGATCTATTTATGAAGTATTGTTTCCTTTTGATTGGTATGTGTTTGAACTCATTAGTAGTAGTTCTGAGGACAGAACTCTTCTAAGGAGGGAGTGATGTAGAACCCCGTATTTTCAAATATTATTTTAATTATTTGAAAATGAATTTTAAATGATTTTGAGTATTTGATAAATATTTTTCTAAGAAATTTATTCTTTGGTACACGTGCAAAACACGTGCAAATGACTTTTTAGAAGTTTGGAAAATTAAGTTTTCTTTATGAAAAATCATTATTTATTATTTTGGAATTATGTAGTATTTTTCCAGATTTTTCTGAAATTAATTATGCGTATTTGCAATTTTTGAGAAAAGAAGGACTTATTTGCAAAATTGACAATTTCAGGGGTTAAAATGCAAATTATAATTTCTGGGCATTCCGATCAGTATTTGTTGAAGTTTAGAAACATATTTTTCTATTAGACCCTAATTTAAATTATATTTGATTTAGTTTTCAAGGATACAATTATATATGTAAGATATACTCTTAAAAGGATTATTTTGCAAATTGGGTGAAAACCCTAATATTTTAATCCGGCATATATAAGGGAAATCCCTTTCCCAGCCGTCATTCACAATATTTAGAATATTGAGATTTCTTTGAGGAACAAGAGGAGAATTCTTGGATCTAGCAAGGAGAAAGTTTGTGGATCTTTTCTTCAAATCAGGTGAGTTGGTTTGTTTGTTTTGCTTTGTTTTGTTTGTTTTGATTGGAAGATGACGTGAGATCTTTGTTATGTTTGTTTGTGATCATTATACCATTCTTTGTTAGTCCCATTGTATGTAGGACATGGATCTTTAATTCGATATGGATGATGAGAACTTTTATTTGATATTTGGACCATGATGAGAAAAGATTTAGATTTGTTGAGGATATGTTGATTTATGAGATCATGTTGTTAGAAAGCAAATTTAGAACTGATTATGTTAAGCTTGGATATTAAACATCTGGATCTAGTGATTGCAAACCAATTTTGATTATGTGTTGAGGAAGACATTTAGTTAGGTTGAGAAAACCCTAATGGGAGAATTGAGAATTTAGATCATGAGAATATGGGATTGGAGAAATTGATTGATTGAGTAATGTAACCATGATAGAGATTGTTGAGAATTGTTCATTTGCCCGAATATAAATTAACTTTATGATCAGTAATTCTTTAGAAAACTTCAAGATGATTTTGTGTTCAGATCTGTAGCCGTCAGTTGACTGATCTGATGTGCAGTCGACTGGTACGAGCTTACAGTGTACTTTTGAGTCTTGAGATTTGTTCGGGACGGTCGACCTAGACTGTGGTCAGTCGACTGACCCTCTGCTTGTGGTTTTGTTCAGTTCCTTTCGGGGCAGTCGACTGACTTCTTGGGTAAGTCGACTGGTCATGCCTTAGATCATTTTCGTAAAATGTTGGGATATGTCCTCTGGACAGTCGACTGGTCCATTGTCCAGTCGACTGGTCCTGTAGGATCTTTGTATTTGATTTGAGATATTTTGTTTAGTGTTAGATTTTGAGACATTTGTTTAGTACTTGATTCTGAAATATTGTTCAGTATTTGATGTTGAGATATTTGTTCAGTGTTTGATTTTAAGATGTTCAGTTAAGTATTGGTTTTTGAGATGTTCAATTAAGAACATGATTTTGGAAATATTTTGTTGAGCCACTTGTTAAGTGGAATTTGTTCAGATATTTGTTTGAGTCTCTAGAGGTACGTGGCCCTAGTATACCGGTATTTGTTCAGTCATTTGTTGAGGCCCTTTGAGGCGAATTTTCAGTTATTCAGATTTTTAGTCCGGTAGGGTACGCTACTCTAGGAGATTTGTTCAGTAACCCAAACTAATAAGGACAGGCATTAGTAGTGTCATGACGAATGAGAACTTGAGTTATGCACCTCAGTATGGCTTTTGATGTAGGATTTAATCTCCTGAATTATCCAAGTAGTTAACTTGAGATGTGTGATTTATCTCCGGAATTATCCAGGTAGTTAACCTGAGATGTGAGGTATTTCTCCGGAATTATCCAAGTAATTATCTTGAGATGTGGGATTGAACTACGGAATGATCGGAGTCGAGGCGACGCTTTTGGGGTATTATTGTGGTTATGAGTCTATGTTTAGATGTGGGATGATCTCCTGAATTATCCAGGGAAAATACCTGTGATGTGGGATCAATCTCCGGAATGATCAAGCATGGGCAAATTATCATAGTTTATCTTCATCTCTGAGTAGTCATCGTTGTCAGCATGTAGTCATGATGTTTTCTTGAATCACTTTTATGCATTTGGATTTCCTGTTTTCGGCACACACTTGGCTTTTGGTTTTGGTATCACCCCTTATTCTTTGTTGTTACTTCATACTTTAGTGTTGATTATTATTTGTTGGATATTATGTTTTATGTTCATTTATGTTATTTGTTTGATTAGTTGCCACTCACACCATTTTTATGGCTGACCCCTTTAGTTTGGGGGTTAGGGTTCAACTCTAGCCTCACTTGTTGCAGGTTACTGCTTAGAGTGGGAGGTTGGATGCTTAATGTTGCATTTGAGACTATTTGGACTATTTAGTTTTGTGTAAAACTTGTAAAGACATATTGTGTGGTTATTGAGTTGTAAATGTAAAGAAATATTTGGGTTGAGATGTTTAGACTTCCGCTGTGATTTGTAATAATTGTTGTAATAAAGAAAGAAAAATTTTAGTGGTGTTGTTGGTGTTTATTGTTCTATTGAAGTGGATTGCTGGGATTTCGCCACTTATTTTCTAAGCTCTCATATTAGAAATTTGGGGCGCTACACTTTCATACAAATTTTATTATTATTTTTTATTAGTTTAGATGTGTGTGTTACTCATGACAAGGTGTACTAATTTAACTAAATTTTAAATGTACATTAAGTGCACACAAAAATGATCATGGGCTTTAATTTGTAAAAGTTTTAGTAGGGTACAAAAATGGATTCAGACCTCGTTAATTTTAATTAAAATAAATCACACAATTGTGACTAGAAAAATGAGAGGAAAAATTTACATGACTCAAGAAAATTTTAGGAATCAACATGTACACTGCAAACACGTGTGTTACACTATCAATACTAAAATAAATTTGAGAGAACGAAAAATATTTAAAATACAAAATACGTAGAACATGTATATTAATAATACTATGAATATTTCACGTAACGGTAAAACATACGTAATCGATGTGTAATGAAAGCACGTGCAATGCACGTAAAATGCAAAGATTAAAATAAATATTTAAGTTGGCTTAGAATAGGATAAAAATAATTTTTGAGAAAACGAAAAAATGTATAAATAGTCGAAATACAAAATAAGTATGATATTTATATTAAAATATGTTACGGATATTACCCATAACAGTACAAAATACATGTGCGTAACACACGCGGAGTAAAATTATCATAACTCAATTTTGCGGGGTGTTACAGATCCACGCGGCGTTGAAGCCAAACCACTCCACCGATGCCAACGTTGTCGCCGTCTCCTACGAGCATGCTTTGGTGGAGGTACGTCGAGCTCCAATCGACGAGCCTACGAAGGATGGCGAGTTCCTATGGTGTGGAGCTCCAGACGGCAGCGACTACGTTGCCGATGGATGGTCTTCGATCCCATTCTCACCAATTCCCAGACGGGGACTTCGACATAAATTGGGATGGCGAGCTCCTATGGTGTGGAGCTCGCGGTGACGTCTTCTTCCCATCGCACTCTCACTCTGTCGACGTTCGTCCCCCCCCTGCGTGGCCGTAACCATCGCGACAACGCCTGTGTGTGAGGAATCACCTGAGAGAGCACAAATGTGAGGCGAAGGTATCCTCTTCATGACTCTCTCTTTGGCTGTGACTTTGATTGGGGTGAGTGAGAGTTGGTTGCGAGCTAGAGAAAGAGATGGGAGCTCGTGCACAGTTTTGTCGGAGAGTAAAGAGATGGGCGGCGGCAACTTTCAAGCTCCTTCACTAGACAGCCACAGTCTTCAAGGCAGCACCGCCACTACGCCCTCATCAATGAACCTGACGTCCAACGTCACCGCCCGTTGTGGCGAGAGGAGAAGGTGATGCTTCAGTTAGTTGTCATTTGTTTTGGGTTCTTTGCTTGAGAGAGTGTGTGAGAAAGTGAGTGAGTGAAGATATTTCTCTTCACTACTCTATATTGGTGTATGTCTGTGTATGTGAGAAATCACTGGAGAGAGCAAGAGCGTGAGAGAGGCGAAGGTATCCTTTTCACGGCTCTCTCTTTGACTGTGGTTTTAGGTGGGATGATTGTGATGTTTGCGCAATTGTAGGAGGAGAGGAGGAGAAGACTGGGTTCAACGGTTGTCAAAATCATGCCTGACTCGCTTCAGGTGGGTGTGCGCCTGCTGTGGAAGCGGGGCACGAAGCTAAACTGACATACAAATAATTTTGATGGGCCAAGCACTGTCATTGGGCCCAAGATGGGGTCCATTACAGTTTTAGAGCTAGGAGATGCAGCGATGGGACTTCCACGATAATGGTGCAGACCAGCAGTTTGTCGGCCCACCCTATTGTTTTCTGTATGGGTCATGTTGCTTCATGTTTTATTTCCTGTTAGTAGTTTGTATATGGCCTAGTACTCTAGGTCTGTTTTGTTAATTCCTAATTAATGAAACAAGGTGGTTATATTCCACCTTTTTCTTTTAAAAAAAAGACAATGTGGAGTATAGCCACCATGTTTTATTAATATGATGGTAACGAAACACATTCAGATAACTGGACAACTGTACAACAAAAGAGGAACATAAATAAAATAAACCAGTGAAACCTCAAATAGTCCTGGGAGGGTGGGACAAATTCACGAAACAAAAGCAAAATCTAGAGTACATAAAAACAAACTAGAGATCCCTCCAACAACATCTTTGGAGGGTGGGATTCTCAGTCAAGTGTCGGCCAATCTTTATCTCCTTGTCATCGTACTCATCCACCTGGAAAGCTCTGGCGATCCGCCCCTCCGCCCTGTTGCCGCAGCTGTAGCCCAAAAAGAAATAAGATGCATGATATGAGTTAATATATCATAACTATCACATGTCCTACGAAAGTAAAAGTTATTTCTATTACGATATAAAACTCAGGTCATTGCGGCGATGACGATATACCATGCTTCTTTCATCTCTTCTCAGACACTAGAAAACTTGAGACCTACCCACAAGTCATCGTAGGTCAAGTGGCAGTCATTTGTTCCAAGGGCCCACAGGACCTTGACCTAAACTGCATTACTCCTATGACACTCTATGAACATGTGGTCTCTAAATTCAACGGATGTATTACTGAATTCGCAGTTGGTCACAATGTTAGGTTGTCTTTTAACAAGGTTTTCACGTGTGAGTATTGTATAGTTGAGTACTAGCCAAAGAAAGACCCTAACTTTGATAGGAGCTTTTGCCTTCCAGATTATTGATGATCATCTTGGTCCACATCATGTGAAGTGAATACAATTGCCGAAAGCGAACCATAAAGGTTCCATTATTTTCCAATTTCCATGATCTCCAATCTAGGCCTTGAGAGCATTCCACCCCTGATTGCGCTATATGTAGTTGAAATTCCTCTAACCTAAGTTGGAGTTCCTAATTGAGGCGAGATATGAAAGGATGTCTCCACGACCCTTTTTTTTATGTTTTACCGACCGTGGTGTGTGGCTGGGTTGACTGCTCAAAAAGTTATAGGAACTATTCCTTGAGGGTGTGTGCTCCACACTATTTATCCCACCAGAATTTGGTCGAAAGACCGTTGCCTGTGAAAGAGGTTGCACAACTCTTAGACGACTCATAGGCTTTGGCAACCCCTTTCCATAACCAAGAGACTCTCTTGCCAACACTGAAAACCAGGGTTCGCGTCCCCATCCCATAGTGATATGAATGAATAAACTCCTGCCAACCTTCTCCGTTCGGGTGGAATACTTTCCACCACCATTTTTCAATGACAACCAAGTTCATGTCTCTCAGATCAAATGATGCATAGTCCTCTATGTATCTTCCTCATGCTTGCAAGTGTTATTGTAATATTTGTTGTAGTATCAGTAACTTTTTCTATCAGTTCCTCTAATCATGCAAGTGTTAGTATAGTCGACCGGTAAGTTTCATCAGTGGTGAACAATAGGTGGGAAATGCGAATCTCACTTGCACCCAAAAAAAATCCCCAACATATGAGTTAACAGTGGGTGGATGGGGTGGTTGCAACCTTGTTCCACGGAAAAGAAAAAAAGAAAGGGTTCCTCTAATCATACATATGATATTGTGGTTGAATATCATGATTTGAATTTGCATTATCTCATTTACAAATTTCTTACATCCGTAGTTGTGTTCAAGATCCTCCTAATTTAGATATCATATCTCTACTACTATAATGGGAGAAGGCCTTTGTCCATAACCTAACCCGTGCAGCGCACGTGCAGGTAAAATTTTTTTTTACCCTTTTCATTCCTCCCAAATTTCCTCCACGTGCACAGCACGTGTAATAATACTAGTATACATGATGAATGTAAAATCACAAGGAACATTTTTTTAAAAGTGGGGAATGGAAAAGTTCCTCTAAAATTGTTTTTAACAATTACTGCTACTATTACTATTATTATGGATAATTTTCAGTAAACCTATCACAGATTTCACGAGCATGCAAATTGCCCACCACATATCTATTTGCCAAACTTGGTTGCAGTTTGACTAACTAACTCGGTCAAAATACCCTTTATTTTTTCTTTTCTGATCATTTTACCCTTTCACTTATTTAATTATAGATTCTCTCTCCCTCTTTTACCAAATATATCTCACTAACGGTTAATATTTAATACTTAATACATAATAGAAAACTAAACAAAATTATTATAGATTAATCATATAATGAGGATATATTATTCCATTAATCGTCGCCTACATCAACTAGGATATATTTTGTTGCTAATTATAAGTCAGTTGTAATTTGGATATTAGGGACAAATTTGAATCTTAGGGACTCCACCGCGTCAACTCAAATTTTAAAACTCAATTTGAAATTCAAATCTCTCCCCTACCGCAGCACTCCCAAATCAGAAATCCCCCCCCCCCCCCCCCTCCCCAAATCCCTCCACGGCAGCTCCGACTATCCCGTAGTTCGCCGCTCGTCGCTCCAATTACAAAAATTACAATTTGAAATTACAAAAATTCGCGTAGTTACATATACAATTACAATACCAATTATGATAATGCTTAAAAGACGAGTTGGCTTAGCTCGTGCATATGTGCGCCTGTAGATCTTTAAGCTTATGCTTAAATTAAAGGATCATTTTGTACATTGTGAGGCAATTTGTAGCCTATATAGATGGGGAAATTAATCATTAATCTAATGCACATCAGTGAATGGCCGGCCAGAATAGGGTTAATGTGTTTGAATCATCCGTCAAATTCGTATTCTTCACTGTATCTTTTATGCGCAGCTCCGCCATTTGTCTTAAAACATCATGAGATTCAACCATACAAATTAATTAGCAAACGCCAAAATGATTTTCTATTGATTTCTTTCTTAACTTTACATACATTCTAAGTAGGAAGACAAAATTTCTACATGCATATAAATAAGGCCCCCTTCTCATTCCATTTTCCTCACCTTAACTAACCAATAGAAATTAAGAACATATATAATTGTAATGGCAAACTTAGGAATCTTTATTGTAGTTCTGCTTACCATTGCCGGGGTGGTGAGAGGCCAGCAAGCGTCGGGTGTGAGGGCGACATTCAATGTCTATAACATGGCTGGAATCAACTACAACTTATTTACAGCAAGCGTTTTTTGCGCCTCAACAGATGGTAACATGCCGCTGGGTTGGCGGTCCAAGTACCCGTGGACGGCCTTCTGTGGACCAGCCGGTCCTGCTGTGGCGGAATCCTGCGGCAGATGTTTACTGGTGAGTAATGTAACGATTACCAAATGCTATTAAGCTGCAATTAATAAATATAAACACTACTTTGTAAGAAAAGGGGAAAATAATAAATATAAACACTGCATGTAAGAGAACTGGGGAAAATAAAAAGAAGGGACTACATTGTTATAATCTCTCTACCTTTCGTGAAAATGCATGCAGTAGGTAGATATCGTCCTCAACCTATAACTTCGAAAGGAAGGATGTAAAACCATCAATTATCTTTAAACGCCGCTCTTGATATTACTAGATTTTCTTAGCATGTACAATGGACATATTATTTTAGAATGCTGGTGTTAAGAGCCTCGTTTATTCCCTCAGTACTTTCTTTCTAAAAGAATGAATCTTATTAATTCCCTCGATTCATAGTACTTACTATCAATATCAATATTTAACAACCAATCAAAGAGAGAAATAGCGAAAACCAGAAACAAGCAAACACAAGAACACAACGATTTACGTGGTTCGGCAAAACAAGTGCCTACATCCACAGGGCGGTTGGGGTTTCTTCTACTATTATCACCAATGGGCGAAAACAAACTCTTACAAAGATGACGGCTGCAAAATTCGAATAGAGGTGTTACTCTTTACAAAACCCTAACGGGTGTATTTATAGGAAAACTACTGGGCCTTTCGAAATGGGCCTATTCTGGTTTACAAACCCGCCGACAGTCGACTGGTCTCCTATCAGTCGACTGGTGATTAGTTCTGGACAGTCGACTGAGACATATGCCAGTCGACTGGTGTACCCTGCTGCTGTAACCTTAGCCTTTGGAACTCCTCTGGTCAGTCGACTGAGACCCATAGACCAGTCGACTGGTGTACTGGAACTTTCGATCGCTGCAGTTACAACAGATATCAACAAACTGAATCAGAATCGAGCCATTATCCTACAATCTCCACCTTGGCGAGATCTTCCAAGTTGCCCAAGCAATCTCCAAAATACTCCAAAACAAATGCTCATCATCATACGCAACAAAAACAAACTCCACCTTAGTATGATAACACATACTAACCAAACAAATAGCAAAGCACCATCCCAACCGCCCATGCCAAATCATCAAACATGCAAAATATTAGCCAGGTTCATGCAATGCTTGAACTTGGCTGCCCCAACAATTTTGGTCAACATATCAGCAGGATTATCAGCTGTCCCAATCTTCACCAGAAGAATATCACCATCCTTTATCAAATCACGCACAAAATGATAACGGACATCAATATGTTTGGTCCTCGAATGATGAACTTGGTTCTTCGCTAAATGGATAGCACTCTGACTGTCACAGTGTACCTCCACCTTCTCCCGATGAATTCCCAAGCTCTTCAAAAGTCCATGAATCCAAATGGCTTCCTTCATGGCCTCAGCAACTGCCATGTATTCAGCCTCAGTAGTAGACAATGCTACAGTGGACTGCAAATTGGACCTCCAACTTATAGGTGCTCTAGCCATAGTAAACAAATAGCCTGTAGTAGACCGCCTCTTATCTAGATCACCTGCATAGTCAGAATCAACATAACCCACCAATAGTTTGCTAATATTGTTATCCCTCTCAAACTTCAAACCCACATCTGTGGTGCCACTTATGTACCTCAAAATCCACTTAGCCGCTTGCCAGTGCTCTCTGCCTGGATCATGCATATATCGACTAACCATACTCACCGCCTGAGAGATGTCTGGTCGAGTACAAACCATGGCATACATCAAACTGCCAACCACACTAGTGTAAGGTACATTAGCCATATACTGTCTCTCTTCATCTGTACTTGGAGACTGAGAAGCACTAATTCTGAAATGAGTGGCTAAGGGTGTACTGACTGGTTTAGTTTTCTCATCTATACCAAACCGTTTCAGCACCTTCAAGAGATATTGCTTCTGTGTCAAACTCACTATGCCCTTTGCTCTGTCTCTAGCTATCTCCATCCCAAGTATCTTCTTGGCTTCATCAAGATCCTTCATCTCGAATTCAGAACTCAGCTGATTCTTCAAATTTTGAATCTCCTTAGCATTTTTAGAGGCAATCAACATGTCATCCACATATAATAACAGATATATGAAAGAGCTATCCTGCAATTTTCTGAAGTAGACACAATGATCATACTCACTTCTGGAATATCTCTACACTTTCATAAACTGATCAAACCTCAAATATCACTGCCTTGGAGATTACTTCAACCCATAGAGAGACTTTTTCAACCTGCAAACATAATTTTCCTTCCCAGCAGTCTTAAACCCATCTGGCTGCAACATATAAATTTCTTCATCTAGGTCCCCATGTAAGAATGCAGTCTTCACATCCATCTGTGTCAATTCAAGATCAAACTGTGCTACCAATGCCAACAAAATCCGAATTGAAGGATGCTTCACAACCGAAGAGAACACTTCATTATAGTCAATTCCTTCCTGTTGAGCATACCCCTTTGCAACTAGTCTAGCCTTGAACCGAACACTGTCCTTTGGACCTTCTTTCTTCGTATATACCCACTTGCAACCGATGGCTTTCTTCCCCTTTGGCAATTGCACTAGATCCCAAGTCTTGTTCTTATGAAGAGAGTTCATCTCTTCATCCATAGCAACTTTCCAATCTGCATTTTCAGAACTTCTAGTGGCTTCTTTGAAGTTGGAGGGAACTTCATCATCAACAATGGGAAGAGCAAATGCAACTGTTTCTGTAAAGCGAGATGGTCGTCTGATATCTCTTCTTTGCCTTCTTGCTGCAATTGATTCTTCTTGCTGGGGAGGGTCTTGGATAGGAATTTCTTCCTCATTCTCAGTATCAACCACATCATCTTCATTTTGGGCAGGAGTAGAATTTTCAACTGAAAGCTTTTCTAACTCCACCTGTTGGAGAACTCTCGCACCAGTCGACTGAGAGCACTTGTCAGTCGACTGTCCCGAGCTAATCTTCTGCTTCTCTTGATCACCAGTCGACTGAGGATGAGTCCCAGTCGACTGTCCCGAGCTACTCATGCTGGTCTCATCAAAGGTAACATCCCTGCTGATTACTAATTTTTTCTGTTCTGGACACCACAACCTGTAACCTTTGACACCAGTACTAAAACCAACAAATATAGCCTTTTTGGCTCTTGCATCAAGTTTAGTTTCAGTTACATGAAAATAAGCAGGACAACCAAATATATGCAAAAAACTATAATCAGATGCAGGTTTACCACTCCATACCTCAATAGGCGTTTTGCCTTCAAGTGCTGCTGATGGTAAACGGTTGACAATGTGGCTTGCATATATAACAGCTTCTGCCCAAAATGTCTTCTTCAATCCAGACTGTGCTAGCATACATCTCACCTTCTCAAGTAAGGTTCTGTTCATCCTTTCTGCAATCCCATTTTGTTGTGGAGTCTTCCTAACTGTGAAGTGCCTCTGGATCCCTTCATCTTCACACAATTTCAGAAACGGATCGTTCTTGTATTCCCCTCCATTATCTGACCTCAGAACCTTAATCTTCCGTCCAGTCTGGTTTTCAACTTTCTTCTTCCAGCTTGTGAACAATGTCAAAACTTCATCTTTGTGTTTCATGGTATATACCCAAACTCGTCTGGAGTAGTCATCAACAAATGTAACAAACCAGTGTCTACCACTCATAGAAGGTGTCTGAGTAGGGCCCCAAATGTCTGTGTGCACATAATCGAGGATACCCTTTGTCTGATGTACAGCTGTACCAAATCTCACCCTGGTTTGCTTACCTAATACACAATGTTCACAAAATTCCAGCTTGCAACCTTTAGCATCTTTAAGCAATTCTTGCTTCACAAGCCCCTGCAAGGCCTTTTCTCCTGCATGCCCGAGTCGCATATGCCACAACCTAGTAGAGTCGGGAACAACCTGTTTAGGCTTTTCAGTTACACTGGCAGCCTGACCCAAATACATTTTTCCCTGCAAGAAAAACAAGTTCCTTTTTCTTTGCCCTTTCATCACCACGAGTGATCCGCTAGTCACCTTCAGAATGCCACCTTCACTAGCAAATTTCATTCCACTGACCTCCAAAACACCAAGTGAAATCAAATTCTTTTTCAAATCTGGAACATACCATACATCTGAAAGCTCCCTAATAAGACCATCGTGCATTAACAATTCAATCTTCCCGATTCCTACCTTCTTACAAGGTGCATCATTTCCCATCAAAACTACCCCACCATCCATATACTCTAAAGAAGTAAACCACTCCTTTTTCCAAGACATATGATAGGAGGCTGCTGTATCAAGAAACCATACTTCTTGATAAAGTGAGGGACTAGCAGCAAGAGCAAAGGAAAAAATCATCATCACTATCTAAATTATCAACAGTCACATTTGCAGTCGAATTTCCCTTATTTCGTAGCTTCGGACAATCCTTTTTCCAATGCCCCTTCTCATGACAGAAAGCACATTCATCTCTGGCTGGTATCTTTCTGTCCTTTGAAACTCCTCTCGATCTGAAATGAGATTTGTTTCCTTTATTCCCAGATTTGGTCTCAGATCTGGTCTCAGTTCTGCCCCTTACAATCAATGCTTCAGAAGTTTCTCTATCAACCATTTTATCCCTTCTCCTAGTTTCATTATTCAACAGAGCATTTGCAACATCTTCATATTTAACAGTATCTTTTCCATATATTAAAGTTGTTGCTAAATGATCATAACATTCGGGTAATGAATTCAACAGAATTAGGGCTTTATCTTCATCTTTAATTTGCTCATCCAAATTTAACAAATCAGCCAATAATTTATTAAATGATTCAACATGAGCGTTCATAGACATACCTTCAGTATAGGTGAAGCGAAAAAGTCTCTTCTTCAAATATAGCCGATTCTCCAAACTTTTCCTCATGTATTTGTCTTCGAGTTTCTTCCACAACACCGCAGCAATGGTATCCCTCATCAAATCGTACTTCTGAGCCTTCGCGATAAAGAGCCGAATAGTCCCACACGCAACTCGGTTCAACTTCTTCCAATCTACATCGGACATATTCTTTGGTTTTTCTTCCTCCAAAGCAACATCTTGTTCTTGTTGAACCAGAACATCCAACACCTCACACTGCCACATCCCGAAATTGTTTGTTCCATCAAATTTTTCAACTTCAAATTTTGCGTTGTGAATCGTTGTTCTGGAAGAACTTGATCCCGCAACATCCTTGGTTGCATCTGCTTCACTCACCATCTCCCTCTAGGTCGAACCCGACGCTCTGATACCACTTGTTGTGCGGAATACGAATTAACAACCAATCAAATAGAGAAATAGCGAAAACCAGAAACAAGCAAACACAAGAACACAACGATTTACGTGGTTCGGCAAAACAAGTGCCTACATCCACAGGGCGGTTGGGGTTTCTTCTACTATTATCACCAATGGGCGAAAACAAACCCTTACAAAGATGACGGCTGCAAAATTCGAATAGAGGTGTTACTCTTTACAAAATCCTAACGGGTGTATTTATAGGAAAACTACTGGGCCTTTCGAAATGGGCTTATTCTGGTTTACAAACCCGCCGACAGTCGACTGGTCTCCTATCAGTCGACTGGTGATTAGTTCTGGACAGTCGACTGAGACATATGCCAGTCGACTGGTGTACCCTGCTGCTGTAACCTTAGCCTTTGGAACTCCTCTGGTCAGTCGACTGAGACCCATAGACCAGTCGACTGGTGTACTGGAACTTTCGATCGCTGTAGTTACAACAGATATCAACAAACTGAACCAGAATCGAGCCATTATCCTACACATGTAAGAAAACTGGGGAAAATAAAAAGAAGGGACTACATTGTTATAATCTCTCTACCTTTCGTGAAAATGCATGCAGTAGGTAGATATCGTCCTCAACCTATAACTTCGAAAGGAAGGATGTAAAACCATCAATTATCTTTAAACGCCGCTCTTGATATTACTAGATTTTCTTAGCATGTACAATGGACATATTATTTTAGAATGCTGGTGTCAAGAGCCTCGTTTATTCCCTCAGTACTTTCTTTATAAAAGAATGAATCTTATTAATTCCCTCGATTCATAGTACTTACTATCAATATCAATATTTAATGTTGCGTACAATTGAACTACAGATAAAGATGAAAAAAACACATATGATTGATCCAACATGTCCAGACAACCGTATCCGCTCTGTCGCTCTAGTTATATTAGCTCCAGTTATGACAAACTAGCTAGTTCTTGTGGCACGTGGATTGCACGGATAGATTTAGTTTTTTTTTCTTTTGTTTGTTCGACAACAGATGCGGCACACAGACAACCTCCCAACTTTTGTGATTGAAAACGGTGGGTACTAACCCCCCGCGCTTCATTAACGAGATTTTAACCGAACATGACAATCAAGCACGATAGATGATATTCATGCGTCCCAACAAGGGGCCATGATACTCATCCCCCAACAATATAAGCCTCCATCCCTTACAGAGAAGCCCCCTCCCAAAAAAGAAATAATTACAACTGATAGGATGAATCCGTAAGTCGGAACATCCCAAAAAAGTCTAAACTCCTCCACTCCGTCCTCAGATCACTCCCCAACCTATGTCCCCCCTTCCTCCTCAGACTCAGCTTCATAGTTAGATGAACTGATATCTGCATATACACATCTTTAATCTTCTTTGTTGCTTCCGCACCTGCCGTTTGAGACCAAATTTTGATATTAGCAATAATAATGAAAAAAAGTTGTTGATGCATTATGTGTTTGTGCGTAGGCCTGAAGATTCTATTGTTCCTTTCTAACCAAATACCCCAGCAAATGACGGCCCCCCAATTTCCCATACAACTATTTGGTCTTTACGTACATTGATGTCCCTCCATGCCCCCAGATGTCATTAATCATCTCGGGGGGGGGGGGGGGGGGGGGGGGGGGGGGGGGGGGGGGCATATGCTTAGTCGCACTAAAAGGTCCCCCCCAGATTGCCCTAGCGTACCGGCACTAAACCAGAAGATGATCCACCGTCTCGCAGTCCAGTACACACATAACACAAATCCCTGGGCCCTGCCACTTTCGCTTTGCCAAGTTAGAATCACTTTCCTGCTCGCCAGCCGGTTGAAGATTCTAACCTTTAGTGGAACTTTAACCCTCCATATCAGCTCATGTGTTCGCACGCCCCCATCATTTAACCATTTATAAGTGGATTTTACAGAGAATCCACCACAATCCCTCCTGCCCAGGAGACCTTGTCCTCAGTGTCCTCTTCCGTTGGCTTCCAATCCTGTAGGAACAGAATTAGTTCCTCTTTTTATTTTCTAGCCTCCGTGCTCATCCTGCCCGTTATTCTTGGCTTCCATTCTCCATTTCTCCAATTTCTTGCTACCCAGTTGTATTTATCCATGGCCATTTTATAAAAATCTAGAAATCTTCTCTTAAAATTAATAGGGCCGTCTTTCCAGAAACATATAGTATTCCCCTTGCCACAAGAAAATGTAGCCCCAGCTAGAAAGATTGCACGACTTCGTGTAACCCCTCGCCGAAACCCAGGACGCCAGATTTTTCGGCTTCCTATGCATACAACCCTTTTTTATGTAAGTTTTCTCTATTAGTGTTGCCCATTTTGCTTTTGCCTTAACTTTGAGCTTCCACCACCATTTACAAAGTAAAGCTTGGTTCATTTGTCTGAGGTTTAGCACCCCCAACCCACCGAATTCTTTTCGTCTACAAACGATCCCTCATCTGATTAACGAGTATCCTTTTCCATCAGAGCCCGAACCGTGCCAAAGAAAATGTCTTCTTAATCTGTCAATTTTTTTGACAACCCATCTCGATATCTCGAAGAATGATAGGAAATATAATGGGCTGGCGCTAATGACTGAATTTAGTAGCACCAGCCTTCCACCGAAGGACAACATCTTCCCCTTCCATCCCTCCAGTCTATTCGCTATCTTCTCAATAATATCGTTCCAATCTACCCTTCTAAGTTTCCCCGCACCAATTGGCAGGCCCAAGTATTTAATTGGAAGCGACTGAATCGAGCAATTGAGAATGTTCGCAATTTCAACCCCTGAATCCCCCGTATCTCCCAATAAAGTGATGGTGCTTTTATGAAAGTTTACCTTAAGGCCCGACCATGCTTCAAAAAGATATAGTCCCCACTTCAGAAGTGTAGCCTGAGCAATGTCACACTCTCCGAAAATCAAAGTGTCGTCCGCATACTGAATGTTCATCACTGCGAATGCCCCCCTCCTCATACTCAACCCATTAATCAGTCCCTGTTCTCTATAAGACTGAAGCATCTTATGTAGTCCATCAGCCACCATGGTGAAGAGCAATGGTGAAAGTGGATCCCCCTGCCTAAGGCCCCGCCTACACCTAATTTCCTTACCCGGTTTCCCATTGACCAATACCATAACCTTGGCCGTTCCAAGCCATGTCTTGATCCAACCGATCCACCTGTCCCCAAACCTTCGTCTACTGAGAATTTCCAGTAAACATTTCCATTCCACTTTGTCGTAGGCTTACTGGAAGTCTAACTTTAGCAGAAACCCCGGCTTGTTACGTCGCTTACAATCTTGGATAACTTCCTGAACCAGTGCCACCCCCTCTAGAATATCCCTTCCGACAATAAACCCTGTCTGATAATCCTCGATGATATTCCCGATCAGGCATCTTAGCCTATTAGCGAGGGTCCTTGTAATAATCTTAACCGAGCAGTTGATCAAGTTGATCGGTCTAAAGTCCCCAATAGTTGTAGCCTCCTTTTCCTTAGGGATTAAGCAGACGTTGGCATAGTTCAACCTACCCAAATCCACTGTCCCCTCGTAGAAGGCATTCATGATGTCCATGATATCCATCTTAAGAATGTCCCAGAATTCCTTGTAAAAGAAAACTGGGAATCCATCTGGACCTGGAGCCTTATCCTGACCCATACCCCATATTGCCATCTTAACTTCCTCCATGGTGAATGGATTTTGCAGTGCCGCTACACGGCCCTGAACAGCATCCGTCAATGGTTCCCAAAGATTTTCTACTGATTCGCACAAGCTCTCCCTGTTATTCCCAAATAGTTCCCTGAACGTCTCATGAACGTGCCTTTCAATTTGGCATTCCTCAGTTACTGTGTTTCCGTCAAGGAGTGGATAAAGTTGTTCCTACGACACATACTTGTGATCTTGTGAAAGTATTTAGTGTTAGCATCCCCTTCTGATAACCATTTTACCCTTGACCTTTGGCGCCACATGATTACTTCCTTGTTATAGATTTTCAAGATATCCTGCCTACATACCGATAATCTCCCATATTGGTTATTATCCAGACCTTCCGCTTCCTCCTTCTTTTCCAGATCCTCAATCTCTTTTAGCATGGATTCCTTCCACTGGAGCACATTCCCAAATTTAACTCAATTCCACCTTTTAAGCCTTCTTCTGAGTCTAGCCATTTTCTTTACCAGCCTCGTTGCTGGATCCACCTGGGTAATAGCTCCTTCCCAACTGTTTTGTACCAACTCATGACACTCCTTATTAGTCAACTACATTTTTTCGAATCGGAAGATATTTGAATGTCGCCTCCCTTCCTCTCCTGTGCCAATGATGATCGGTACGTGGTCTGAGGTATTGCGAATGCAAGATCTGGACATCGCCATAGGAATTTCGTTTCCCAGTCCGTAGAAACCAGTATGCGGTCTAGTTTTGCAACAATAGGATCCTTTCTCCAGTTAGACCATGTAAATCGTCTATCATTGACCGGAATTTCCATCAGCATTAAGTTGGAAATTACTTTGTTGAACTTAATACTGTCGTGTCCGTTACCCCTCCCTCCGCTTCTTTCATGTGAGTGCCTGACCAAATTAAAGTCGCCTCCTAACATCCATGGCAAGCTCCACTTCCTCCTGATGGAAAGTAGTTCATCCCAGAATTCCTGTCTATGGCTTCTGACATTAGGCCCATACACTGCCATGACAACCTGTTTCCACCCGTCCCTCTTTCTCTGTATCACAATTGATACAGAGAAATTACCAACCTAGTCATCCAGTAAATCAAAATTACTGGTATTGATCCCAACCATAATCCCCCCTGACGCTCCTATAGCGTCCCTGAATCTCCATTTTGTAATGTGGTTCAGCTTTAAACCTCTAAGAAACATGTCTGTTGGTTGAGACACTTTTGTCTCTTTCAGGCAGACCACATCAGTGTTGTTATTTCTAATTACTTCCCCCACCATCCTGTCAAGCCCTCTAACATTCCAAAAAATGACGTTAAACATTAACAATGCTAGTCCCCTCCCCTTCCCCCTGATGAGTTGCCCCCAGCTCAATCAAGTTTTGGGAAATGCGTTCCTCCTCCAAGTCCCCCCTTTATCACCCTCCGGACTTTAAAAATATTTTCCATTTCCCTACCCTGAAAGACCTCAATAATGTTCGTCTGTGCATCATGACAAGTATGCAGATTAATCTCGTAAGCATGTGCTAATTGAATTAACATGAAATCAGGGAGTGAACCGAAAATAGATATAGGTGAGTGTTTACCTGCTAAGTTTTCGTAGCTCTTTCGATTGCCCACCCTTTGATAAATTTCTTTAATCATCATCAGTTTGTCCCCCTTGCTACGCTGTCTGTCACCCCGTCTAAAATCCTCCTTAGCTTTTCAAAATTTTCCCCTTGTTTTGCAGTCGCTTCTACCCTTGGTGTCTCTTCAAACTCCCTCCCATTCCCGGCCTCTTCCCCTGTCTCCGGTACCTCAGAAGCCAATGAATCACTGTCTGAACCAGAGGACCTGTCCGATAGATCTCTTTTCTCCGTCACCCAGTGGCCCAAAATTGACTTAACCCTCTTCTTAATCTCTCTTTTGCACTCTCTTTTCGACCTCTTGTTTGAGTAGTGCTTCGATCTTTGCCCCTTCCACTTCTTCCGCTATCTCTTCTAATCTCCGAGAGCCAGTTTTATATACCAGTGCTTCTCCCCCATTCGCCTCCTCAGACCCAACCCCTGCACTACGTAGGCTTACGTGTAGGTTAAAGCAAGGGGCAATTTCATTAATCCTCGTTACCAGACTTGCTTTTGAAGCAGGCCCATCTTCAAAGCCCAAAGAGGCTTGGCCCACAATTTCCGGAGCCAGAATAACCCTCGAAGCCGGCCCCTCTTCACATCCCAGATTAGCTTGGCCCATCGAATTTGGCGCTTCTTTTTGAATATCTGCTTTTTTACCCATCCCTTCCACGTCACTCCTCAACCTGTCGCTACTCGTACTAGCTAAGATTAGCTTCATGGGCCCCTCCAGACCACCCTGGCTTATACCTGTAATGTGGCTTGTAACAATTGCGTGAAAGGGAGCTGAAGCGTGAGGGTACGTCGCCGCATACTCGTCCAATCCCTCGAATTGTACACTGCCAACTGTACAACCTCGTTGATGTGGTTGCATGGTGGGACCCCCTCCTCTGTGCAGTAGAGTAGTAGATTTTCCAAACGAAAATTCCTCTGTCAAGTTGGATCTTCAGTCATTTCGAACTCCCATGACAAGTTGGATGTTGTTTCGTTGAACCGGTTCAAGAGTTATTTTCGGTTTGCCTCCCTTGAACCGGTCGTCTTCTTCCTCAGGACCTGCCTTCTCGCCCACAGAGAACTCAGGCTCTTTGGTCTCCACCTCCGCGAACAGCTGTTTAGCCACCGGCTTTTTGCTCCCCTCCCCCACCGTAATCGGTTGAGCCGCTTCTTCCTCGATGGTGACCTCCACTAGGTAGCACAAGTTTTCCACCATAGTCTTTATCAACGTCGGAATGTGGTGAATACCATGGCACCCAATCCGAACTCTGGCGTAGCCCCGTATTCGCTTCTCCGTCATTTCCCAACTTTTATACCGTGACAACCTCCCAACTTTTATCATTATAATAACAGGGCTGCAAGAAGGCTTATGGCGACCCTTCTCATCTTCAACAAGTGTACGTGTCTTACTTTAAACACACTATGCCATGTTTGAAATCGAGTTAGATAGAGATAGCCAGGTAATAAAACACTTTCAGTACTGTGTTTATTTCCGACCTAAGCATTCTTCCAAGTACATCCACATCCAACATACAGGACCTATAAATATATACTGCATGTGCCTTTTCATACAGAAACATGCTATAATCTTCAAAATTGATGTATATAATATTGTACTATAATCTTCAATACTGGTGTATATAACATACTATAATCTTCAATATTGATGTATATATCAATATGTGTGTAGATTCAATGTGCCATTTCATTTCTAAAATATCTACAATAAAATTAAAACTGCACCATTTGTTGATATCTATACGACTATAAAAAGCACGAGTTTAAATCATCTAACGGTCCATATTTAACTTTGCCGTATGTCAAGAGAAAATTATAGCCATTCATTTTGATCATGATCAAAATGTTATAATTAATAAATGGGGCTCTCTGAAATAATCAAAAAATAAAAAATAAAATAAGAGAACGACGCACCCCGAAAAGCAAGTATTTAACAATATAAGAAAAGATTAAAACAAAAATGGATATAGAAAGTATTGTAATTTTGCTAAATAAAAGAATATTAAAATGGAAAAAAATCATCTAAATATTTACCCGACAATGAAAAGAAAAAAGCAAATTTACTGAAGTGGAATGTTGATTGTGCATTACCACATCACCTAGTGCACAAAAATTTATGAACTAACTTTGCGTATAACATTGCTCAATTTTCATACTCAACCTGTCAACCAAGTGCGAAGAAAAATCCATCAAATATGAAAACTACTTCATTGTCTACTACATTTCAAATGGGTCATTTAAATGGAAAAATGTTTACCACATTTCAAATGGATCATATTAAATGGAAAAAGTTATTGCTTGTTTGTAAAACATATATACTGTCACTTTTAACGAAACTAAGAAGAAACAAACAAGAAGAAAAAACAATCAAATCTCCGCAGAATTAGTACGCATTTTTTTTGATTAAAAAGATGACTGAGTCATCGCTTCATTAAAAAGACATTAACGAAACAGATAATAAGAGTACATCAGATAGCCCGCAGGCTATTAGCAACAATGTTCAGCTGAATATGAAACTACAGACTGAACAACAACCAAAATACATCAAAATAAAGATACATCAATATAACCCAACACAGAGTAATGTCAGTCGCTGATATGGTCAACCCCCTGTCTAAGAACTACTCCTCCTCCCCCAGGCGCATTTTCTTTCTGGAGCTGCGGAGCCCTGCCCATTCATAACAACATAATTTAATTTTGTGCATCAAAAAGGAAAGTCTATGATTAACGCTATTGAAACAATAATCATTACGATCTAGCCATAGGTTACACAAAATAGAGGCCACCTCCGACTCCCACTCTAACCTTACATCCTTTCTAACCCTGTTTGATCTAATGTCCCCCCAGACCTCTCCACTAGACCGTGGACACTGTAACACTCCGTACGTTTGATTTACTTTCCCCCAGACCCATCTCGCTCTATGGCAATTGAATAGTATATGGTTCGTGTCTTCTTCATGATTAAGGCATCTATTACATATAACGTTGATCGTAATTCCCCGCTTCCTCAGATTAACCTTGGACAGAATCGCGTCGTTCTCTACCAACCACAAGAAAACTTTCACTTTAGACGGAACGTCGATACCCCATATGACATTAGCTGCTTCATTTCTCAATCCTCCATCATTTAACCATTTATAAAGTGAGGATACCCAAAACATGCGATTAGCCTCCAACATCCACCATCTTTCGTCCTCCACCTGTTGGGTGTAATTTCCTTCTCTGCGGATGAAATTGTTGACCATCTGAAGTTGGTCAATTGAGTCTTGATCCAGAACGTCCTTGACCTCTAGTCTTAATCTTTTGTTCTTCCAAACGTCATTCACAAGTGTGTCATTGTTGAGGACCGCTTCTGCAGCTAATGGGAACATTCCCATCAGCGAGTTATAGCCACACCACTTGTCTTTCCAAAATCTCATGTCCTTGCCATTCTTAACCCTATAAAGGGTGTTGCTATGGTAAACATCGCCAGTTTTGTACACCCCTTTCCAAAAAAAGGATTTTTTGCTGTTGATACCCTTTCCCCCATATCTAAATTTCTTCCTCGCCCGATAGTTGGTGAGGGACTTACACCACCAATTGTTTCGTCGGTTAGCCAACTTCCACCACCACTTACTTAACAGGGCATTGTTCATATCCCTAAGGTTAATGATTCCCAATCCTCCATACTCTTTCCTTTTGCAAACTCTCCCCCAGCTAATGAGGTGGATCCCTTTCGCCCCCTCGTTGGCTCCTTTCCAAAGGAATCTCCTTCTACATCTGTCTAATTTGTGAATTACCCATGCCGGTAACTCGTAAATGGATATGAGATAGATAGGGATGCTGTTGATGACTGAATTCAACAGAGTGATCCGTCCTCCTAGAGTTAAATATCTCCCCTTCCAACCCGCTAGCCTTTTCTCAATCCTATCTATAAGGGGTTGCCAATCTTCCCTCGAATGTTTCCCTGGTCGGATAGGAATCCCTAGATATGTAAGAGGGAACTCTCCCTTATTGCATCCTAGCATTTGTTGGATCGTTGTGATTGGAACGGAACATTTGTCACTGAGCTGGATGACACAGCTCTTATTGAAGTTGACCTGCATGCCAGACCAAGCCTCGAAACACTTCAGGACCGCACCCATCGAAATGATATCCTCCTTTGAGGCCGAACCAAACAATAACATGTCATCGGCGTACTGAAGAATAGATATAGGGTTGTTAAAACCTTTGATAGCAATGCCGAAGTGACCCCTCTTATCTATGCCATTAGCAATCATCTCTGCCAACCCATCTGCTACTAAGGCAAATAGCATCGACGAGAGAGGATCCCCTTGTCTAAGCCCTCTCTTACATCTTATTTCTTTTCTCAGAATTAGTACGCGTTATAGATAAAGATAAATAAAAGGAAAATATTATAAAAATTGAAATATGAAACGTATTTGGTAGGGAATAACAATATTTGAATAGGAAAAAGAAAATGATGAATGAAAGCATCCTTCTATTTGACACTTAAGAAAAGACGAGTATAAATCGAAAAAACTTAAAAAATTGACCCAAAAAGTTACAAAAAATCTGTATCCAACATAATGAATAAATATATAATCTCTTCTTTATGTGAAAATAAAATGAAAAGAATATAAATATGATAGAGTGTGGTAATTGATCTTCACTGGGAATTAGTGACATGCATCAATGGCACTACTCTTCTTCAAGCTCTCTTTCTCTCTACCGCTCCTCTCCCTCTTGCTTTATTTCCATTCTTATTTTGCTTCAAACAACAAGTCAAGAGGATTTTTACACAAAATAAAGTTTGTATTTCTTTTCCCCGGGTTTCCTGTACTCATACATATTATGGTCTATAATTTTCTTTTGAAGGGAACAAGGTCTATAAATTTATTAAAGTTAAATAGTAAACAAGTGAGCATTTCTACATGAATCAAGTACTATGCAAATTACAGATGTATTTTATATTTCATTCTTTGAATATTTAATTTTTTCGTGCATTTGCACGTGTGTGTTTTACTAGTATATGTAAGTACTTCAATCCTCTTCTGAATTTTATGAAAAGTATTAATTACATGCATGTGCACTCCAAGTATATAATTATATATCATTGATTAAGTTTTGGGTAATATATGTATGATGTAGGTGACAAACAGTGAGACGGGTGCCCAAGCAGTCGTGAGAATAGTGGATCAGTGCAGCAATGGAGGGCTGGACTTAGAGGAAGGAGTATTTGCTCGTCTGGACTCCAACCAACAGGGCAATGCACAAGGCCATTTGATCGTGGACTACGAATTTGTCGACTGCGGAGACTAAAGGGATCAATGCTGAGGATTTGATTTCTACCTATGCGCAAATGAACCCACGAAGCCTCACGGCATAACACTTAAACCATTCCAATTGTTCTTAACGTTTGAATTGTTTTGTTTTTGTTTAGATAGAGGTGCATTTTTGTTTCCCTTTCAATATTATTGCAATCCTCTCCTTAATTTCTCAGTGTTAGTCAAACATAATGAATTTTAGTAAATAGCTCTTAAGTCTTAAGGGGCTCCATCCTCCATGAAAACCCGTTCATGTTTATTTATGATCACTAAATAAATATGTAAATTAATGCAACTTCATGGAATTAATTATCGATTCTTCTTCAAAATAATTACGGATCCTTCATGTTTATTTATGATCACTAAATAAACATGTAAATTGATGAAAGTTTGTTCATGTTAAACATACTCAAGATGGAGTTTCCAGGTTATGCCGAGTTTAATAGAAACAGCTAAGAAAAGATTACAGCCATTAAACTATGAACTGAAGATCGTTAAATTTAGGAAATAGGAATGAAGGAAAAGTTCAGACTGACTTACCTTTAAAATAGGAGAAACATGGCAGAATTCCAGTGTGCAGTTCGGCATACCATCCTTACGATTCAGAATGTTTTTTTTTTTTTTTTTGATAAAAAGACGACTAATGTCGCCGCTTCATTAAAAAGAAATTAACGAAACAGGAATAGTAAATACATATAGTGCCCGAAGGCGAAAGCCACCTAATAGTCTCATCCTGACGGAACACTCCGCCGAATATCCAAAATACAACAAACTGACTAAGCATCTAATACATCTGACCAAAAACTGGAGGACCCTTTCCCAGAAATGCAAGGTCCCCCTGCAAGCAGTCTACTCCTCCTCCTGTCCTGATCGCATCTTCTTCCTGGATCTGTTCAGCCCTGTCCATTCATAACAACATAAGTGAATTTTGTGCAACAACGATGAAAGTGAATGACGAACGCTATTGAAACAGTAGTCGTTACGGTCTAGCCATAAGTTCCACAGGATGGATGCAACAGAAATGTCCCACTGTAATCTATTTTCTTTTCTAATCCTGTTAGATCTAATATCCCCCCAAACCTCTGCACTAGACGTAGGACAATGTAAAACCCCAAACTTTGTACCCACTTCTCTCCAGACCCAAGTTGCTCTATGACAATTGAATAAGATGTGGTTCGTATCTTCTTCTTGGACCGAACACGTGGTACACATAGCAGTATCCACGATTCTCCGCTTCCTCAAATTAACCCTGGACAAAATAGCGTCATGCTCTACCAACCAAAGAAAAACTTTCACCCTGGGCGGGACACCGATACTCCAAATTACATAAGTAATGCCGTTTCTAATACCTCCATCGTTCAGCCTTTTGTATAACGAAGAAACCGAGAACTTGCAATTAGTCTCCAACGTCCACCATCGCTCGTCTTCCGTTTGCAGGGTGTATATTCCTTCTAAGCGAATGTAGTTATTCACCATCTGTAATTGACTCAGCTCTTCCTGATCCAATTGATCTTTGACCTCTAATCTGAGCTTGTCGTTCCTCCAAACATCGGACACCAGTGAATCAATGTTCAGAGTTGCCTGTGCCGCTGCAGGGAAAAGGCTCATAAGGGAGTTATTGCCACACCACCTGTCTTTCCAAAATCTTGTACTTTTCCCGTCTTTGATCCTACAGATAGTGTTGTCGTGATAGATCTCACCCGTCCTGTACACCCCCCTTCCAAAAGAAGGATTTTCTACTATGGATGGCTTTTCCCCCAAACCTGAATTTTTTCCTAGTCCTGTAGTTAGTTAGGGACTACGATTCAGAATGTTATCTAACTGAAGAAGAAAAAAGAAATAGTTTATAATTATACATAGCAGGCTATAAGAATATGCAGCCAAAACTTAGTCAGTTGGAATGAACCAACTCTGCATGCAGTCAAGGATCAGAAGAGCATTCTCTTATTTAGGCAGGCAATGAAATATCGTCACAAAGAATTAACAGCTCAGTTATGTCAATAAAATGAATATCACAATCCAGGAATAACAAACAGTTGAAGTGAAGAAACAGTACAGGATCCACATCTCCAAACAGGTAGTATGAAATAATCATGCATGAAATGCTGTTGAATGTTATCTATATAATGGTGTAAGGACTGAACCACAAGCAAATGCAGAACTATCGGGATAGTTTACCAGTGCATATAGATGTAAGACTGGACTTTGATAATAAAAAAAAATCATATTTGCCGAAGATAGAAGACAATGTAGAAAAAAATGGATTTCTTTGATTTTCAAACATGGGGCGAGTTATGTGTAACTTTTTTTTTCTCCTTGAGTAAGAAAGTATTATGTTCCTAAACATATCAATGTTATATGCATAAAGAATAATTTGAAGAGGATATGTGCATTTTCTTCGTACATATATATTGAGGAAGAAATTCCTCTCAATTTCATGGTTCATAACAATATTTCAAAATTTCAGCCCCTCGCTTACTCTAATATGCATACATGCAATTTCATCAGCTTGTATTGTTTTATTTCACCAATCTTATGTGAGTTGTGAGTTGCACTAGACACCATGTTTCATTATCTATTTGACTAAATGCTAATGGAATGGTGCGCAGCTTCTGCTTTTCATCCTCCAATCCGAACACCAGTAGTTAAATAAAAACCAAAGACGGAAAAACAGAGCAAGATCTAACACACACAAAAATAACTGTTCATGCTGTTTTGTATTTTAGCTAAAGACCTTTCTTCTGTTGTCCTTTTAATCAAAAAGAAAAAATAGACAAATTGCTATTCATGCTATGCTCATAGATGAATGACAATATAAGCCAAAAATATATCATCATTTGCTTTCATGTGTTAACTTCAATGATGCCGAATTTGCAGATTATTATTTTCTACAGACAAAATGTAATAATATATCATCATTACTGCTTGAAATGAAGGAATTGTTCCTTGTGTTGTCAGGCTAACTACATTATGATGCAGTCATCTCTAAGCTGTATAGCACACACTAATTATATAGATGAATAAAACAGAGCATAAGTTTATATCCGAAGTAGATCTTGGCTAGCCAGTTTAGGTTACTTGTGCATGATCCATCAAAGTAGCAACATCCTTGTACACAATTTTTTTCGTTCAAAAAAACATCTTTGTACATAATTCTTTCATCTTGCCATGAAACAACAACAATTATAGTAAGCAGAGATATAACCAACATACAAAATATGCAAAAATCCAAAGATTTTCAATTGATTCCTTTGATAACCTACATGCATTCTTAGTGGAATATTAAAACTAGTTCCTTAAACTTTGTATATAAAGACCTTGTTCTTCTAATTCCCTCACCGCATGCACTGAAACATCTATATAATTGAGGCCAGTCTTAAATAAGACCGTAGTTAATGTTAACTTAGGCCTCTTCATAGTACTCCTGTTCACCGTTGCTGGGATGGCAACAGGGCGACAAGCTTCAATGGGAGGGTGACATTCAATATCTACAAACATGACGAAAATCAACTGACTTTTCTACAGGGAGTGCACTTTGCGAGCATCAGATGGTAACATAACACTAGAGTGGTGGATGAAGTACCCGTGGACGACCTTTGTGGGCCTGCTGGGCCTGATTCCTGTGGTAAATGTTTAGTGGTGAGTTTGTAATGGTTCAGAAATCTATCCATCCATTCTTGATCTCAGACTATCTATTTCATATCATTGTTTTATATAGCAACCAACAAAAGAACTAAGTTATTATGTCTCACCCTCTTTCTCTCTTATGAAAATTCATGAAAACAATGCTTCTATTATTACTTCACATTAGTTTAATCAACCACGTATACTCTTTGCGTAAACTACGAGTTCTGTAGACATGATTTATGAGGCAGACATTATCAAAACAATAACTTCTGCTAACACATACTTGTTTTTGTTATAAATCACACTTAAGAGCCTCATTTATTTCCTCAATGCTTTCTTAATTTCTTGATAAAAGGATAAAGAAATTATTCCCTCGGGACATAATAATTGTCATTAGTTTTATGTTCATACAAGTCGTTGTTCCAAATAAAGATGAAACAATCATCTGCAAACATGCCATTTGTCCAGACAAGCTTACAAACTCAAACTCACTAATTAGTAATTATAAAAACCAGTACTGGATCGCACGGCACATGGACTACCCGTGTACTTTTTGTTGGGTTTATGTCTTGCATGCTAGATTGGATAAAGAAGACGATGAGACGATGGGGGAATCAAGAAGATTGGAAACGGAGTGGAGGCAAGGAAACAGTCAGCTGCTGTATTTGCAGAAGTGGCGGTCGACCGGTCGAAGGGTGCGGTCGACCGGTCATAGGGTGCAGAAGTCCCGAGAGGGGGACGGTCGACCGACCTTGGGGGTGCGGTCGACCGGTCGCGGCACTGATAGATTTATTGGGTCGGATCTTAGTGATTCGTGAGAAGCCCAACTTGTTCTTCAAGTCAGATCTGACGGCTCCTATCGTAGGGTTGTCTCTTCAAGAATATCCAATGGTTATTGTATCAAGATATCAAACTAGGTTTTCTCTAGATCTCTATATATTGTTGTTATTGGCCTCCATTGAGAACCAAGAGAGAGAGAGAGAGAGTACTTCATTGAAGGAGAGATTGAGTGTAACTATAATTGTAAACAACTAGTACTTGCAGGTGAGGCTTGAGAGAGGGTCGTGGTGAGAATTGTAATATTCTTGTATCTTGTCTAGTTGAATAACATCTTGGGTTTCTTCTCTCCCAGATTAAAGCGAAAGCTCCAACCGGGACAAATTTGTGTGCTTTGGTGTGTTTGGTATGATCTCATATGCGCTTGGTGGTTTGTGTTGATTACATCGAATAACTCAACAAGATCCTAGATAGGGGTTTCCGGTGGAAAACCCCTAACAATTGATATCAGAGCTTCGGGTTCAAGGATTTGTTCGAGTTTCTTGGAGATGATGGCAGATCAAATCACAAAGATCAAGCAGTTCAAAGGCAAGATCAACATTAATCTCTTGAAGGTGGACATGCATGAAGCATCGGTTTAACAGGACTTGGATCTAGTCCTAGAAGGAAATAAAGGGAGACCAATCGGCACAAAGCAGGAGATGTGGAAGCAGATGTGTTCAGAAGCCTTGGGTTTAATCCGGTTGTCATTGATGAACGAAGTCAGGTATAGGAGAAGTACGGCGAGTCTTTGGGCAAGATTCAGAACTGACTACTCGGGATCGTCGTCACAAGTTCGGATGCACCAGCGAAGAAAGTTGTGGGATTTCTCAATGAATGAAAGTACCGCTCTTCTAGATCATGAAGTGGAGTTCAATATGGAGTTATCTGAACTGAGGGCGTTCAACGCAGATGATCTAAGGGTTTCCAACTCAATATATTCACCATCAAATCCATCCAACATGATAACCATGCTAGGCAAGAAATCTACCAAGGAGAAGTTTTTCATAGCAGGTATGATCAAGGGGTTGGAGGAGGATGCACTTAGGAAGGAGAGTCAGAAATCAGCGTCAACTTCTGTGAGTTGCTTGGAGGTGGATTGTACTTTGATTGGAAGGAAAAGTGTATGTCGGGGTAAGGTCCGTGGCCACCAGTGCAAAAGAATTGAGCATTACATGAGAGGCTGTTGCAAGCGATTGAGTCAGAGGGATGCCAAATTCAGTGCCGCTGAATCAGGTGAAGTCTTAAACAGTGCTTTTGTTTCAAGTTCTTTAGATGTGATTTCTGGTTGTTCCTTTGATTCGGTTAGTTCTTCTCAAATTTGTTCCGAGATGGAGATGGTTTCTACTTACAAGTCTGCATCATATCGTTGTGTGGGAACGAAGTTTGATAAGATTTGTGAAGTAATGGTTTCTACTTACAAGTTTGCGTCATGTCGTTGTGTGAGAACGAAGATTGATAAGACTTGTGAAGTAAGATGTGAGAAAACAAATGAGTCGAAGATGACAGGCGGAAAAGGACACATACTAGAGGAGGGCATGCATATTCCTTTGATGAAGCAGAGCCTTATTTCCATGAGAACTCTAGATGTTCAGGACTACAGGTACACAGATCCAGGTGGAGTTCGTTCAGTTTGGGAAAGTTATCGCAAGGTGATGAAGGGTAAGAAGGGGACTGAGCGGATTCAGCACAATCTCTACCAGCTTTGTGGGAACAGGAAACCTTGGCCAAGTGGCTTGAAGCCCATTGTTCCTAAAGCACTATCTAGTATGCCGTCACTAGAATCATCCGAGCGAGACTGCGACGTTCGAATATCGTCAGAAGGTGGAGAGAGCCTTGAGGTATGTGGAGTTCGTGTGGAGGGTGGCACCTCTATGATTACACTTACTGGGGTGTGCCCTTGAGGGGGCATACAGCGGGAGAAAAACAGGTGGAGATATATTTAACTAGCAGAGGAAGCCATTGAAACGAGTTGTTTGCAAGAAGAGAAGGAAAAGAGTCTAGATGGTTTCAAATCACACAGGTGTGGATTCATGAGTATGCAATCCAATGTTGAGATTGTTGGGTTTATGTCTTGCATACTAGATTGGATAAAGAAGACGATGAGACGATGGAGGAATCGAGAAGATTGGAAACGGAATGGAGGCAAGGAAATAGTCAGCTGCTGTGTTTGCAGAAGTGGCGGTCGACCGGTCGAAGGGTGCGGTCGACCGGTCATAGGGTGCAGAAGTCCCGAGAGGGGGAGGTCGACCGACCTTGGGGGTGCGGTCGACCGGTCGCGGCGCTGATAGGTTTATTGGGTCAGATCTTGGTGATTCGTGAGAAGCCCAACTTGTTCTTCAAGTCCGATCTGAGGGAACCTATCGTAGGGTTGTCTCTTCAGAAATATCCAATGGTTACTGTATCAAGATATCAAACTAGGTTTTTTCTAGATCTCTATATATTGTTGTTATTGACCTCCATTGAGAGCCAAGAGAGAGAGTATTTCATTGAAGGAGAGATTGAGAGTTTCTCTAATTGTAAACAACTAGTACTTGCTGGTGAGGCTTGAGAGAGGGTCGTGGTGAGAATTGTAATATTCTTGTATCTTCTCTAGTTAAATAACATCTTGGGTTCTTCTCCCCCGGATTAAGGCGAATGCCCCAACCGGGATAAATTTGTGTGCTTTGGTGTGTTTGATCTTATGTGTGCTTGGTAGTTTGTATTGATTGCATCGAATAACTCAACAAGATCCTGAAATAAGGGTTTCTAGTGGGAAATCCCTAACACTTTTAGCTTATTTGTTTAGTCAACCATCCATACAACACCAAGACAACCTATCCCAAATTTTGTTATAGTGGTGGAGATCATAGAATATGTACGGCATGATTTCTCATCTATACCCCCCCCCCCCAAAAAAAAAAACACAACTTACAACTTTCATATTAGTGCACAAAGGTTGCGCTTGCGCTGGTTGCAGGACGTAACCCAACACCTTACGGCACAAGGTGATGACGGCCATGCACCACATGTGTGTGTTCCCTAGGGCACACCTCTCTTTCAAGAGGATTCACGGCATGTCAAGCCCTGGTAAGGTTCTTTGATTTCATCGAATCATACCACATGCACCATCGCTTGTGCAGGCCCCCGTCAATTCGTTTGAGTTTCATTCTTCGGAACGTACACCCTAGGTGGGATACTTAACGTGTTAGCTACAACATTGCACGGGTCTATACACACATCACCTCCAATCCATCGTTTACGGCTAAATTGTGTGCATGCCTCTTCCTACAAAACCTTACTATACACTTTGATTTGTTTTATATACATGTATCTTCAACAAAATTAAAACCACACCATTTTTACACATTTTTACTTTTTATATGCCTCTTCTATATCAAAATTTTATGGCATGTATCAGTTACATGTGCCATTTTAGTAATATTCAATCCCCTCTTGATTTGCCATTTTATTAAGTAATGAGTTTTGTATATGTTCATTTGCTTTCAAGTGAATTAAACACAACTTCGCTTTTATTGAGACTACGTGATCATATTCCACCTAGCCTTGCATAAAGATAGAAAACAGAAAACAACAAACGGGTAAATTGCGGTAAACACTCATGGACTATTGGGTCAACACAAATAACCCCCTACATTATGTTCAACGCAATAAACACCCATGAACTATCTAAAGGGGGTCAAGGCGTCACATTTCGTTAGTTGACCTGATCAAACTAGCTCAATTAATTTGTAGTGACAAAAATACCCTTTTCGGAATTTCTCCCCTACTACTTTCTATTTCCCACCAAACTTTCCCTCCATTTCCTACCTATTAATCTTCCTCATATTCTTCCTTACCATTAAAAGCTTCCTTAACTTCTTCCTCACAATCAAAAAGATCTAATCATGCACTCCAATTCCCGATCAAACTCTCGATTAACGTCTTCCTCCAAAGTTGCAAGCAATTATGAAGCATTTCCCCCACACACTTCAGTTTTTTTATCATACCATCCTCAATTTGTGGGTTCAGATCTAAGGTTTAGTCTGGGGTTATTTTCTTGATATGAGGAGATGAAGCAATTTTTTTAGTAGGAGATAAAAGAGATGAAGAGTTAGGTGGGAAGAATATCTAATTAAAAGGAAGGTCATTTTTGTCATTTCAAAATTTTCAGATGCATTTGACCAAGTCAATTGACGAAAGTTCAATCTATGACCCCCTTCTGATAGTTAAGGGGTGTTTATTGCATTGAATTGAAATTGATGGGGTTATTTGGGTTGACCCAATAGTCCGGAGTGATTTCTGCAATTTACCCAACAACAAACCTATCCATCTTAACTAGTAAAATTAACATAACTTCTCCACTACAGGAATTTGAGGCAAAAATTAGAGTATTCATTTCCTTTAGAATAACAATAATGCTTAAAAGAGGAGCTGCTCTTAGCTCGTGCAATATATGCGCCTGTCTCTACACTTAGGGACTGTTCTTTTTTTTGCCTCTTATAAGAGGTGACCTCTTATAAGAGATTTACAATAAGAGCCTCTTATAAGAGCCTCTTTTTAAGGTGTTCTTTTATATAAAAATAACCTCTTATAAGTACCTCTTATAAGAGATTTATGTTTTTTTTTCACCTCTTACAAGAGCATTTTTTATACTTTTAGACATTTTTGCCCTTACTATATAATTTCTCTATTTATATAATCCGATGAAATGTTATCTTTTTAATGATGTTGTTGTTGTTTGCAAATAGTATGCACTAATAGGAATATATTTCTGAAGCAAAAGCACTGATTCATTCAATTTTGAAAGAAAAAATATATATATATGCAAACAGCATTTGTTAATAGGTGAACCTCCGAAGAGGAGAGCCTTTGTTAATAGGTGAACCTCCAAACAGCATTTGCAAACAGCATTTGTTAATATATGCAAACAGCATATATTAACTAAATAGAGAAAAAGGGAAATTAACTTCACCTCTGCTCCTCCAACCTCGACCTCCTTCTCCTTTAATTTATCAACGCGTTGTTTCAGATTTTTTATCACACCATATCTGGAGAATAAAGAACACGGCATGACAACCATCTCATTGGTAACATGAACTTTTGTCCTCTCTTTGCATATCCACCTCCAGTTTCGGTCCCTGATACAAATACAAGCTGCTTAGGATTTATTTCGGTTAATATCAAATCTTCTTTAATATGATTGCACTCTATAATGTAAGCAGTGAAGCAGGATTCGGCAAGCTGAAATTCTGCAACTCTGGGGCTGAGCTACTTCAAGTTTGAGTAATTGGCTGCTGCAATTAAAATGGCGAAAGTGCTTGGGATCGAGCTAATAACATGTTCATGCACACCTCCGACTTAATCAAGTCATTGCCTAAAGTCAAAGCTTCCACACTCTGATACAAGTTGTCAATACAGCCAATAGATGACTGCTCGTTGAGGAGTTTCACAATTGATCCTAATGGGAAGGTAAGGGAGCTGTGGATTTTCAATAAGGTGCTGTGGATTTTCAATAAGGTGCTGTGGGAAAGAAAGGGTATCATTAATTTAGGGGTAGTGTAGTCATTTTAAGTTACAGAAAACTTTTAAGATTTTGAAAGAGGCAAGTAGAAGCCATTTAGGTTTAGAAGCAATTTTGAAGGAAATCTCTTATAAGAGGTAAAAAAAGAACACTAAAAAAAATCTTGTAAGAGGTGGACCTGTCACACCCCGCTTTCCAAAACATGGAGATACGGGCGCGAGACTAAGGCCCAGCGAATGGTGCGAACACACCATTCATAAGCTGTACAAGTAAACTCAACAACAATATAACAGAATAATCCACGCAGGCATATAAATCACAATTTGATAATGTAAATTCATGACATAGTCCATAAATATAACCAACAACTGGGAAATACAAATTATTACGGATCAAACAAGCCCGGATTACAATAAATAGTTGCATGAAATAAAATACAACTGAAGATAACATGAAAACGATAAACTAGAATACTTGGTCTGCGACACCTTCTGGTAACTCTCCATTAGGGCCTGCAAGTATATTATAATAACAGAAAAGAAAAGGAAAACAAGGAGACCCGTTAATACAAGTTACGGGCCGCAAGGGGAGTACAAGCTAAGGGAAAACAGGAACAAAACTAGAACAAAAGATAAACAGGGAAAGAGCAAGGAATCAAAAGTAAGGGAAATTGCAATAAGTAACATGGAATGAACAAGTCAATATGAAACAAGTGGCGTGTAAAACATGTACAAGTGAACAAGTATCGAGTCAACATGAACATGTAACATATAGTTGGATCATGAAAATGCACGTGTTATTCTTATGTCTAATGTCTTGATTCTATTTAGGTAGCACTTCATGCACCCCATATTTTTATTACATGGTTGCTACAGTCAATACAATTTCGTTTAGATTTAGTGGTGGGTTTTATAGGTCACGTACTCGGGAAAAACATGTACATTCAATATTGTATCAAAGATACGTGCAAACTTGTAACGTGAAACATGTAGAGTGTAAACTTGTAACGTGCAAACATGTAAACTTGTCATTCGCAATCTTGCAACTTGTAATTGCAACTTGCATCGGGAAACCACGAGCTCCCGTCCAAGTACGCTCTTCTATATTGCCCACTACTTAAATCTTTCCCTTAAACCCCGGCTTATTACTTTTATTTATTTTTATTAACACAATCATAATGCAATGAGACGAAGTCAAGAGATGGACATGGAACATCAATGAATTTTGCATACAATATGTTCTAAGTAATGAGGTGTGAAATGTGGTTTGATGTCATAATTGGGTATAATTTATTAATACATATATGGGTCTATTTTATTATTTCATATATGGGTCCATAATATTTTTGGGTCATATAAAATAATATTGCAACTAATAAGTGACTAATTACATGTATAAAACTAATTAAAATTTTAGGGATAATATGGAACACTTAAATAATCATCAAGGGCAAAATAGTCATTTCACAACAATATGTAGAATCCCTAAAAGTTCATATGTTTGTATTTATTTGTGGTGTTCGTGTCATGCATGGGATACCAAAGTATTCACGATCTCGTGTGAATACAGGATCGGCGGATTAGGAGTATAAACGGGTATCAATTCGACTTATGAATGCGAATTGGAGTCAAAAAAATAGACTTGCGGTGTTTTTACAAATAGCTTGTACTAGAACAATAAAATTGTACAAGAGAATTACTTGCCTTTACGATGGTGAGTCCGAACACGAACCAATACGGGATGAGAATCCCGAGATGCGAAGCACGGGCACGGACACGAACACACGCAAACACGTGCGGTACACGTGCAAGACAGCACACTGGATCGGACCCCCTGGATCCGCTCTTGCGCCAAAACAGCAAACACCCAGCCAACTGATCAGATTTGATCTGATCAAATGAATCCAATGGTCGGGATTCACTCCCGCTTCTTCTTCCTTCTTCTTTACTGCAACCGAGAGCGAGGGAGAGGATGGTGACGGCGGGGCGGCTCTTCGGCATGGCGACGCAACGGGGCAACGAGGCGGCGAGTGGCTGACGGTGGCGGCTGCGCTGAGGTCGGAGGCGACGCGACAACGAAGATGGCGGCGATCGGGGGAAGCTCTGCTTTCGCGCTCGAAACAGGGGAGGCGACGACGAAGTGTTTCGGTGAGGATGAAGGTGAATGGCGAAGATGAGGGAGATTGGGTTCTGGGCGACTGAGCGGAGGTTGAGAGTGGTGGCGGAAGCGGCAGGGTGCCTGTCGCGGTGGAGGAGGAAGCTGCCGCAGGTGGCTGCGACTGGGGGGGCGAGCTCGACGGGGAAGACGATCGAGGAGTTTGGGGAGTCGTCGAGGCCGTGGGGTTCTGCGGAGGAGATGATGGAGGAAGGAGACGGGTGGTTGTGTGGATGACGAAGGCGATGAGGGCGAAGGGAAATGGGTTGGCGTGGACGAAGGGAGAAGGAGACGGGAGGAAGAAGGAGATGGGTCTGTGATTTGTTTGGGTTTTGTTTTGGTTTTGTTTGTGAGGTTTTGATCTGTTTGTTTTTAATTCGTTGGTTTTAACAGAGAAGAGAAGGGGAGAGAGAATACGGGAGGGAGAGAGAGAGAGATATTATAATATAGGTATAGAAATAATTAAATTAAGGGGTAGAGAGATAATAGGGGAGGAGGAAGTTACGGGATCACATAATGAGGGGAATCAATAGGCTAATAATTAGGAATAGTAATTGGGCAGTTACAAGAGAGATTTTGGGATTGATTAGGAATAGATGATCTGGTCAACACCCAATTAGTAGGGGAATTGGGTTAGTGGGTATTGGGTTTAAAACCATTGGGCTTAAAATAAACATTTGTTTTTGGGCTTTAAATTAAATAAATACTACAAAATATATCGAGATCAATTTGGGCTTTAAAAATAATAATATTTAATAATAAAGATCAAGAAAATATGAGTAACAACAATATCACTAATTTTAACAATAATAATATTACTAATAATAAGAACAAATAATATTAATAAAAATGGTAATAATGACAATACTAAAAATAATAGATTTAACAATAAAAATAATAAAATAATAATAGCAAGATTATATAAAGAGATTGGCTTTAACAAATAATTAAGAAAGTTCCGAAAAATTTTAGTTTGGCTAAAATGAAAATAGTCGATCAATTGCAAAATAGAAGATAAGGTAAAATATACTTTTATTCGAAATAAGCATAATTTCCGATCAGATATATTTTAAATATAAAAAGTTAAAACAAATTTAACACAACTAAATTCATATAAAATTCGAAATACAGAATATTATTCAGAAATTATATATTTACGGAAACGAGGGTTACAATCCTACCCACCTTACAACAAAATTTCGTCCTCGAAATTTGCTTAGGCGGTATATAGGACAATGCAAAGCAACTCTTATGGGGGATAACAAAACAGGGGATTCAAAGAAATGTCAAGAGGAAGGCAATACCAGAATAAGACAATCATAGATAAAAATGAGGTGATCTAGAATGATGTCAATAGAGGTTCAATGAATGAAAACAATGCAAATGTGTGGAAGAAAAACAAGCAGTGCAAGGAAGGGAAAGCAATAAGGAAAATTCTGGTACCTGTGGGTTATTGGCCCACCACGCTTCCGCTGCGCAACTCTGATTGCGACTTTCCAAGCTGCAGATATGTCCTTGTAGACCACATGGCACCAATCGACGAACCGTGCAGGAAGAGGAAGAATGGGACACCGGAATCAAAATAATATGGGTACAGAAAGAAAAGAACCTATACCCAAAAGATTCAATGAATGTGGCTAAATGGAAGGGACGAGACAACTGAGAAATGAAAGAACTGAATGTGAAGGATTCAAAGAGGAGTCAAAACAGAGGAGTCTCCAGATTATGTTGGTTATTCATTATCCATGTGATCAACGTGGTGTACATGTTGTTGAGTTAACTTGATTGAGTCAAGTCTGTCTAATGTATTAGTCAACTAACACATTAGCCCAAACCTGAGCTCTGATACCACTAAAAACCCTGTCACGCCCCGCTTCCCAAAACATGGAGATACGGGCGCGAGACTAAGGCCCAGCGAATGGTGCGAACACACCATTCATAAGCTGTACAAGTAAACTCAACAACAATATAACAGAATAATCCACGCAGGCATATAAATCACAATTTGATAATGTAAATTCATGACATAGTCCATAAATATAACCAACAACTGGGAAATACAAATTATTACGGATCAAACAAGCCCGGATTACAATAAATAGTTGCATGAAATAAAATACAACTGAAGATAACATGAAAACGATAAACTAGAACACTTGGTCTGCGACACCTTCTGGTAACTCTCCATTAGGGCCTGCAAGTATATTATAATAACAGAAAAGAAAAGGAAAACAAGGAGACCCGTTAATACAAGTTACGGGCCGCAAGGGGAGTACAAGCTAAGGGAAAACAGGAACAAAACTAGAACAAAAGATAAACAGGGAAAGAGCAAGGAATCAAAAGTAAGGGAAATTGCAATAAGTAACATGGAATGAACAAGTCAATATGAAACAAGTGGCGTGTAAAACATGTACAAGTGAACAAGTATCGAGTCAACATGAACATGTAACATATAGTTGGATCATGAAAATGCACGTGTTATTCTTATGTCTAATGTCTTGATTCTATCTAGGTAGCACTTCATGCACCCCATATTTTTATTACATGGTTGCTACAGTCAATACAATTTCGTTTAGATTTAGTGGTGGGTTTTATAGGTCACGTACTCGGGAAAAACATGTACATTCAATATTGTATCAAAGATACGTGCAAACTTGTAACGTGAAACATGTAGAGTGTAAACTTGTAACGTGCAAACATGTAAACTTGTCATTCGCAATCTTGCAACTTGTAATTGCAACTTGCATCGGGAAACCACGAGCTCCCGTCCAAGTACGCTCTTCTATATTGCCCACTACTTAAATCTTTCCCTTAAACCCCGGCTTATTACTTTTATTTATTTTTATTAACACAATCATAATGCAATGAGACGAAGTCAAGAGATGGACATGGAACATCAATGAATTTTGCATACAATATGTTCTAAGTAATGAGGTGTGAAATGTGGTTTGATGTCATAATTGGGTATAATTTATTAATACATATATGGGTCTATTTTATTATTTCATATATGGGTCCATAATATTTTTGGGTCATATAAAATAATATTGCAACTAATAAGTGACTAATTACATGTATAAAACTAATTAAAATTTTAGGGATAATATGGAACACTTAAATAATCATCAAGGGCAAAATAGTCATTTCACAACAATATGTAGAATCCCTAAAAGTTCATATGTTTGTATTTATTTGTGGTGTTCGTGTCATGCATGGGATACCAAAGTATTCACGATCTCGTGTGAATACAGGATCGGCGGATTAGGAGTATAAACGGGTATCAATTCGACTTATGAATGCGAATTGGAGTCAAAAAAATAGACTTGCGGTGTTTTTACAAATAGCTTGTACTAGAACAATAAAATTGTACAAGAGAATTACTTGCCTTTACGATGGTGAGTCCGAACACGAACCAATACGGGATGAGAATCCCGAGATGCGAAGCACGGGCACGGACACGAACACACGCAAACACGTGCGGTACACGTGCAAGACAGCACACTGGATCGGACCCCCTGGATCCGCTCTTGCGCCAAAACAGCAAACACCCAGCCAACTGATCAGATTTGATCTGATCAAATGAATCCAATGGTCGGGATTCACTCCCGCTTCTTCTTCCTTCTTCTTTACTGCAACCGAGAGCGAGGGAGAGGATGGTGACGGCGGGGCGGCTCTTCGGCATGGCGACGCAACGGGGCAACGAGGCGGCGAGTGGCTGACGGTGGCGGCTGCGCTGAGGTCGGAGGCGACGCGACAACGAAGATGGCGGCGATCGGGGGAAGCTCTGCTTTCGCGCTCGAAACAGGGGAGGCGACGACGAAGTGTTTCGGCGAGGATGAAGGTGAATGGCAAAGATGAGGGAGATTGGGTTCTGGGCGACTGAGCGGAGGTTGAGAGTGGTGGCGGAAGCGGCAGGGTGCCTGTTGCGGTGGAGGAGGAAGCTGCCGCAGGTGGCTGCGACTGGGGGGACGAGCTCGACGGGGAAGACGATCGAGGAGTTTGGGGAGTCGTCGAGGCCGTGGGGTTCTGCGGAGGAGATGATGGAGGAAGGAGACGGGTGGTTGTGTGGATGACGAAGGCGATGAGGGCGAAGGGAAATGGGTTGGCGTGGACGAAGGGAGAAGGAGACGGGAGGAAGAAGGAGATGGGTCTGTGATTTGTTTGGGTTTTGTTTTGGTTTTGTTTGTGAGGTTTTGATCTGTTTGTTTTTGATTCGTTGGTTTTAACAGAGAAGAGAAGGGGAGAGTGAGAATACGGGAGGGAGAGAGAGAGAGATATTATAATATAGGTATAGAAATAATGTTAAATTAAGGGGTAGAGAGATAATAGGGGAGGAGGAAGTTACGAGATCACATAATGAGGGGAATCAATAGGCTAATAATTAGGAATAGTAATTGGGCAGTTACAAGAGAGATTTTGGGATTGATTAGGAATAGATGATCTGGTCAACACCCAATTAGTAGGGAAATTGGGTTAGTGGGTATTGGGTTTAAAACCATTGGGCTTAAAATAAACATTTGTTTTTGGGCTTTAAATTAAATAAATATTACAAAATATATCGAGATCAATTTGGGCTTTAAAAATAATAATATTTAATAATAAAGATCAAGAAAATATGAGTAACAACAATATCACTAATTTTAACAATAATAATATTACTAATAATAAGAACAAATAATATTAATAAAAATGGTAATAATGATAATACTAAAAATAATAGATTTAACAATAAAAATAATAAAATAATAATAGCAAGATTATATAAAGAGATTGGCTTTAACAAATAATTAAGAAAGTTCCGAAAAATTTTAGTTTGGCTAAAATGAAAATAGTCGATCAATTGCAAAATAGAAGATAAGGTAAAATATACTTTTATTCGAAATAAGCATAATTTCCGATCAGATATATTTTAAATATAAAAAGTTAAAACAAATTTAACACAACTAAATTCATATAAAATTCGAAATACAGAATATTATTCAGAAATTATATATTTACGGAAACGAGGGTTACAGGACCACCTCTTACAAGAGGTAAATCACTTATAAGAGGAGAAAAAGAACACTACCTTAGTTGAGAGGTCAGATGTTCAAGTTAATGCTTAAATTAGAAGGATATTTTGTATATTGTGAGGCAATTATCAGCCTATAGATGGGGAAATTAATCAATAATTTAGTGCACATCACTGATTAGCCGGCCAGAATCGGGTTAATGGGTTGAATGATCCATCAAACTCGAATACTTCACCGTATTTTTTATGCACAACTCTGCCATCTTGTCTTAAAACAACAAAACTAATTTCAATCAAGTTATACTCAGACATGCAACTATCCAAAATAAGCAAACGTCAATATGATTTTTTATGATTTCTTCTCAACCTTTTTTTTATCGTCAACGGTGGGTTGAATGTCCCCCGCGTTTCATTAAAAAGAAGGGCAAAAACCAAAGTACCCTCTAACATTTGGACAGAGTACAAAATACCCATATAACGTTTGAAAAAATACATTATACCCATTCCTCCGTTAACTTAGCACATTTTGTTAAGTTAGATTTATTAAATTACATTTATACCCTTTTCCTTCCCTACTTTCAACTCTCTTTTTCCCAAAATCTAGGGTTTCTTAAATCAAAATTGCAGTGGACTGAAATCGGAATGCAGAAGATGATCCATAAAAGCAATGGGGTTAGCTCATTTGTGAAGGTAATTAGGGGTCTCCCCACGTAAGATGACGCGAGACAGAAGGATTTGAGACGTTAAGAGGGATTTCTTACTTATTTAAATGAGTGCTTTTCAAAGAGAGAAAATTTTAAATACTTTTTGTTCCTTTTACCAACTCATCACTTTCTCCCTCTTTACCAAATCTAAGTGCTTTTGGGGGATTGTTTTAGTTTGTTTGGTGGCCTTTCATGGCAAGGGAAAAAGGCAGAATGAGATCTCTGCTTATCATGGAATGATTAGCATATATATATATATATATATAAGAAAATTAAGGCCAACTAAGGCCATTAAAGCAAAACTAGAAATCTCATGAAGGATTACCACAACAAAAACAAAAAATAATATCAGGCAGGATACTTTCTATGCTGATATTGGTTGCTTTTATAACGTGAATGACTCGTTGGATTTCTATTCTGATTTTGTTTGATAATGATCAAGTTTAATGTTTGAGAATGAAGAAAGGGAAGAAAGAAAAAAGATGTTGAGATATGCAAGGGTAAGGGTAGAAATGTAATTCAATAATTCAAAGTTAACGGAATGTGTTGAGTTAACAGATGAATAGGTATAATGTATTTTCTCAAACGTTATATGGGCATTTTGTACTCATACCAAATATTGGGGGGTACTTTGGTTTTTGCCCTAAAAAGAATTTATCAAAACATACAACCAAAAATAAGGCTTATGAAATTCAGATCCCAACAGGCTGGGTTCTGAAACTCATATACCCCAACCACCAAACAAAAAATACAACAAAATCTAATCCTACTGATCGGTCGACATCGCCAGCGCCAATTTTTCGTGCCAATTTGAGCTCATTCTCTCTCAGTCCCTCGCTTGTACACTGTTTGTCCTCGCCATCGTTTGCAACAACACCTCCGTCGTCCCCAGCAATAACCCATACGTCAACTTCAAGCACCATATGAGAGACACCGCAGATACTCTACCAATCTAACATCTCCCTGTACAAATTGAGTTTTCGTTCTCATCCCCTCGCTTGACCCTCATTGACTCTCATCACTACCTCGCAACGAAGGCTGACGCCGCCCCCTGACGACTCTTCAAATGCCACCACCTCCTTCAATCCCCTTGACATGAGAGAGACCTTAGGCATCCCTCACATTGACCTGAATAGGTCAAAGTTGAGCCCAAACTATAAAATTGTCTGTCTACCATCGTCCACACCAACTAGAATATATTTCACTGCTAATTGTATGTCAGTTGTAATTTGGATATTAGGGAAGAAATCAATTTTGATTCAAATTTCAAAAAAAACGATTTGAAATTCGAATATCCCCCTACCACAGCCCTCCCAAATCGAATTTTGAATTTCAAACACAATTTCGAAATTCAAGATTCAAAATCCCCCCCAGTCTCTCACTGCACCCTACCATGCCTCCTCGGCAGCATGCATCCCCCCACCGTGGCAACCAACGACGAAACCCACCACTGGCAACCAACGTTGTCCCAATTCCACGACTAAGCTAACCCCTTGTCAACCTGAGGAGCTCAACAACAGCAGTCGTCGCTTCCCAACAGCCGCCGCCACGACCACACCATCCCAGCCGTAGCCAACCCCAGCCCCGTTGAAGGCATCGACTCCATCCCAACCGCAATCGACGCACCCAACCCCGACGTCGGCTCCGACGATCGCGCCTACCCCGACGTCAGGCGCCAACCCCCGACGATCTGACCTCATCGGCAACCTGACACATCACCGTGCTTTCCCGCCGAACCACCCCCCATCTCAGCGCCTGCCGCCACGCTTGTCGGCAGCCCATCCCTCTTCCTAACCTCCCGGCGTCGAGGCATCCGCCCTCAAGCCCATACCGCAGCGCCATCCACTGCTAAACACCATAGATCCAAGCAACCCAACTTAAGATTCCTCGTCGTTGGCTGCCGCCCTCGCCATCGTTTCAGTGGCAAGGTGAAGGGTGGGGGGAAAGAGGAGGAATCCTCCCCCCCTCCACAATCCGATCGCACTGTCTTTCTCTATTTTCTTTTTGGGTTTTGGGGAGCTTCTCTCTAGAAAATCTAGGAAGAGAAACTCAAAAAAGGTAAGGCCGTGAAGAACCCTTCTCAACCTTACATGCATTCTCTGAATGGAGGATGTGCCCATCTGTAGGGGCATCTGGGGGTATTGCTCTAGTCTTTAACCCCGACATGCTTTATTGCCTAGATGAGGTCTACGGGCAATATTCAATCTCGGTCCTGCTCCAACGTAAAGCCGACCTGTGGACTCATTCAATTACTGCGGTCTATGGTCCGCATTCTTCTGCTTCTAGGACGACTTTCGGGACAGAACTTAGAACAATACAGGCTAGTTGGCCACACCCCTGGGTGGTGGGGGGCGATTTTAACATTACTAGATTCTCCTATGAACACAGAGGCAGAGGAACCACAGACTCGGATAGGGAAGCGTTCAACGAGGTTATCACAAACCTCGAACTAGTTGGCATTCCCATCTCTGATAGGTTATACACCTAGTCAAACATGCAAGCACTGCCCATTTTAACTAAACTTGACAGGATCTTGGTCTCCACTGACTGGGAGACCAAGTTCCCGTTGGCTACGGCCAAGTCACTTCCTCAACCCACCTCGAATCATGTTCCTATTATCTTGTCTTCCGGGAAAGTTCAACCTAGGAGAACACCAAAATTTAGATTCGGGAGAGCATGGCTAGAAATCCAAGGTTTCCATCACATGGTCTACAAGAGCTAGTCCCTTCCAACTAAGGGGACTGAAGCAACCGCAATATGGTGTGAGAAAATTAAAAGACTTAGGGGCATGCTCAGAAAATGGAACCGGACCAGATTTGTACTGATTTGGAGAGCAAAAGAGTCCCTGCTTGATAGTATTAAGGAACTCGAGAAGCTTGAAGAAACCAGGGACCTGCTTCAGGAAGAGCGAAATAGGTTGCTACAATTCAGATAGGAAATTGACCAACATTATAGGCTTGAGAAAATCAAGTGGCAGCAACAGTCCAGAATTTCGTGGCTCAAAGAGGGAGACGCGAACACAACATTCTTCCATGGTGTAGCCAGTGTCAGGCATAGATCTAACCTTATTTACTCGATCCACTCGGACTTGGGAATGGTCCAAGGCAAGGAGGATATCAGAATGGCATTCCAATCCCATTTCAAATTCCTATTTGGACGCAAAGCGGCCATGAGAGTCCCTCTCCGCCATGAATTCTGGCAGGTCCCAACGGGCAACCCCGACCTTATGAGGCGATCCCTAGAAGCACCCTTCATGGATAAGGAAGTCTGGGAGGCAGTCCAGCAACTTGAAAAGGACAAAGCTCCAGGTCCAAACGGTTTTCCGATACTCTTCTATCAGACATTCTGGGAAGAAATCAAGGATGATTTGCTGAAGGTATTCGCTGATTTCTATGACCATAAGCTCAAATTAGGCAGATTTAAATTTGCTGAGGTTATGCTGATCCCTAAGAAAGAAGACTCCCGGCGGGTGGGAGACTTCCGTCCCATCAGTCTACTTAACTGCTCTGTCAAGATCATTACCAAGACGCTCGCCAACAGACTGGGAAAGGTGATGGATGATCTCATTAGTCACGATCAGACGGGATTCATTAAAGGACGTTGTATTCAGGACAGTATGGCCACGGCTGAAGAAACTATCCACCAATGCCACATGTCTAACGCTAAGAGCTACCTCCTGAAGCTGGATTTCGAGAAAGCTTATGATTCAGTTGAATGGGATTGTCTTCTGGAAGCGCTTGCTGTAAGAGGTTTTGGGGATAGATGGATCAGATGGATCCACACATGTCTTACCACCAGTAGAACCAGAATCTTGGTGAATGGGGTATCGGGACACCCATTTTCCTACAAACGGGCCCTTAGACAAGGGGATCCACTCTCTCCCATTCTCTTCACCATTGTGGCTGACGTACTTCGGTCCATGGTGGCTAACTGCAGTAGAGCAGGTTGGATCGCACCGGTGGCCATGGGAGTCAATCGCCAAAGCTGCTCAATCCTACAATATGCAGATGACACCCTTCTATTTGAAAATGGCAACCTCGGGGAAACAACCGTCTTCAAAGGGATACTATATAGCTTTGAGACTTGGTCTGGCCTCAGGGTTAACGTCCACAAAAGAGCGCTCATCCCCATTGCCATGACTACAGAGGCGGCACTAGAACATGCCACGATTCTCAACTATTCCACTAAGAGTTTCCTCATTCAGTACCTGAGGTTGCCACGAAGACCCGAGAAACTCAAAAAGGTTGATTGGCTACCCATCATTGACCGGGTGGAGAAACATCTTGCAGGGTGGAAAGGTAAAGCCCTATCATTGAGATGGAGAGTCACGCTCATTAACACAGTCCTATCAAATCTTCCAACCTATTATCTGTCATTCTTTGAAATGCCGCGATAGGTGATTCAGAGAATTGACCAGATTCGAAAATATTTTTGTGTGGAAAGGGGCAGACCCAGAGAGGGGCGGTTACCACCTGATCAGATGGGAGAAAGCATGCATGAAAAGGATACAAGGAGGACTAGGTATTATTGATCTTCGAGATATGATTGTTGCTCTATTGGGTAAATAGTGGTGGAAAATTTTCCACCCCAATGGAGATGGGTGGCAAGAATTTGTTCAGGGATACCTGCGTAGGAATGAAACTAGAAATTTGGGGTTCAGGGTAGGACCACGGGTTTCTTGGTTCTAGAGAGGCATAGCTAAGGCCTACGAACCATTCATGAGCGGTGTGACGTCAAATATCGGTAACGACAAACTCACCAGATTCTGGTGGGATAAGTGGTGTGGTGAGCACACACTTTGAGCTCTGTTCCCAGATCTATATGATCGTTCGTCTCAACCACACTGCACAGTGGCCGCAACCTGGAAAAGAGGCACCTGAAACCCAATCTTTAAACAAAAACTGATGTCGTCATTGGAGATAACGGTATCAGTTATATATAAATGAATTGTTGTCGTTGTTTGGAAACTGAGAGGAATAATAAGTTAATTTTTATATATAAAAAATTATAACTGATGTGGTTATTCCCAATAAGTTAATTTTTATATATAAAAAATTATAACTGATGTTGTAAATAACCTATGCCGTTTTTCCCAATAACGATTTTTGCTGACGTGTCCAAAATTAAGTCAGTTCGTTAATTATTTTCGAAAGTGGGTCAGAGCACCAAATATTTTCAAAAAGTGGGTCAGTACGGCAAAATTTTCTCTGTGGGCCAGCCGGTCCTGCTGTGCCTGAATCCTGTGGCAGATGTTTACTGGTGAGTTATGTAAGGACACGAAAATGTTATTAGCCCACAATTGATAAATATAAACAGTACATGTATGAACAGGGGTAAATAAAAAGAAGGGACTACAGTTGTTATAATCTCTCCACGTTTCATGAAAATGCATGCAATAGGTAGATATTGTCATCAACCTATAACTTCAATAGGAGGGATGTAAAACCATGAATGGTCTTTAAATGCCACTCTTGATACTGCCAGATTTTCTAGCTTGTACAGTGGACGTATTATTTTAGAATGCTGGTGTTCATCGCTTCGTTTATTCCCTCAATACAGTGAAAGAATATTCATTCCCTTGATCCATATTCAATGTTAAATACAACTGAACTACAGATAAAGATGAAAAAAGCACATATGATCCGACATGTTCAGACAACCATATGCACTGTCACTCTAGTTATATTAGCTCTAGCTATAATATACTAGCTAGATCTTGTGGCACATGAGACCGCACAAGCAGATTTAAGTTTTTCCTCCTTTGTTTGTTCGACCATTGATGCAGCACACGGATAACCTCTCCCAAATTTTATCATTATTGTAAAGGGCTGCAAGAATGCTTATGGCATGACCCTTTCTCATCTTTAACAAGTGAACATGTTTTACTACAAACACGCTACGCCATGTTTGAAATCGAGTTCGATAGAGATAGGTAACCAAACCACTTTCAGTACTGTGTTTATTTCCTACGTCCGCGTTGTTCCAAGTACATCCACATCCAACATACAGGGCCTAAATAAATATTCAATGTGCCTTTTCATACAATAAACATACCATAAACTTTGATATTGATGTTTATGTCAATATATGTATTGATTCAATGTGCCATTTCATGTAAAAATATCTTCAATAAAATTAATACTCCACCATTTGTTAAATCCGCTTCCGCAATTAATGAAATGTATCAATTACATGCATGTGCACTCTTACGTATAAAATTATACATCACTGAGTAAGTTTTGGGTAATATGTATGATGTAGGTGACAAACAGTGAGACAGTGATGTATACTGAGTAAGTTTTGGGACTGAGAGAGAGAATGAGCTCAAATTGGCACGAGAAATTGACTTGGACGAGGTCGGTCGATCAATAGAATTAGATTTCGTTGTATTTTTGTTTGTTGGTTGAGTGTATGAGTTCCAGGACCCAGCATGTTTGGATATGAACTTCATAAGTCTTATTTTTTGTTGTATGTTTTGTTAAAGTCTTTTTAATGAAACGTGGGGTATTCAACTCACCTCTTAATTATCGAAAAAAAAAACAGCGAGACAGTTGCCCAAGCAGTCATGAGAATAGTGGATCAGTGTGACAATGGAGGGCTGGACTTAGAGGAAGGAGTATTTGCTCGTCTGGACTCCAACCAACAGGACAATGCACAAGGCCATTTGATCGTGGACTAAAAATTTGTCACCTGTGGAGACTAAATAATCAGGGATCAACATTGAGGACTTGATTTCTACCTATGCAAATGAATCCACGAAGCCTCATGGCATGAAACTGAACTATTCAGATTGTTCTTATCGTTTGAATTGTTTTTTTGTTTTTTAAGATAGAGGTGCATTTTTTGTTTCCCTTTCAGTATTGTGGCAATCCTCCCCTTAATTTCTCATTGTAGTCAAGTAATAATGAATTTTAGTTCAATAAATAGCTCTTAAGGGCGCCATTAAAATTCATTCATGTTTATTTATGATCACTAAACCAATAAAAATGATATTACTAGAAGCAGAATATAGCAGAAAAAGCAGAATTATTAGTAGCAGAGACGGGCCAACAGGAAGACGCATAGCAAAAAAAAAAGTTATGAAAGGAGCTCCACTATTTCAGGAAGGCGACAGGAAAAGCGATTTCATAGAGGTTTAGGGACGTGGGTTCGCAGCTCGAGCTTCTAACTCAAAGGGCCTCTCCTCCAAAGCTATCAAGCATTCGCATCAACCTCAGCGACCTATGGTTAAGAGGGGCAGAGACGAGGACGGAGAGCGGAGGCTGGTATACAGAGGCATGATCTCGGCTGTTGGAGATGTAGAGAAAGGAGCTCAGGGTTCGCGTACCGCGGCAGAGCAAGGCAGCTACAGGGGTAACGCTCATAGGGGAGCGACCAAGGAGGGGTATAGAGCCCCGTCCAAACCCATCAGTAGGCCCACGCAAGCAGAGGAGAGGGGAGCACGGCGACCAACTGCGACCCATAGAGGGTCATACTTGGAAGCAACGAGAAGATCGATAGAGGAGACAGAGAGGGGAAGGGGGGGAAAAACAGACATCTCGCCGGAGAGGGAGCTAGTTAAGAAGAAGGAGGATGAGGAGGGAGAGTGGATCTTGTACAAACCCAAGCGCGTGAAGAAATCGGAGAGGAAGGCGGAGTTGGCTAACTCATCTTCTTCCTTGGGTGCATCGCGATCGGCGAAGCTTCCACTGTGCCACAAATGCGCGGGGATGGGGCACACGATTCACGAGTGTACCAACGATTAATTTTGTTATGCTTGTAAGAACTTCGGCCACATTTCGAAGAGCTGCCCAAGGAGGAAGACGACGGCTATTCACACCTCGGCGACCCTTGACATAGAGAAGAGCGTCGACGAGGGGAGCAAAGCCAATGTGGTGAATTCGGAGGAGAGCAACGATTGTAAACGGAAGGTGGTGTCGGCGGTGATTAACCCGACACCTATCATGGCGGATTTTGAAGCTAGATTCTCCAATTCAATCATGCTCAAGGTGCATACTGGATTTCCATCTATGGATTGTATCAAAGGGTTGCTTTCAGAGGCGGTTCGACCGTGTTCGAGGTTGGAATGGGATATCAAGAAGGTTAAAGAAGACGTCTTCATGGTTTTTTGCCGAACGGACGATATCACTAGGGAGCTACTGGCTTCGGGAAGCCTAGAAGGAGAAGACTTCTACATAACGATGAGTAGGTGGTCTCGAAATGCGGAGCTATGGACATCGACGTGTTGCCAGCGATATGGGTTAGGTTGTTCAATGTCCCCCTACATTGCTGGGTGAAATCGGGTTTTCAAAACCTTATCCACAACTTTGGCTATCTCATCAACATCGACAAGAACATGCTTACTCTGTCGAGAAGGGAGTACGCGAGAATCCAAATTGGCATCGACGATACGAGGTTGATCCCGTCGATCATCATCGCGCTATTTCAAGAAGAGATGTACGAAGTTAAAGTTATTGTGGAGCGGAATAAGAAGGTCTCCTTCACAGGAGCGCCGGAGTTCTCAGGTTCTAACTCAGATCAGAAGGGGGGCCATAGGCGGGAGGAAGATGATGAGCGCGAGCCGTTCGATCAAGGGAGATCTAAGATCAACAAATCGAGCGGTAGGGGAGATTCTAATAAGATAGAGCGCTCACAGCCGTCCAAAAAGTGGATCTCCAATCCCGGTCCTTCAATACAGCATACACGGAAACACGGGGTAGCAGGGGATCTCGCGCGCAGAACGAGGGATTCGATGGGGCGTTAGGAAAGAGGGAGGACGTCATATCAGAAGCATTAATGGCGACAGTGACAGGTGGGGTGAATTCGGTAGGTTCGGCAGAGGAAGTACGAGGAGCGGAATTAAAGGGACCGTTGGGGTTTTCGAAAGAAATGAGATTGACCGTAGGGCCCACGGGGACTCAACGTGATATCCAACTACTCTCTTCAGCGGAGTTCAAAAAAGCGGTTGAGGCTGCTATGAAATCGATTTCAAAGAATCTAATATTCAAAGCCCAAGGCCCACAAATATATGAAGGCCCATTTATAAACAGTGAGCGGCCCATTGGGGAGAGCTTTTCTGGGAGACCACAACAGGGCACAGTGGCTACCAATGAGGAAGAGGAATTGGGCGTTGGAGTGGAACGCGGCACCTCAGACGACGCTAGGATGTTCAGGGAAGACGACCAACGACTACTGCATGAAGACGGGGGTCTTGAAGAGGAGGATGAGGGTGGAGATGCTTTGACCCATAGAGAGGGCAAAGGGGTGTGCATTGAGGAGAGCTCTAGCAAAGAAGACAGCATTATTGGGGCCTTGGATGGAGCGGGTATTCAAACATCGGACTCAGAGGGAGAGTTCGAGAGCATGGTCAAAGCTCTTACTCCATTCATACAGGATATACGGTTGCCCCAGTTGCGGAGAACAGAATTGAAGACCCTAAAAGAAAGAGCAAGAGACAAAGTGATAGATGGGGAACTAAAGGACCGAGCGAGGAGTACCTCATTAGATCTGCGGCTAAATCAAAGGAGCCAAAATCTGCCTGCGGAGGTGAGTTTTCTATTTTACAATTTATTTCAGATGATATCCTGCTTTATTATGCTTGTACCTTAGGGTTGGACATGGGTAATTCACCTAATTCACAAATAGAGAGGGTAAATATCATTAGAGATGAAGCATACAGTCGAGTCACTTAGAGAACCCTGGGGGTTAGAGGGGTAGAGGGTGTAGGCGTTCCTATCCGGTTTAATCATGTGTTACATGTTTTGGAATGTTAGAGGGATATGCTCGAGAGTTGAGGCACGACTTGTCAGTGATACTATAGCTAGGATTAGGCCTTCGATTTGTGCTCTGCAAGAGACCAAGATTGTGGACCCTTGCTTAAAAGTTTTTGAGGGAATAACCTCGCTAAAAGACTTTGATTGGAGGTGGAAGACATCTTCAGGAATGTCGGCTGGCGTAGATCCTAAGGAATTTATTATCACTGAAGACTTTGTAGATAACTTCTCCGTTACTATTAGGATCAAACGTAAAAGGGACGATTGGGAGCAAATGATCACGTCCGTTTCTGGACCCTGCGACTTCAGTCATAGAGAAGAGTTCTGGGCGGAATTGTGGGGGATTCATGATAGATGGTATGGACCTTGGGTGGTAGGGGGGACTTCAACATCACTAGGTTTACTCACGAGCACAGAGGAAAGGGGCCGAACGATAGAGATAGGCAACGCTTCAACCTCGCGATCTACGATCTCAATCTCATCGAAATAAAGGGGAACAATAGAAGGTTTACCTGGTCGAACATGCAGGCCATCCCTACTCTAGCCAAACTAGATAGAATTTTAGTGTCCACGGAATGGGAAGAAGCTGTCCCGTTAGCGAATGCTAGATCGATCCCAAGATCTACCTCGGACCATATCTCATTGATTCTGGATTGGGATAGGGGTAGAAGAACGCCGGCTAGACAGTTTAGATTTGAGAAGTCGTGGTGCTACGATCCTGGATGCATAGGGGTCATCAAAAAGTCCTTGGGGGGGGGGGGGGGGTCAACTCGGACAAACGACGCTATCTCTAACTAGAACACCAAATTGAGACGTCTGAGGAGAGATCTCAAAACTTGGGCTAGAAAAGAAAACGAAGAATCTAGGAGAAGAAAAGAATACCTAGCGGGGAGGGTACAGGAACTGGAAACGATCGAAGAAGACAGATGTCTTCTACAAGTGAAATTCGAGGAACTCTCATCCAACAGAGCGGAGCTTCATTCAACCGGGGAAAGGCAGGAATGTTACTGGAGACAGAGATCGAGAGTTCAGTGGCTTAAGGAGGACGACGCGAACACGGCTTTCTTCCATAAGGTGGCTAACGGGAGAAACAGACATAACAAAATAGGGGGTTGCTCGTAGGGGAAGAGTGGACTCAGGAGGAGTCAGTAATTAGAGAACATATAGATTCTAAATTCAGAGAGCTTATGGGGAGTAAGAGAACCTTAAGATGCAACTTGAGTCCAGAAATGTGAGCCAACTCAAGAATTGAAGGGAGCGACTGCCTTGAGGAACCATTCGGGGAGGAAGAAATTATTAAAGCTATCAAGTCTTTGGGTCAGGATAAGGCTCCGGGACTGAATGGTTTTCCCATTTTTTTCTACTCAATGTATTGGCCCATTGTGAGAAAAGACCTCCTAGATATATTTCAAGAACTCTACGATGGGGACACTAAGATTGATAGACTGAACTATGCCAATGTGGTACTGATCCCAAAAAAGACTGAGGCTCGGAGGATTAACGATCTGCGACCAATTAGTCTACTGAATGGCTCGTTCAAAATCATCACCAAAGTGTTGGCCAATAGGCTATCGCCTCTATTAACCGAAATAATCGGTGCATCACAAAGCGGATTTGTTAGGGGGAGAGACATCACGGATAGCATTGCATCAGCCCATGAAGTAGTATTCAGAGGATTTAAAGACAGAATAGACGGCTTCCTCCTGAAACTTGACTTCCAAAAAGCTTATGACACTGTCGAATGGGACTGTGTGGATGAGGCGTTTCGGCTTAAAGGATTTGGAGTAAAATGGAGAAGATGGATTAATATGTGTCAGAAACGGCAAGTCGTTCATTCAAATCAACAAGGAGAGAGGAAAAGAAATTAGGTGCAAGAGAGGGTTGAGACAGGGGGACCCTTTATCTCCTCTTATCTTCACTTTTATTGCGGATGGATTATCAGAAATGAACAAGAGAGGAATGGAGGGGGGCATTATCAAGGGGGTCAAAGTTAAGGGGATCGCTGAACCAATTTCTATTCTACAATACGCTGATGACACTGTCTTGTTTGGGGTCTCCCGAGTAGAAGAATTATTGGGCGTTAGGATCCTTCTTAGATGTTTTGAATTCTGGTCTGGGCTTCAGGTTAACCTGCACAAGAGTTGTGTCTTGGACCTTAGTAATAACAATGCAAACTCGTTGGAGCTTTCCTCGTCAATCTTAGAGTGTGGTAAGGGGGCTTACCCTCTCTGCTATCTAGGCATCGTGATTAGACCGGGGAAAATGATTCATGATGACTGGATGCCACTAATTAAGAAGATTGAGAGGAAACTGGTAGGGTGGAAAGGCAAGTGCTTATCCCTAGGGGGGAGAATTACTCTCATCAACTCTGTACTTAGTAGTCTCCCAACCTATCTGATGTCGATTTATGATATACCAAACTGGGTTATTGAGAGAATTGATAGATTTAGGAGACGATTCCTCTGGAAAGGATGTCGGGAGGATAACAAGGGTTTTCATCTGATGAGATGGGATAGGGTCGGTAAGAAGAAGAGTTCGGGGGTCTAGGCGTCGTTAACTTGCTCGACATGAACAAGGCGCTGCTATCTAAGTGGTGGTGGAAAATGCACGAGAAATGTAAGGCGTGGTGGATCAACTCGTTCATGAAATATCGAAGAAGAAAAATTTGTAAATTTGGGGGGAGTCGAAAACAGGGGAAGGTTTCATCTCTATGGAAAGGTATCGCAAAGGTAGGGGATGTTTTCCATGTTAATACGAAATGCATTCTTAGAAATAGCAGTGATTCTAGATTCTGGAAGGATAAGTGGTGTGGGAATAACTCCCTACAATCGATCTTCCCACAACTTGCGTTCGAAACTACTGGGACGAACCACTTAGTAACTGATGTGTGGAAGATGCGAAGACTGAATTTAAGATTTACAGGAACAATTTCGTCATTAGCTGAGGAACAATTGGGTAACTTGGAGTTGTTTCTGAGTTCTATAGGGCGTCCTAAAAAGGGGGAAGAGGATGAAAGAGTCTGGATAGGGGGAACTTCGACAGAGTTCTCGGTAGCTTCGATTTATGGACTCTTGAACGATGGGGGGATTAGAAATTCAATGGCGACTACTATTTGGAAATCTAGTGTCCCAAACAAGGTGAAAGCTTTCCTTTGGTTGGTACAACACGACGCTATTTAATCGAAGACAAATCTAAGAATGAGAAATATTCCTATTGATGTCATATGCACGCAATGTAACTCTGAAGAGGACACAACACACATTCTTTTCATGCCCTAAAGCGAGGTTAACTTAGGAAATCTTAGGAATAGGGTTCAACACCTACAGCATTCCGAACTGTATAGAGGACATATGGCGTAGAGGGAGAACTAGTAACATATGTAAAGACCATAGATTTCTGTGGGACATTACGACTGGGGCGGTGTTATGGTCCCTTTGGCGAGATAGGAATGATCTTTGTTTTCGTAATTATAGGTGTTCTTTCAAAATGTCCTTGCTTAAAATACTGGCTCTAATTGAATTTTGGACAGGTAACACAGCAGCACGGAAGAGAATCCGATTCGAGGGGGGTGACTAATTCAGGAGGAAGGGAGTGCAGGCCTATACTAGAGACTGGGCGACTTTCACTTCCGTTGGTGGGCACTGGGTGCCATCTTTTGTATGGATATTTTGAGGAATGGTTGTACATTCCTAGCTTGGTGTATCTTTCAGCTTTCAGCTTTTTGTTGTAATGAAATATTTGGGGAGGGCCGGTAGGGCTCGAAGGAACTGAAGATTTGTAATATGGATATTATGTGGTTTCGTTAATTTTTCATGAATGAAATCGGTGACCGAGGTCACTTTTATCTCAAAAAAAATAATAAATAATAAATAAAAAATAAAAAAACAGGAAGACGCATAAGCAAATTTATTAGTAGCAGTGACAACAATAAAAATAAATATAGGCAGGATTAGGTAATATTTATGCCTCCAAATGACTATTTATATCATTGACATTGATCTTGAATTGAATGGACCATTCTCGATACTCGTGATTCGTACTGCTTATTCAAGACCCTTATTCCTTCTCGTCTAACCAGTCAGGATTTATTTGTTTGCCTTTTTTGTCGCTCCAAATCCTAACAAACATTATGAAAAGGTCCATCTCTACAGACATTTGTATTCGGCAAGAGTCGCAGAACAGAAGAAGAAAAAACTTCCGTCACTTAGATCCCATAAGAGAAACTTGGAACCTAAGAGAAACATATTTGATGTAATTCGGAACATGTAAACAAATTGTTATAATTACAATTTACATGTTAAATTCCCATTGCCTAGACTAAAGTCAATGAATGGCAATAAGATATCACTTCATGGAATTCATTACTGATAAAATGTTAAATATATTCAAGATGGAGTTTTGAGGTGTACGGTTGTTTGCAGTTTTTAATGGAAACAACTACAAAAATATTGCTGCTTTTAATCTGTGAAGTGAATCGGTACATTATTAGAAACAGGAAAGAGGGAATAGTGCATGCTGGCTTACCTCAAAAATAGGAGAAACATATTCCAGTCTGCAGTTGCGCATAACATACGATTCGGACCGTTATCTAATTGAAGTAGAAAGAGAAATAGTTTGTAAATACACATAGTAGGCTAAAGAATATGCAGCCAAATCTTAGTCAATTGGAAAGAACCAACTATGCATGCAGTCACGGATCAGAAGAGTATTCTCTTATTTAGGCAGGCAATGAAATATCATCATAAAGAATTAACAGCTCAATTATGTCAATAAAATGAATAACACAATCCAGAAATAACCAAATTTATAGTGAAGAAATAATTCAAGATCCACATATCCAAACATGTAGTATGAAATAGTCATGTATTATGTGCTGCATTATATGCTGTTGAATGCTATCTATTTAATGGTGTGAAGAACTGAACCACAGGCAAAACTATCATGATAGTTTACCAGCACTTATACATGTAAGACTAGACTCTGATAAAAATCATATTTGACAAAGAAAGAAAATAGTATACAAAAAGAGGATTTCTTTTATTTCCAAACATGGAGATAGTTATCTATTTCCTTTTTTCTGTGAGTGAGAATTTGTTAAGTTTCTAAACATGTCAATGTTACATGAGTAAAGAATAATTTGAAGGGATATGTGCATTTTCTTTGTCCATATAAATTGAGAGGAAGAAAATTCTTTCAATTTTGTGGTTCATAGCAATATTTTGAAATTTTGGCCCCTAATTTACTCTAATACGCATACATGTAATTCCATCAGCTCGTATTGTTTTATTTACCAATCTTAGTGAGTTGTGTGTTGGGCTAGAGACCATGTTTCATTATCTATCTATCTTCTTGCAAAATGGTAATGGAATGATGTAGGGCTTCCGGTTTTCATCCCCCCAATCCAAAACAAAAGGTTTTTTTAATAGAAAAAAAACTAAAGAGGAAATACAGAGCAAGAAATAACCAAAACAATAATTGTTCATGCTATTTTGTTGTTAATGCTATTTTGTATTTTTAGTGTTGTCCTTGTAATCAAAAAGAAAAACAGAAATATAGAAAAATAGCCGTTCATGCTATGCTCATAGATGAATGACAATATAAGCCAAAAATATGCCATCATTTGCTTTCAGGTGTTAAACTTCAATGATGCCGAATCTGCACTGCTTAAAATGAAGTGTTCCTTATGTTTTCAGGCTAACTACATTATGATGATTGATGCAGATTATCTCTAAACTGTATTCAAACTACTAACACAGATACATAAAACAGATCATAAGTTAATATCCGAAGCAGATCTTAGCCAGCCTGATTAGGTTAATTTGGTGCATGGTCCATCAAAGTTGCAAAATCTTTATACACAATTTCCTTCATCTTGCCATGAAATAACAACTATAGTAAGCACATATATATTCAACATACAAAATATGCAAAAATCCCGGGATTTTCTATTATATCCTTCCGCAACCTATATGCACTCTAAGTTAAAATGTTAAAACAAAGATCTTTATTGATTCTTCATACCCTACACGCATTCTAAGTTGAATATTAAAACTACTTCTTCGTATATAGGAGGCCCTGTTCCTCTAATTCCCTTAACTCATGCACGCGAATATCTAGATTATTAAGACCAGTACATAAGACCATAATTAATGGTAAACTTATGCTTCTTCATAGCGGTCCTGCTTGCTCAGATGGCAACCGGGCAACGAGCGTCAGATGTGAGGGTGACATTCAATGTCTAGAACATGGTGAAATCAACTATGGCATTTTCACAGGGAGTGCACTTAAGGGCCGCATGAGATGGTGAATATCAACATGACGCTAGAATCGTTAATGAAGTACCCATGGACGACCTTTGCTGGCCTGCTGGGCCTGCTATAGCAGACTCCTGTCGTAAATGTTTGCTTGTGAATTAGTAATGGTTCAAAAAATCCACCCATTGTCGATCTTGGAACAGTCTATTTCATATTCTTTATATATAGCAACCAACCAAATGACTATTTATTACGCTCTCACCCTCTCCCTCACAAATGGAATCATTCCATGAATGGTTGTCAAACGACGTTTCTGTTATTAATTTGCATCAATCAAACATGTATACCCGCTGCCTAAACTACAAGTTTTATAGATATGACTTATTTGGCAGACATTATCAAAACTATATTATTTCTAGGATGACCTTGTTTTTGTTATAAATTTGGCTTAAGAGTCATTTATCTCCTCAATGCTTTCTTATTTTCTTGATAAAAGGATAAAGAATTCATTCCTTCAGTACATAACAATTATAATCAGTTTTATGTTCATAAAAGTGGCTATTACAAACAAGGCTGAAACAAACATCTGCAACCATGCCATGAGTCCAGAGAACCTTACAAACTCTAACTCTCTAACTATAATAGCTAGTACCGGATCGCATCGCACATGGACTACCCGTGTCCTATTAGTTTATTTGTTTAGTAGACCATCCATACAACACAAAGCCAACCTATCCCAAATTTTTTTTATAATGGCAGAGATAATAGAATATGTATGGTATGATCTTTCTCGTCTATTGTAAATGGAGATGAGATATAATATAGTGGTACTAAGCCCTATTTGAATTGAAGTTTTATGGAGATAGCAAACAGACCAGTTTCCTCCTATGTCCACTCCCCCAAGTACATCCATTTCCAAAAGTACAAAACCAAATTGTGTGCATTCAGTGTGCCTTTTCATACAGAACCTTACAATATACTTCAATTTTTAAAATGTTGTTTACATACATGTGTCTTCAATAAAATTAAAACCGCATCATTCTTACACATTACTACCTTTTATATGCTTCTTCTATATCAAAATTTATGTTGGCAACATAAAGAATAATGCTTTCTTAAATAAATAAAAAAACATAAAGAATAATGCTATGTTACTAGTCCGCAACTTCTGAAAATATTCATTCTTATGCAACATAGCTCATAGAACCATTTTCATATACAGCAATTTTCTTCATTTGCTCCTAAAACTTGTTGTTTCATGTCAAAATGGTAGATATAAAGCACAAAAATATTATTATGTTTTTCCGACTTAACAGAGCCATGTAAATTAGCACCAAATTCCTACACATGTATCTTCCAGTTGAAACTAAGACAATTTTATCATATTCAGAAAAGATTAGAACTATAACGCACTTAACCATAGCATGGCCATCAATCTTAGCAAAAGAACAATAACACACTTAACAAAAGCATGGCGATCAATCTTAGCAAAGTGATCAAACAAGTCAATTTCTTGGTCCTAAACAGAAATATGATCAAACAGAAGACAGTACATTATCCAGAAATGAGTTTTATGGTGGGTAAAAATAAGACAGAGCAGCCAGAAGAGACTGCTCAATCGTAAGCAGGAACAACACTGCTGCAGCAACCACAGCAATGCCTGCCCATGGATTGCTGAAGTAGTCCCGGATTAACCCTGCCCTCCATCTATGCCATTTTGATTCATGATACTCCTTCACCTTAATAAACACATCCACCAAATAATTCCTATCAGAAGCATAGTGTATCTGATTACACAATTGATTGAATAGATTTGCCACAGCTTCATCAGTGCTCAACCTATTAACTAGAATCCCCTTCAGATCAAGCAACTTCACGTCCTCAGCGGTATCAATTATGCAGTCCATGAATGTAGCATAAATAGTAACGCAAGATTTAGTGTCAGGAAAGCACTGCTCAAAGGCAATAAGGTTGCGAAAAAGGGAAGGGGTATAGTCATAAATTCGAAGGAGAGGTATTTCTATCGATCCACCCTTAAATGACACATCTAAGAAGCTGCGAGCTGACTCATTTTTCTTGAACTTTATTCCAGACATCTTAAGCTCAGTCGCGCATGGCACCCACTCCGGTGAAGTTGTTAAATGATTATATTCATTGGTTAATGTGGTTGATGGAACAAGAGTAGAATGAAAGAGATGGAGAAGGTGATGGATTTTGTTTCTGGGCAGCATAGTAAAACCTATAGACTTGTTAGGATGAATATTCTCAAATAGTTGGAGTGCAACAATTGCTAGGTCAATACCTTCGTCTGAAGGAGTTTTCAAGAGATCAAATAGAATTTGGATAATGAAGAAAGGGATTTGGTTTTCGACTTTTAGTAGATCATACACAATAAGGTTCTGTATCCATAACATCCCTAGCATCGGCTGCCCTATTTTCTCTTCCTGGTCTCCGATATCCAACTCCACAATTTCTTCCTCTTCCCCCTTCTGCTTCTGCTTCTGCTTCTGCTTCTTCTCCTTCGACTCATCTCCATTTATCTCCTCGACCACCACTTCCACATTGTTCCCCTTCTTCTCCACTTGCTTTAACAAGAGATGAATGAGAAAGCACCCATCAAGTAACATAATGGATGCGAGCTTCAGTTGATCAAAATGCAAATCTGATGCATAGCAACTTCTTACCTCAGAATCCAATGCCTTCAAGGCCAACAGGCATTGATCCAACAGCTTGGTAGCTCGCACTCTGCTCCTATGTCTAGAGAGAAGGTATCTTAGACACTGCCACTTGTGATCTTGCATGGAAGCGTAATTCGTGCACTCTTGTGCACGGCCAAGGTGATATGGACCAATTGGTACCACAAGTGGCTCGTAAGCTTTAACATCACCTTGTCTGATGTTATCTGGGACTTGAAAGATGGTACATGGTTTAAAATGGTCTGAATTTGGGCGAGCTCGGTTCAGCTTCTTCCTTATGGTCATGATCCATGATGAATCGTCATTATCTACTGTAAGTTCCTTGCTTGTTTGTGTAGAGTCAGGATAAGTAATGGAGGCTGCCCTTTCTTCTTCCTTCTTGGCAATTTGATCAGATCGAGATGGTGTGGAATACACTAGGGTGGATAGAGGAACAAAGTTGCAACGGGAATTATCCATGTTGAAGTCAGAATTTGTAAGATGCAAAGAAAGGAGATGGGTCTTCACAATGAAAGATAGTTCTTATCTAACCTTGAAGTTGTTGGAAGTGATGCTAAAAGAACAAGAAGACAAAAACAAAGCATACTCTTAGCTAGAGGATTCATCATTCCTACAAGATAAAAATAGTTGAAGGGAAATTTGTACCATTGGTCTCACCGGAGGAAGGATGGTGAAGTTAGTTTTAAAATTAAAATAAGAGAGAACTAGCGGAAGAAGAAGAAGAAAGAATCAATTTTGAAGCCAAGGATTAGATAAGCATAACTGCTAAAAACAAAAGATAATCAAAGCTGAAAATTTTGTTGTTTTGTGCATCCAACAAGGAATCCTAGGTATTGAGTAACAGATGACAGCCAACTCATCAAGGGTTGCTGAGCTAGAGATGATGCAAGCTATCCAGACAGTTGCTCTGCAACAGGTGTGGTGTCCCAAGTAATCTTTATTGAGCTTCTCATGTTGGGTCCTTTATGTATTGCATAACGAACGCAAGTATTCACAGATAATTTTATAAAGATACAATGAGCATGAAATTGTTTAGAACATCAAGAACTCAAAAGCAATCCATCTCCAACAAGGCAATAAATTTCTCAAGAACCACCGGTGTGTAATAATTTGCTATACATACATCAGGCACCAACACACTTAGCAGCCAAAGCCTTCAACTACCAAGCTTTTAAACAAAAGTCCAGGTCAAGATCGAACAGGAAATGCAAGACTATGCCTAATTCAGATAATAACCTGTATGTTAAGCAGCAAATGGCATAGTGGGACGCATATAAACCTTGATCAGTATTAGGAAGAAGATAAAACATGATTCTGCATTACTGTCACAACTTAGCACATTATTAACCATGGGATACCTATATAGCCTTATTTATTTTGACCATACATCAGGTAAAGCAAGAAGAGTATAACTGCAGCTAAAAAGACAATGCTAGCCCTCCCACTGCTGGAAAAGATGTGGATCAGCCCCGCTCGCAATTTGAGCCACTTTGATTCATAATATTTACTTGCCTTTATAGCAACTTCAGCCAAATAATTACCATCAGAAACATATTGCAAGTGATTTTTGCGCCTCTTGAAGAGATCAACCACTTCTTCATCACTCCCGAGCCTATTCACAAAAATACCTTTTGATCCAAGCAAACTAGCATCTTCTTCAGCTCCAATTAAGAACTCCATGAATGCAGCATAGTTTGTTATATAATTTCCCACATCGGGAACATATTGCTCATACATGATGAGGTTCTTGAAGAGGATACTGGAGTAGTCGCAAACTCGCAAAGGTGGAATATGAAGTGTACCATTTTTAAATGTTAGGTCCAAAAAGCTTTCAGCGTCCTCTTTCTTAATAAACTTGACCCCGGCCCTCTTGAGTTCAATTGCTCTTGGAATCGGTTTTGATGAAGCTGGTGTGGAAGGTTTATGTTTATTAGGAACAAGAGATGAATGAAAGAGATGGAGGAGATTATGGATCTGAGTCGGCGGAGTTTGTGTGAATGCTTTGTATTCCCTGGGATGGATGTCGCAAAAAAGACGGACTGCAAGAGTTACAAGGTCAATACCTTCGTCTCTTGGAGTTTTTATGATGTCAAAAATGGTTTGGACGATGAAGAAAGGTATTTGATTCTCAAGCTTTAGGAGATCAAAAACTACAAGGTTCCATAACCATAACATTCCAGTTAATGGACCCTCAATCTCCTCTTCTCCCTTCCCAATATTCAATTCTACTGCATCTTCCTCCTCCTCCATTATCTTCATCTTTCCCTTCTCCACCTCCATTTTTCTCTTCTCCTCTTGAGAGACTAATACAGTATTAGTCTCCTCATCCATTTCGTTCTCAGCTGTTTGATCCTCCACTTGCTTTAGCAATAGATGGATGATGAAACACCCATCTATCAACATGACTGTCGCAAGCTTCGGAGGATCCAAGTGGAATACAGTTTCGGCATAGCAATTACGAACTTTTCCATCCAACTCCTTGAGCCTAGTCAAGCACTGGTCCAATAACTGGCTTGCACGATCTCGATTATGGTGGCGCGATAGTAGGTAACGAACGCACCTCCACTTATACTCTTGCATGGCACGACCCATACCTCGTTGATTAGGAAAGTAGTGGTATGGGCCAATCGATGCAACAACTGGGTCGTAAGACTTGTCATCGTTCCCACGCCTTCTGATGTTCTCTGGAACCCGGAAGATGGTGCATGATCCATCAATTTGGACCTTTGGTTGCACCTCATTTACTTTCTGCCGAACAGTTTTGATCCATGCATTATCATCAATATCCACTTTGTGTTCACGGATTAGGTTGTTTTGTATGGGATGGAATTTGTAAGGCAATTCATCTCCAGCCTTCTGTAACGGTGGCCTAAATTTGGCGGGAAAAGGAGGTGCACAGTTGAGATGAATTGGGTACCGATTCGGTTCATCCATAGGCTTAAAATCTATAGCTAAAGGCAAGCTTCAACCAATATACTAGAGTAAGAATATATGTTGAGGTCTCTCCTATATAACAAACTAGTACTTCGGCAAGGCCTAATATGTAACAAGTTAGAAGCAGATGCCTAGATGGTGATTTTCACATCGATAAATCCAACAAAAAATGCTTAAATAAGAGAGAAAACGTGGGGCACAATAAATTGATGATGTGTGTATTAATATTTTCAATTGTACACACACCCAGATAATAGATAGAATTAGGCATTCAGCCGGCCAAATCTTGGCTCATGTTCGTGGTCTTCTAGATGTAATTCAATCAATAACTTGATCAAGTTGCGGCATTCACAAAAGTACAAGAAGCCTTACTGTTCCAAACAAGACTAAACAACGATGTTCATAGTTTAGTTTATATATTACAGTATATATATATGTTTCATTCACCAAATAATTCTTCAATGAATCACAGAATAATCATATTTCAGAACAATTATTACTCATCACATTTCATATTTGATTGGTAACAATTTAGATGACACCTGATACGAAACCAAAACACTACTTGCATACATCCACATAATATAAGTGACAACAAAGGCAAGATTTTTGACTATTTGTTGAATAATTAGAACAGGGCAATGGATAAAGTTTCATCGCCGTCGCCCCCCCTCCCCCCTTCCTCTCAACCTCTCTCTCCCAACTCTCAATCTTCTCTTTCCCTCTTATTTTGTTTTCCCCCAAATCCTTACTTTTCGCTTTCGGAAACCGGCCGTCAGTTGGGGTCTTCTCCGGTGTTGGAGACGTCATTTGGGGTCGACGCAGAGCGCAGCTGTGACACCGGTCATCAATTTGGGTTATTCTCCGGGGTCGGAGAGGGATGAAATCAATGCGTGTTGTTCAGGGATGAAACCAACACCTACTATCGCCAACTGACACCGATCGTCAATTTGGGGTATTCTCCGGCACTCGTGCCGCGCAGGGTGTTGAACGCCGGTCGTGATTGTGGTTGTCACCGGTAGTCATTTGGGGTCGACGCAGAACGCAGCGATGACACCGGTCATCATTTGGGGTCTACTCCGGTGTCAGAGAGGGATGCGACAGCGAGGGTCGAGAGCGCTGCATCTTTGGCGGGGCCGAAGGTTCTGCACGGGGTGTAGTTCGCCGTTCGTGATTGTGGTTGTCGGACGAGCTAAGTAGGGCTGGCGTCATCAGGGATGGCGACGCAGATCGCAGCGGTGCTCGGACTGGTTGTGTCGGGCTGGTGGCGTAAGTGCTGCCTAGCGCCGGCGTGGAGCGGTGACCGGCGAACTACGGGGTAGTCGGGGCTGTCGTGGAGGCATGTGGGGGAGGTCGGGGAGAGAGTGGGGGGAAGGGGAATTTCTGATTTGGGAGTGCTGCGGTTGGGGGGAGATTTGAATTTCAAATTGAGTTTTGAAATTTGAGTTGACGCAGTGGAGTCCCTAAGATCCAAATTTGTCCCTAATATCCAAATTACAACCGACTTACAATTAACAACAAAATATATCCTAGTTGATATAAGCGACGATTGTCGGGCAATTTTATAATTTGGGTTCTACTTTGGCCTTGGTTGGTTAAAGTGAGAGGTGCCTTTGGTTCTTTCATGTCAAAGGGCTCGCAGGGGTCAGGTGCGACGTCTACCCTCGTTGCGAGATTGCGGTGAGAGTCATCGAGGGTGAAGCGAGGGGATGAGAACGAGGACTCAATCTTGACATGGAGTTGTCAGATTGATGAAGTGCCTGCAGGGTCACTAATATGGTGCTTACGCTTGTCGTATGGATCACTGCTGGGGGCGACGAAGGAGAGCGTACGATAGTTGGAGAGGATAAACGACATACAAGCGAGGGACTGAGTGAGAGAGCGAGCACAAATTGGCACGAGAAAGTTGTTCTGGCGGGGATGGCCGATCAGTAGGACTAGATGTAGCGCCCCGAATTTCTAATACGAAACTTAGAAAATTACGTGGCACTTTCCCAGCGATCCACTTCAATGTAACAACATACATAGCCAAAAACTCAAATCGTTTATTCCAAATCTTTATTACAATAATCTTTTCAAATTTGCAGCGGAAAAACAAACACTTATTTACAACAATCCCTTTTTCGATACTCTTCTTTACAACAATTTACACATGGCTCTATTATAACACTCTTACCCTCTACAGTTAACCCAAGCATCCAAGCCTCCAATTCTAAGCAACCTGCAACATGAGGCTAGAGTTGAACCCTAACCCCCAAAACTACGGGGTCAGCCATAACTGGTGTGAGTGATATAAACAACAAACATAAACAAACAAATAAACATAAGCAACATGTACTGAACAAAATACATAAACTGAACATGTAATCTGAAACAAGAACGATAGGCCAGTACATGAGTGAAGTCAAGTCGAGGAACAATAACATCGATCAAATATCCATCAATCAATCTCTCTCAAAATATGTACAACTCAACTGTACAGAACAGTCGACTGTTCAAAGGACCAGTCGACTGATCAGAACAACAATAATCCTCACCTCTCTGAATATGCCCATCTCTCAATAAGTCTCAATACCACGATGTGTGTCCAACAATCGATCACCAATAATGCCATAGATCGGATACCCTTATATCCATCTACAAAACTAAAGAGGGTATAGATCGAATACATACCCGGCATGCATCACCAATAGTGACTATTACACCGACGAACATATTCATCTACAAATAAACTAAGAAGGTATAGATCGAATACATACCCGGCATGCATCACCAATAGTGACTATTACACCGACGAACATATTCATCTACAAATAAACTAAGAAGGTATAGATCGAATACATACCCGGCATGCATCACCAATAGTGACTATTACACCGACGAACATATTCATCTACAAATAAACTAAGAAGGTATAGATCGAATACATACCCGGCATGCATCACCAATAGTGACTATTACACCGACGAACATATTCATCTACAAATAAACTAAGAAGGTATAGATCGAATACATACCCGGCATGCATCACCAATAGTGACTATTACACCGACGAACATATTCATCTACAAATAAACTAAGAAGGTATAGATCGAATACATACCCGGCATGCATCACCAATAGTGACTATTACACCGACGAACATATTCATCTACAAATAAACTAACGGTAACAAGAACCCTCAAGATCGTGAAAACTCATCAGAACCAGTCGACTTATTCTGTAATAAGTCGACTGCCTCGAGAACCAATATCCAAGATTATAACAAGTGCAGTAAGTCGACTTAATCAACCATCAGTCGACTCACCCGAAGCAATTACCAATAATTTCTCAAGAACAATCCAAGTGCTAACAGTATAAGATGACTTATAAAAAAATCATAAGTAGACTTATCAAAAGTATAAGATGACTTATAAAAACATAAGTCGACTTAAAAGGAGACATAAGTCGACTTATAAGAGCATAAGTCGACTTATAAAAACATAAGTCGACTTACCCGAGAGAAATTCTACGATAACTTTGAAAAATAAATTCTAGGTGTACCAGTCGACTGAGAAGGGTCTAAGTCGACTGTCCAGAACGGATTTTCGAGAAAAACTGAAGATACAATAGCTGGGTCGTACCAGTCGACTGATACATAGACCCAGTCGACTGTCGGCCTACAGATCTCACAAATTAGATCTGTAATCAATAATCAATACTGGAGTCTATCTCAATACCAATTTTCTTCCTCAACTCACATCTGATCCAATTCGTAATCACAAGGCCCAGAGATTCATCCATCCAATTTCTTATTTTATAGTCATAATCAAATCTTAACATATTTCAAACAATCAAGAATTGTCAATCGAGATCTACTAATCTATCTTAGATTTCATATGAATAAAATAATAACAACCAGTGCATCGACCATATGCAAGATACAAATTATCAAAACAAACAACATATAAGCATACTCATAAACAAAGCAAATTCATATCACTCACCTTTTAGAATCAAGAAGAATCCACAAGCCTTCCTCTTGCTAGATCCAAGAACTCCTTCTTCAATCACCAAGAGAATAGAAATATAATAAGATCTGAGTTGTGCAGCGAATGACGGCTGCAAACTCTCTTATATAGGCCGGGATCAAGTATTAGGGTTTAGGAATTACATTTGCAAAACAATCCATCCAAATACAATTATATACATATATATATATCTTCTTTTGGAAATTCATCTCATAATTCATTAAAATTAGGATTTATATGAAAATATACTTCTATACCTTAACAAATACTGATCGGAAAGTCCAGTAAATACATTTTGCACTTCAACCCTTAAAATTGTCAATTTTGCAAATAAGCCCTTCTTTTATTAAAATTTGCAAATAGTACTAATTAAATTCAGAAAAATCCGGAAAAATACTACATAATTCCAAAATAATAAATAATGATTTTTCATAAAGAATTCTTAATTTTTCAAGCATCTCAAAACTCATTTGCACGTGTTTTGCACGTGTACAAAAGATAGATCTTTTTAGAAAATATCAATTAAATCCTCAGAAATTCATTTAAATTCATTTTCAAATAATAAAATAATATTTGAAAATACGGGGTTCTACACTAGACTTCGTTATATTTTTGTTTGTTGGTTGGGGTGTATGAATTTCAGAACCCAGCCTGTTGTAAATGGAGATGAGATATAATATAGTGGCACTATGCCCTATTTGAATTGAAGTTTTATGGAGATAGCAAACAGACCAGTTTCCTCCTAAGTCCACTCCCCAAGTACATCCATTTCCAAAAGTACAAAACCAAATTGTGTGCATTCAGTGTGCCTTTTCATACAGAACCTTACAATATACTTCAATTTTTAAAATGTACATTTTTTACATACATGTGTCTTCAATAAAATTAAAACCGCATCATTCTTACACATTACTACCTTTTATATGCCTCTTCTATATCAAAATTTATGTTGGCAACATAAAGAATAATGCTATGTTACTAGTACGCAACTTCTGAAAATATTCATTCTTATGCAACATAGCTCATAGAACCATTTTCATATACAGCAATTTTCTTCATTTGCTCCAAAAACTTGTTTCATGTCAAAATTGTAGATATAAAGCACAAAATATTATTATGTTTTTCCGACTTAACAGAGCCATGTAAATTAGCACCAAATTCCTACACATGTATGATGTATCTTCCAGTTGAAACTAAGACAATTTTATCATATTCAAAAAAGATTAGAACAATAACGCACTTAACCATAGCATGGCCATCAATCTTAGCAAAAGAACAATAACACACTTAACAAAAGCATGGCGATCAATCTTAGCAAAGTGATCAAACAAGTCAATTTCTTGGTCTTAAACAGAAATATGATCAAACAGAAGACAGTACATTATCCAGAAATGAGTTTTATGGTGGGTAAAAATAAGACACAGTAGCCAGAAGAGACTGCTCAATCGTAAGCAGGAACAACACTGCTGCAGCAACCACAGCAATGCCTGCCCATGGATTGCTGAAGTAGTCCCGGATCAGCCCTGCCCTCCATCTATGCCATTTTGATTCATGATATTCCTTCACCTTAATAAACACATCCTCCAAATAATTCCTATCAGAAGCATAGTGTATCTGATTACACAATTGATTGAATAGATTTGCCACAGCTTCATCAGTGCTCAACCTATTAACTAGAATCCCCTTCAGATCAAGCAACTTCACGTCATCAGTGGTATCAATTATGCAGTCCATGAATGTAGCATAAATAGTAACGCAAGATTTAGTGTCAGGAAAGCACTGCTCAAAGGCAATGAGGTTGCGAAAGAGGAAAGGGGTATAGTCATAAATTCGAAGGAGAGGTATTTCTATCGATCCATCCTTAAATGACACATCTAAGAAGCTGCGAGCTGACTCATTTTTCTTGAACTTTATTCCAGACCTCTTAAGCTCAGTCGCGCATGGCACCCACTCCGGTGAAGTTGTTAAATGATTATATCCATTGGTTAATGCGGTTCTAGGCATTGATGGAACAAGAGTAGAATGAAAGAGATGGAGAAGGTGATGGATTTTGTTTCTGGGCATCATAGTAAAACCTACAGACTTGTTAGGATGAATATTCTCAAATAGTTGGAGTGCAACAATTGCTAGGTCAAGAACACAAATGGAAATGAAGACCCACAACAACTCCACCTATCCCCGCAACCAAAGAAGCCACCTAACCATCATCTCCCCCACCTGCCCCGTGGCCAAGAGAGGGAGAGAGGATGCCGACACCCACCACAGAGAAGCTGCCACCCAACACAGGGAGATGGGTTATCGCAGGGAACGCAGCGCCAGAGATGTATCCAGAGGGAGACGTTCTCCCCCACCTCGCGAAGCTCATCCAGACCATAGAGGTCTGGACCAAAAACTCCCCGCGCACCAAGAGCATAGAGCTCTGGCGAAGGGTGAGGATCGGAACGCGAGCGACAGGGGTAGACCAAGGAAGCATACTTCTTCGACATTTGGAGGGTCCTACCTAGAGGCGTCAATGAGAGGCCTACGGACTTTCGAGAGGGCAGTGCATCGAGGGGAAGGGCATGCACTGGAAAGAGATGACCCGGTGAAGAAAGTAGACGAAGACGGGGAATGGATCATCGTCAAGCCCAAGCACGCCAGAAAGGAGGAGAGAAAAGCAGCGATGTCTTCCTCTACTGCGTCTGCAGAGCAAGCATCGGCCAAGAAGATGGCGATGTGTCACAAGTGTGCAGAGAGGGGGCACACCATCCACAATTGCCCAAACGACCAGTTTTGTTATGCGTGCAAGAAGTTCGGGCACATTTCGAAGAGTTTCCCTCGTCGTGGGACGTCCGGGAGTGCGCAGTCGAAGGCTTCGGCGGAGGCTCCTGTCAGTGCGGGAGGTAGCATTCCGACGGTGGCGGGGTCGGAAGAATGTTTCGATGGGAGAAGGAAGGTAATTAGGGAAGTCATCACCCCTACTCCGGTGATGGCCAATTTTGAGAGCCGCTTCTCCAACTCCGTGCTCCTCAAGATTCATACTGGGTTTCCCTCGATCGAGGTCATTAAAGATCAACTGTCCGACTGTGTTCGGCCTATTTCTAGACTCGACTGGAACGTGCTTAAGGTTAAGGAAGATGTCTATATGGTGTTTTGTAAGACTGATGAAATCACTCGTGAGCTTTTGGCTATTGGGAGCTTAGAAGGGGAGGATTTTTACATCATTTTGAGTAGGTGGTCAAGAGGGTTCGGCGCGCTGAAGGTGGACGCGTGTACGGCGATCAGGATTTGGCTCTTCAACCTTCCGTTCCATTGTTGGGTCCGATCAGGTTTTCAAAATTTGGTTCATAGCTTCGGTTCCCTTATTAGCATCGACAAGAACACTAATTTCCTCCTTAGAAGAGAATACGCTAGGATTCAAGTGGGGGTTGAGGATTCTAGTCTAATCCCGTCGGTGATTGTGGCATTATTTGAAGACGTTAAATACGAGGTCAAGGTGATAGTAGAGAGGAAGAAGAAAGTCTCATTTCGGAGCTCGCCAGAGTATTCGGGTTCTAACTCCAAAGCTGGGTTTCAACAAAGAGGGAAGGAAGAAGACGCGCTGGGACCATCGGATGCGGGTACGAGGATCCTCAACCGTTCAGATGAGAAGATCTCTAACCATCAGATTGGTGTACAGGATCAATCTCAAGACTATGGCAAAAAGCATAGTACAACACACCGAACAGCAAAGTCAATTGCACAGGGTCCAATAGTCAGCGTGAAAGAATGAGAGAAGCGGCTTGGTACAGTTGAGGGACAGCGACCTCACACCGGCGTTACCCCCAATGTCCTAGGTACTGTGCATAGAGGTGACACAGTACTAGGTACTGTTCATGCCAGCTCATCTCATGGGAAGTCTATCGTGGTGTAACGTGTATCCCCCTTTGTTCCGGTCATGGAATAGATGAAATAAATCCAAAAATGGATTTTTGTTCAAGAATGAAATCTTATTGGAACTATCCATATCTGGTTCATCCTTCGGTGTGACTTCGATGGCTCTTCAACAGGTCAAAGAATTGGGTATAGGGGTCAGCTTCAAATCGATAGCTGTCAGGTCATTAATGCACCTGCGACTGTGGAGTGTGCTTCAAAAACCGAGACAGCAAACAGGGAGGAAGCGTTAGCGACAGGTGGGCCCACCATTAGACAGGCTGAAATTCTGAGTCTCTCCTCTACTGAGTTCAAGGCAGCTCTTGATATGGCAGTGAAGTCCATTACTCATAGCCTACTGCTTGATGGGCCGGGTCATTGGGCTAAAAGTTTTGAGAAGGAATCCACATAGGCCAGCTTGTTCCAAAAAGGAGGATCTTCGGGAGTTAAGAGCGTCGAGGCAGAGGATGCGGGAGGGGCGGAAGTTGAAGTGCCAGATGAAGAGGATAGCGAGCACAGAACAGAGGGGAAAGGAGATCAGGAGCCCGGGGGGATCCAACCGAAGTTAGGGGAAGACTTCTCTACGGTGGAAGGCATTATTGGAGCTTTAGACGATGTAGGCCGGGATAGTATGGACTCCGACGGCGAATTTGAGAAGTGGGAGAACGAAGTTAAGGCTCTAACTCCGGTCATCCAGGACAGTGTGGAGGCTGAGGGAGGAGAAGCATTGAAGGGCATTGAGGAAGCTAAAAGAAAGAGCAAGAGACAAATCGACAGGTGGGGAGCTAAAGGGCCAAGTGAGGAGGACCTGGTCAGATCAGCAACTAAAGCTAAGGAGCCTATGTCCTCAATTCTTAGTTTTATTTCCGATGATGTTCTTCTTTACTATTCTAGTATGTTTGGTTTAAATATGGGATTGTCGGGAATAGAACAAAGTAATAAAATTAGTTTCCTCAGGGAAGAAGCTTATAGGTTAAGCCTGTAGATAGGTCAGGGCAGGAGGGTAGGATAGACGTTATTTTTATTAGTTTTTCCCATGAGTTACATATTCTGGAACGTGAGAGGGATGCGGTCTAAGGTCAAGGCTAGATTAGTAAATAACACCATAGCTAGGATTAACCCGATATTGTGTGTCATTCAAGAAACTAAGATAGGTGAGCAGCAGGGTCAAGATTTTGGGGGATTAAGGACGCTTAGAGATTTTGTGTGGCGGGTTAAGCCAGCTAGGGGGATGTCAGGGGGTATAGCAATAGGAATTGATTCTAAGGTTTTTGATATTATAGACGAGTTCATGGACAATTTTACGGTCACCCTGGTCATCAAACGAAAACGAGACGGATGGGAGCACATGGTCACTTCGGTTTACGGCTCCTATAATCCAAGTCTGCGACAGGGATTTTGGGAGGAAATGCAAAACATCAGAGATAGATGGACGGGACGGTGGATCCTTGGCGAGGATTTTAACATCACTAGATTTGCTTATGAGCACAAGGGTAGGGGCTCAAACGAGAGGGATGGGCAACGATTCAACAATTTCATCAACAACCTTAGCCTCATTGAAATCCAAGCGAGTGATCGTAGATTTTCCTGGTCCAACATGCAATCGAACCCAACCCTTGCCAAACTAGATCGTGTTCTAGTCTCCACTGACTGGGAAGCTTTACACCCACTGGCAACGGTGAGATCTATGCCGCGATTTACATCTGATCATATACCACTGGTTCTTGATTGGGGGAATGATAGAAGAGAAGGTCGGCGCCAATTTAGATTTGAGAAGGCTTGGTCGCTAAGCCCAAACATTTCAAAGGTCATTAAGGATTCATGGGAGATGCAGACACCGGCAAACGACGCTATATCTAGGTGGATCGTCAAACTTTGCCGACTGAGGAAGCGTTTAAAGAGTTGGGCAAAGGAGGAATTTGGGGAGATCAAGAGGAAAAAAGAGAGGTTAGGAAGGAGAGTTCAAAAGTTAGAAAAAATCGAAGAGGATAGAGTCCTACATGCGGGGGAATTCGAGGAGCTTGCCGCCAGTAGGACGGAAATCTTTAAAATAGGTGAAATGGAAGAATGCTACTGGAGACAAAGATCGAGGGTTCAATGGCTGAAGGAAGGAGATGCAAACACTGCCTTTTTCCATAAGGTGGCCAACGGGAGAAGGAGACACAACCAAATCGGGGGACTATTTGTGGAAGACGTGTGGACGGAAGATGAAACCGTTATCAGAAACCATACTGATAATTCGTTCAGAGAGCTTTTGGGAAGGAAGAGGGCTATAAGATGTGAATTGAGTTCGGACATATGGATCGACGAAGGTTTTCAGGGAGGGGAGAGACTAGAAGAGGACTTCACGGAGGAGGAGGTGTTACAGGCTATTAAGAGGTTGGGGCAAGACAAAGCTTCAGGACCAGATGGTTTTCCGATCTTCTTCTACGCAAAATATTGGGCCATCATCAAGGGGGACTTGATAGATATCTTTCACGAGTTGTTCAGTGGGGTGGCGCAGGTGGAGAGACTTAACTACGCGAACGTGGTTCTTATCCCGAAAAAGGCAGAAATCCTCAGGTTTTGGGATCTCAGGCCCATCAGTTTGCTTAACGGATCTTTCAAGATTATTACTAAGACATTGGCCAGTAGACTAAACTTAGTTATCAACGACATTGTTGGGGAAGCACAAAGTGGGTTTATAAAAGGAAGGGACATCCTAGATAGCATCGCATCGGCTCATGAAATGGTGTTCAGAGGGAACAAGGACAAGGTTGACGGCTTCCTTCTGAAGTTAGATTATGAAAAGGCATACGACACGGTAGAATGGGAGTGCGTGGACGAGGCATTGAAACTCAAGGGGTTCGGAGATAAATGGAGGCAATGGATGAAGACGTGCATTAGGAATGGCAAGTCATTCGTCCTAGTGAATGGCTCGATAGGAAGGGAGATCAGATGTAAGAGAGGACTGAGACAGGAAGACCCGCTTTCACCGCTTATTTTTGCAATAGTTGCTGATGGTTTATTCGAAATGAGTAAAAGGGGTATGGAGGCAGGGTTGACTAAAGGGATTTCAGTTAAAGGGATCTCAGAACCTTTGGCAATCTTATAGTATGCTGACGACACCTTGTTCGGCTTGGCAAAGGTGGAAGAGATTCTGGCTATTCGGATCCTTCTTAGGTGTTTTGAATTTTGGTCCGGTCTGACAGTTAATCTTCATAAGAGTTGCGTTACTGCTTTAAGCAACGCTAACACAGGAGCCGCGGAGATCACCTCAACAATGATGCAATGCGAAACAAAAGAGTATCTGTAACCCTCGTTTCCGTAAATATATAATTTCTGAATGATATTCTGTATTTCGAATTTTATATGAATTTAGTTGTGTTAAATTTGTTTTAACTTTTTATATTTAAAATATATCTGATCGGAAATTATGCTTATTTCGAATAAAAGTATATTTTACCTTATCTTCTATTTTGCAATTGATCGACTATTTTCATTTTAGCCAAACTAAAATTTTTCGAAACTTTCTTAATTATTTGTTAAAGCCAATCTCTTTATATAATCTTGCTATTATTATTATTTTATTATTTTTATTGTTAAATCTATTATTTTTAGTATTGTCATTATTACCATTTTTATTAATATTATTTGTTCTTATTATTAGTAATATTATTATTGTTAAAATTAGTGATATTGTTGTTACTCATATTTTCTTGATCTTTATTATTAAATATTATTATTTTTAAAGCCCAAATTGATCTCGATATATTTTGTAATATTTATTTAATTTAAAGCCCAAAAACAAATATTTATTTTAAGCCCAATGGTTTTAAACCCAATACCCACTAACCCAATTCCCCTACTAATTGGGTGTTGACCAGATCATCTATTCCTAATCAATCCCAAAATCTCTCTTGTAACTGCCCAATTACTATTCCTAATTATTAGCCTATTGATTCCCCTCATTATGTGATCCCGTAACTTCCTCCTCCCCTATTATCTCTCTACCCCTTAATTTAACATTATTTCTATACCTATATTATAATATCTCTCTCTCTCTCCCTCCCGTATTCTCACTCTCCCCTTCTCTTCTCTGTTAAAACCAACGAATCAAAAACAAACAGATCAAAACCTCACAAACAAAACCAAAACAAAACCCAAACAAATCACAGACCCATCTCCTTCTTCCTCCCGTCTCCTTCTCCCTTCGTCCACGCCAACCCATTTCCCTTCGCCCTCATCGCCTTCGTCATCCACACAACCACCCGTCTCCTTCCTCCATCATCTCCTCCGCAGAACCCCACGGCCTCGACGACTCCCCAAACTCCTCGATCGTCTTCCCCATCGAGCTCGCCCCCCCAGTCGCAACCACCTGCGACAGCTTCCTCCTCCACCGCGACAGGCACCCTGCCGCTTCCGCCACCACTCTCAATCTCCGCTCAGTCGCCCAGAACCCAATCTCCCTCATCTTCGCCATTCACCTTCATCCTCGCCGGAACACTTCGCCGTCGCCCCCGTCCTTGCCGTCGAACCCCCTACCCCCTCCGGAGATCCCCTCCGTCTTCTTCGTCGACGACCAAGCCGAAAACACTTCGTCATCGCCTCCCCTGTTTCGAGCGCGAAAGCAGAGCTTCCCCCGATCGCCGCCATCTTCGTTGTCGCGTCGCCTCCGACCTCAGTGCAGCCGCCACCGTCAGCCACTCGCCGCCTCGTTGCCCCGTTGCGTCGCCACGCCGAAGAGCCGCCCCGCCGTCACCATCCTCTCCCTCGCTCTCGGTTGCAGTAAAGAAGAAGGAAGAAGAAGCGGGAGTGAATCCCGACCATTGGATTCATTTGATCAGATCAAATCTGATCAGTTGGCTGGGTGTTTGCTGTTTTGGCGCAAGAGCGGATCCAGGGGGTCCGATCCAGTGTGCTGTCTTGCACGTGTACCGCACGTGTTTGCGTGTGTTCGTGTCCGTGCCCGTGCTTCGCATCTCGGGATTCTCATCCCATATTGGTTCGTGTTCGGACTCACCATCGTAAAGGCAAGTAATTCTCTTGTACAATTTTATTGTTCTAGTACAAGCTATTTGTAAAAATACCGCAAGTCTATTTTTTTGACTCCAATTCGCATTCATAAGTCGAATTGATACCCGTTTATATTCCTAATCCGCCGATCCTGTATTCACACGAGATCGTGAATACTTTGGTATCCCATGCATGACACGAACACCACAAATAAATACAAACATATGAACTTTTAGGGATTCTACATATTGTTGTGAAATGACTATTTTGCCCTTGATGATTATTTAAGTGTTCCATATTATCCCTAAAATTTTAATTAGTTTTATACATGTTATTAGTCACTTTATAGTTGTAATATTATTTTAAATGACCCAAAGATATTATGGACTCATCTATGTAATAATAAATTAGACCCATATATGTATTAATGAAATAGACCCAATTATGACATTAAAACTATATGTTTCGCATTTCATGACTTAAGAATATATTGCATGCAAAATTCCTTGTTGTTCTCTGTCCATATCCCGACATCGTTCTCATTGCATTATGATTGTGTCAACAAAAATTAATAAAAGTAATAAGTCGGGGTTTAAGGGAAAGATTTAAGTAGTGGGCAATATAGAAGAGCGTACTCGGACGGGAGCTCGTGGTTTCCCGACGCAAGTTGCAACTTACAAGTTGCAAGATTGCAAATGACAAGTTTACATGTTTGCACGTTACAAGTTTACACTCTACATGTTTCACGTTACAAGTTTGCACGTATCTTTGATACAATATTGAATGTACATGTTTTTTCTGAGTACGTGACCTATAAAACCCACCACTAAATCTAAACGAAATTGTATTGACTGTAGCAACCATGTAATAAAAATATGGGGTGCATGAAGTGCTACCTAGATAGAATCAAGACATTAGACATAAGAATAACACGTGCATTTTCATGATCCAACTATATGTTACATGTTCATGTTGACTCGATACTTGTTTACTTGTACATGTTTTACACGCCACTTGTTTCATATTGACTTGTTCATTCCATGTTACTTATTGCAATTTCCCTTACTTTTGATTCCTTGCTCTTTCCCTGTTTATCTTTTGTTCTATTTTTGTTCCTGTTTTCCCTTAGCTTGTACTCCCCTTGCGGCCCGTAACTTGTATTAACGGGTCTCATTGTTTTCCTTTTCTTTTCTGTTATTATAATATACTTGCAGGCCCGAATGGAGAATTACCAGAAGGAGTCGCAGACCAAGTGTTCTAGTTTATCATTATTATGTCATCTTTAGTTGTATTTTATTTCATAAAACTCTTATTGTAATCTGGGCTTGTTTGACCCGCAATAATTTGTATTTCCCAGTTGTTGGTTACATTTATGGACTATATCATGAATTTTCATTATCAAATTGTGATTTATATGCCTGCGTGGATTATTCTGTTATATTGTTGTTGAGTTTACTTGTACAGCTTATGAATGGTGTGTTCGCACCATTCGCTGGGCCTTAGTCTCGCGCCCGTATTTCCATGTTTTGGGAAGCAGGGCGTGACAGTATCCACTCACGTACTTGGGAACGCCGATCAGACCCGGAAAGCTAAAGAAGGAGGACTGGATTCCACTGGTGGAAAAGATTGAGAAAAAACTGGCAGGGTGGAAAGGAAAATTCCTATCATTGGGGGGTAGAATTACTTTAATCAATTCCGTCCTTAGCAGCATCCCTACATACCTCATGTCGATCTATGAGATCCCCAGTTGGGCTATCGAAAGAATTGATAAATGTAGGCGGAAGTTCTTGTGGAAAGGAATGCGTGACGATAGTAAGGGCATTAACCTCATCAGGTGGGATAGGGTTTGCAAGAAGAAAGAATTCGGTGGTCTGGGGATCCTTAACCTCAGATATATGAACAAGGCTCTATTGTCCAAGTGGTGGTGGAAGATGAACAGACAACGCAAAGCATGGTGGAGCAATTCGTTCATGAGATACCGAAGGAGGAAGATGGTGAGGTTTGGAGGGAAAACTAAGCATGGTAAGGTGTCCGGTATCTGGAAGGGCGTAGCTAAGGTAGGAGATATATAGCACATGAATACTAGATGCAAGCTGGGAAAGGAAAACAACATTAGATTCTGGAAAGACAAATGGTGCGGCGATAATACTTTACAATCGCTATTCCCCGACATTGCGTCGGCGGCAAAGAAGGAGGACGCCCTGGTGGCAGATGTTTGGAGGCAAAGAAACCTAGCTTTGGAGTTCAAGGGGAGCCTATCGAACGAGGGCCAGCAACAATTGATTAGGCTCAACGCGTTCCTGCAGGAAGAGGGGTCCCAAGTTAGCTCACAGGAGGACGTCAGAAATTGGAGAATAGGGGTTAATCATACTTATTCGGTTTCCTCCATGTACGTGTTCCTTAACGACGGGGGAACGAGGAATGCATTTGCTAGTAACATTTGAGAAGCCAAAGTGCCACCCAAAATTAAAGCCTTCCTGTGGCTGGTGCTGAATGACGGAATCCTTTCAAAGACTAACCTGAGAAAGCGAAACATCCTGAACGACGCTACGTGTCAGCGATGTCTGCTAGAAGAGGAGGATACGGCTCACCTCTTCTTCCGTTGTCCTAGGGCTAGGTTAGTTTGGGAGGTCATGGGTCTGGGATTTCACACAACAGCAATTCCAAGTTGCACCGACGACGTGTGGGGGGAATGGAGGTCAAAGCACATTAACAAAGAGTGTAGATTACTATGGGATATTACGGTTGGGGCTATTTTGTGGAGTATATGGCTAGATAGGAATGAGTCATTTTTCCGTAATCATAGATGTACTTTTCATATGTTACTTCATAAACTGCTTGTTCTAATAGAGGCTTGGGCAGGTCAAGCAGGAATGTAGAAGAAGCCAAGGGTGGAGTGAGCACACTGGAGGAGCGACGGACCCAGGCAAGGAGGCTCCTAACTATGTCAGGAAGGCTCCGAGCTATGTTTGCCCAGACTAGGGGGGAGTTTCTTACTTATGTGAAGTTGCAACTTTTATTTTGGGGAAGATCATTAATGTAATAGACTGGTGTAGGGTTTGTTGTATTGGTACTTTTTGTACGTTTCGTTAACCAATCATTAATGAAACGCGTGACCTTAGTCACTTTTTATTCAAAAAAAAAAAACAATTGCTAGGTCAATACCTTGGGCTGAAGGAGTTTTCAGGAGATCAAATAGAATTTCGATGATGAAGAAAGGGATTTGGTTTTCGACTTTTAGTAGATCATACACAACAAGGTTCTGTATCCATAACATCCCTAGCATCGGCTGCCCTATTTTCTCTTCCTGGTCTCCGATATCCAACTCCACAATTTCTTCCTCTTCCCCCTTCTGCTTCTGCTTCTGCTTCTTCTCCTTCGACTCATCTCCATATATCTCCTCGACCACCACTTCCACATTGTTCCCCTTCTTCTCCACTTGCTTTAACAAGAGATGAATGAGAAAGCACCCATCAAGTAACATAATGGATGCGAGCTTCAGTTGATCAAAATGCAAATCTGATGCATAGCAACTTCTTACCTCAGAATCCAATGCCTTCAAGGCCAACAAGCATTGATCCAACAGCTTGGTAGCTCGCACTCTGCTCCTATGTCTAGAGAGAAGGTATCTTAGACTGTGCCACTTGTGATCTTGCATGGAAGTGTAATTCGTGCACTCTTGTGCACGGCCAAGGTGATATGGACCAATTGGTACCACAAGTGGCTCGTAAGCTTTAACATCACCTTGTCTGATGTTATCTGGGACTTGAAAGATGGTACATGGTTTAAAATGGTCTGAATTTGGGCGAGCTCGGTTCAGCTTCTTCCTTATGGTCATGATCCATGATGAATCGTCATTATCTACTGTAAGTTCCTTGCTTGTTTGTGTAGAGTCAGGATAAGTAATGGAGGCTGCCCTTTCTTCTTCCTTCTTGGCAATTTGATCAGATCGAGATGGTGTGGAATACACTAGGGTGGATAGAGGAACAAAGTTGCCACGGGAATTATCCATGTCGAAGTCAGAATTTGTAAGATGCAAAGAAAGAAGATGGGTCTTCACAATGAAAGATAGTTCTTATCTAACCTTGAAGTTGTTGGAAGTGATGCTAAAAGAACAAGAAGACAAAAACAAAACATACTCTTAGCTAGAGGATTCCTCATTCCTACAAGATAAAAATAGTTGAAGGGAAATTTGTACCATTGGTCTCACCGGAGGAAGGATGGTGAAGTAAGTTTTAAAATTAAAATAAGAGAGAACTAGGGGAAGAAGAAGAAAGAATCAATTTTGAAGCCAAGGATTAGATAAGCATAACTGCTAAAAACAAAAGATAATCAATGCTGAAAATTTTGTTGTTTTGTGCATCTAACAAGGAATCCTAGATATTGAGTAGCAGATGACAGCCAACTCATCAAGGCTTGCTGAGCTAGAGATGATGCAAGCTATCCAGACAGTTGCTCTGCAACAGGTGTGGTGTCCCAAGTAATCTTTATTGAGCTTCTCATGTTGGGTCCTTTATGTATTGCATAACGAACGCAAGTATTCACAGATAATTTTATAAAGATACAATGAGCATGAAATTGTTTAGAACATCAAGAGCTCAAAAGCAATCCATCTCCAACAAGGCAATAAATTTCTCAAGAACCACCGGTGTGTAATAATTTGCTATACATATAGCAGGCACCAACACACTTAGCAGCCTAAGCCTTCATTCAACTACCAAGCTTTTAAACAAAAGTCCAGGTCAAGATCGAACAGGAAATGCAAGACTATGCCTAATTCAGATAATAACCTGTATGTTAAGCAGCAAATGGCATAGTGGGACGCATATAAATTTTGATCAGTATTAGGAAAAAGATAAAACATGATTCTGCATTACTGTCACAACTTAGCATATTATTAACCATGGGATACCTATATAGCCTTATTTATTTTGACCATACATCAGGTAAAGCAAGAAGAGTATAACTGCAGCTAAAAAGACAATGCTAGCCCTCCCACTGCTGGAAAAGATGTGGATTAGCCCCGCTCGCAATTTGAGCCACTTTGATTCATAATATTTACTTGCCTTTATAGCAACTTCTGCCAAATAATTACCATCAGAAACATATTGCAAGTGATTTTTGCGCCTCTTGAAGAGATCAACCACTTCTTCATCACTCCCGAGCCTATTCACAAAAATACCTTTTGATCCAAGCAAACTAGCATCTTCTTCAGCTCCAATGAAGAACTCCATGAATGCAGCATAGTTTGTTATATAATTTCCCACATCGGGAACACATTGCTCATACATGATGAGGTTCTTGAAGAGGATACTGGAGTAGTCGCAAACTCGCAGAGGTGGAATATGAAGTGTACCATTTTTAAATGTTAGGTCCAAAAAGCTTTCAGCTTCCTCTTTCTTAATAAACTTGACCCCGGCCCTCTTGAGTTCAGTTGCTCTTGGAATCGGTTTTGATGAAGCTGGTGTGGAAGGTTTATGTTTATTAGGAACAAGAGATGAATGAAAGAGATGGAGGAGATTATGGATCTGAATCGGCGGAGTTTGTGTGAATGCTCTGGGATGGATGTCACAAAAAAGACGGACTGCAAGAGTTACAAGGTCAATACCTTCGTCTCTTGGAGTTTTTATGATGTCAAAAATGGTTTGGACGATGAAGAAAGGTATTTGATTCTCAAGCTTTAGGAGATCAAAAACTACAAGGTTCCATAACCATAACATTCCAGTTAATGGACCCTCAATCTCCTCTTCTCCCTTCCCAATATTCAATTCTACTGCATCTTCCTCCTCCTCCATTATCTTCATCTTTCCCTTCTCCACCTCCATTTTTCTCTTCTCTTCTTGAGAGACTAATACAGTATTAGTCTCCTCATCCATTTCGTTCTCAGCTGTTTGATCCTCCACTTGCTTTAGCAATAGATGGATGATGAAACACCCATCTATCAACATGACTGTCGCAAGCTTCGGAGGATCCAAGTGGAATACAGTTTCGGCATAGCAATTACGAACTTTTCCATCCAACTCCTTGAGCCTAGTCAAGCACTGGTCCAATAACTGGCTTGCACGATCTCGATTATGGTGGCGCGATAGTAGGTAACGAACGCACCTCCACTTATACTCGTGCATGGCACGAGCCATACCTCGTTGATTAGGAAAGTAGTGGTATGGGCCAATCGATGCAACAACTGGGTCGTAAGACTTGTCATCGTTTCCACGCCTTCTGATGTTCTCTGGAACCCGGAAGATGGTGCATGATCCATCAGTTTGGACCTTTGGTTGCACCTCATTTACTTTCTGCCGAACAGTTTTGATCCATGCATTATCATCAATATCCACTTTGTGTTCACGGATTAGGTGGTTTTGTATGGGATGGGATTTGTAAGGCAATTCATCTCCAGCCTTCTGTAACGGTGGCCTAAATTTGGCGGGAAAAGGAAGTGCACAGTTGAGAGGAATTGGATTCGGTTCATCCATAGGCTTAAAATCTATAGCTAAAGGCAAGCTTCAACCAATATACTAGAGTAAGAATATATGTTGAGGTCTCTCCTATATAACAAACTAGTACTTCGGCAAGGCCTAATATGTAACAAGTTAGAAGCAGATGCCTAGATGGTGATTTTCACATCGATAAATCCAACAAAAAATGCTTAAATAAGAGAGAAAACGTGGGGCACAAGAAATTGATGATGTGTGTATTAATATTTTCAATTGTACACACACCCAGATAATAGATAGAATTTAGGCATTCAGCCGGCCAAATCTTGGCTCATGTTCGTGGTCTTCTAGATGTAATTCAATCAATAACTTGATCAAGTTGCGGCATTCACAAAAGTACAAGAAGCCTTACTGTTCCAAACAAGACTAAACAACGATGTTCATAGTTTAGTTTATATATTACAGTATATGTTTCATTCACCAAATAATTCTTCAATGAATCACAGAATAATCATATTTCAGAACAATTATTACTCAGCACATTTCATATTTGATTGGTAACAATTTAGATGACACCTGATACGAAACCAAAACACTACTTGCATACATCCACATAAAATAAGTGACCACAAAGGCAAGATTTTTGACAATTTGTTGAATAATTAGAACAGGGCAACGGATAAAGTTTCTTCGCCGTCGCCCCCCCTCCCCCCTTCCTCTCAACCTCTCTCTCCCAACTCTCATCTTCTCTTTCCCTCTTATTTTGTTTTCCCCCAAATCCTTACTTTTCGCTTTCGGAATCCGGCCGTCAGTTGGGGTCTTCTCCGGTGTTGAAGACGTTATTTGGGGTCGACGCAGAGCGCAGCTGTGACACCGGTCATCAATTTGGGTTATTCTCCGGGGTCGGAGAGGGATGAAATCAATGTGTGTTGTTCAGGGATGAAACCAACACCTACTATCGCCAACTGACACCGGTCGTCAATTTGGGGTATTCTCCGGCACTCGCGACGGCGAGGGTCGAGAGCGCCACATCTTTGGCGGGGCCGAAGGTGCCGCGCAGGGTGTTGAACGCCGGTCGTGATTGTGGTTGTCACCGGTCGTCATTTGGGGTCGACGCAGAACGCAGCGATGACACCGGTCATCATTTGGGGTCTACTCCGGTGTCGGAGAGGGATGCGACGGCGAGGGTCGAGAGCGCCGCATCTTTGGCGGGGCCGAAGGTTCCGCGCGGGGTGTAGTTCGCCGTTCGTGATTGTGGTTGTCGGACGAGCTAAGTAGGGCTGGCATCATCAGGGATGGCGACGCAGATCACAGCGGTGCTCGGACTGGTTGTGTCGAGCTGGTGGCGTAAGTGCTGCCTAGCGCCGGCGTGGAGCGGCGAGCGGCGAACTACGGGGTAGTCGGGGTTGTCGTGGAGGCATGTGGGGGAGGTCGGGGAGAGAGTGGGGGGAAGGGGAATTTTTGATTTGGGAGTGCTGCGGTTAGTGGGAAATTTGAATTTCAAATTGAGTTTTGAAATTTGAGTTGACGCGGTGGAGTCCCTAAGATCCAAATTTGTCCCTAATATCCAAATTACAACCGACTTACAATTAACAACAAAATGTATCCTAGTTGATGTAAGCGACGATTGTCGGGCAATTTTATAATTTGGGTTCTACTTTGGCCTTGGTTGGTTAAAGTGAGAGGTGCCTTTGGTTCTTTCATGTCAGAGGGCTCGCAGGGGTCAGGTGCGACGTCTACCCTCGTTGCGAGATTGCGGTGAGAGTCATCGAGGGTGAAGCGAGGGGATGAGAACGATGACTCAATCTTGACATGGAGTTGTCAGATTGATGAAGTGCCTGCAGGGTCTCTAATATGGTGCTTACGCTTGTCGTATGGGTCACTGCTGGGGGCGACGAGGGAGAGCGTACGATAGTTGGAGAGGATAAACGACATACAAGCGAGGGACTGAGTGAGAGAGCGAGCTCAAATTGGCACGAGAAAGTTGTTCTGGCGGGGATGGCCGATCAGTAGGACTAGATTTCGTTATATTTTTGTTTGTTGGTTGGGGTGTATGAATTTCAGAACCCAGCCTGTTGTAACTGGAGATGAGATATAATATAGTGGCACTATGCCCTATTTGAATTGAAGTTTTATGGAGATAGCAAACAGACCGGTTTCCTCCTAAGTCCACTCCCCCAAGTACATCCATTTCCAAAAGTACAAAACCAAATTGTGTGCATTCAGTGTGCCTTTTCATACAGAACCTTACAATATACTTCAATTTTTAAAATGTACATTTTTTACATACATGTGTCTTCAATAAAATTAAAACCGCATCATTCTTACACATTGCTACCTTTTATATGCCTCTTCTATATCAAAATTTATGTTGGCAACATAAAGAATAATGCTATGATACTAGTACGCAACTTCTGAAAATATTCATTCTTATGCAACATAGCTCATAGAACCATTTTCATATACAGCAATTTTCTTCATTTGCTCCAAAAACTTGTTTCATGTCAAAATGGTAGATATAAAGCACAAAATATTATTATGTTTTTCCGACTTAACAGAGCCATCTAAATTAGCACCAAATTCCTACACATGTATGATGTATCTTCCGGTTGAAACTAAGACAATTTTATCATATTCAAAAAAGATTAGAACAATAACGCACTTAACCATAGCATGGCCATCAATCTTAGCAAAAGAACAATAACACACTTAACAAAAGCATGGCGATCAATCTTAGCAAAGTGATCAAACAAGTCAATTTCTTGGTCCTAAACAGAAATATGATCAAACAGAAGACAGTACATTATCCAGAAATGAGTTTTATGGTGGGTAAAAATAAGACAGAGCAGCCAGAAGAGACTGCTCAATCGTAAGCAGGAACAACACTGCTGCAGCAACCACAGCAATGCCTGCCCATGGATTGCTGAAGTAGTCCCGGATCAACCCTGCCCTCCATCTATGCCATTTTGATTCATGATATTCCTTCACCTTAATAAACACATCCTCCAAATAATTCCTATCAGAAGCATAGTGTATCTGATTACACAATTGATTGAATAGATTTGCCACAGCTTCATCAGTGCTCAACCTATTAACTCGAATCCCCTTCAGATCAAGCAACTTCACGTGGTATCAATTATGCAGTCCATGAATGTAGCATAAATAGTAACGCAAGATTTAGTGTCAGGAAAGCACTGCTCAAAGGCAATGAGGTTGCGAAAGAGGGAAGGGGTATAGTCATAAATTCGAAGGAGAGGTATTTCTATCGATCCATCCTTAAATGACACATCTAAGAAGCTGCGAGCTGACTCATTTTTCTTGAACTTATTCCAGACATCTTAAGCTCAGTCGCGCATGGCACCCACTCCGGTGAAGTTGTTAAATGATTATATCCATTGGTTAATGCGGTTCTAGGCATTGATGGAACAAGAGTAGAATGAAAGAGATGGAGAAGGTGATGGATTTTGTTTCTGGGCATCATAGTAAAACCTACAGACTTGTTAGGATGAATATTCTCAAATAGTTGGAGTGCAACAATTGCTAGGTCAAGAACATAAATGGAAATGAAGACCCACAACAACTCCACCTATCCCCGCAACCAAAGAAGCCACCTAACCATCATCTCCCCCACCCGCCCCATGGCCAAGAGAGGGAGAGAGGATGCCGACACCCACCACAGAGAAGCTGCCACCCAACACAGGGAGATGGGTTATCGTAGGGAACGCAGCGCCAGAGATGTATCCAGAGGGAGACGTTCTCCCCCACCTCGCGAAGCTCATCCAGACCATAGAGGTCTGGACCAAAAACTCCCCGTGCACCAAGAGCATAGAGCTCTGGCGAAGGGTGAGGATCGGAACGCGAGCGACAGGGATAGACCAAGGAAGCATACTTCTTCGACATTTAGAGGGTCCTACCTAGAGGCGTCAATGAGAGGCCTACGGACTGTCGAGTGGGCAGAGCATCAAGGGGAAGGGCATGCACTGGAAAGAGATGACCCGGTGAAGAAAGTAGACGAAGACGGGGAATGGATCCTCGTCAAGCCCAAGCGTGCCAGAAAGGAGGAGAGGAAAGCAACGATGTCTTCCTCTACCGCGTCTGCAGAGCAAGCATCGGCCAAGAAGATGACGATGTGTCACAAGTGTGCGGATAGGGGGCACACCATCCACAACTGCCCAAACGACTGGTTTTGTTATGCGTGCAAGAAGTTCGGGCACATTTCGAAGAGTTTTCCTCGTCGTGGGACGTCCGGGAGTGCGCAGTCGAAGGCTTCGGCGGAGGCTCCTATTAGTGGGGGAGGTAGCATTCCGACGGTGGCGGGGTCGGAAGAAAGTTTCGATGGGAGAAGGAAGGTAATTAGGGAAGTCATCACCCCTACTCCGGTGATGGCCGATTTTGAGAGCCGCTTCTCCAACTCCGTGCTCCTCAAGATTCATACTGGGTTTCCCTCGATCGAGGTCATTAAAGATCAACTGTCCGACTGTGTTCGGCCTATTTCTAGACTCGACTGGAACGTGCTTAAGGTTTAGGAAGATGTCTATATGGTGTTTTGTAAGACTGATGAAATCACTCGTGAGCTTTTGGCTATTGGGAGCTTAGAAGGGGAGGATTTTTACATCACTTTGAGTAGGTGGTCAAGAGGGTTCGGCGCGCTGAAGGTGGACACGTGTACGGCGATCAGGATTTGGCTCTTCAACCTTCCGTTCCATTGTTGGGTCCGATCAGGTTTTCAAAATTTGGTTCATAACTTCGGTTCCCTTATTAGCATCGACAAGAACACTAATTTCCTCCTTAGAAGAGAATACGCTAGGATTCAAGTGGGGGTTGAGGATTCTAGTCTAATCCCGTCGGTGATTGTGGCATTATTTGAAGACGTTAAATACGAGGTCAAGGTGATAGTAGAGAGGAAGAAGAAAGTCTCATTTCGGAGCTCGCCAGAGTATTCGGGTTCTAACTCCGAAGCTGGGTTTCAACAAAGAGGGAAGGAAGAAGACGCGCTGGGACCATCGGATGCGGGTACGAGGATCCTCAACCGTTCAGATGAGAAGATCTCTAACCATCAGATTGGTGTACAGGATCAATCTCAAGACTATGGCAAAAAGCATAGTACAACACACCGAACAGCAAAGTCAATTGCACAGGGTCCAATAGTCAGCGTGAAAGAATGAGAGAAGCGGCTTGGTACAGTTGAGGGACAGCGACCTCACACCGGCGTTACCCCCAATGTCCTAGGTACTGTGCATAGAGGTGACACAGTACTAGGTACTGTTCATGCCAGCTCATCTCATGGGAAGTCTAACCAGGGTGACTTCGATGGCTCTTCAACAGGTCAAAGAATTGGGTATAGGGGTCAGCTTCAAATCGATAGCTGTCAGGTCATTAATGCACCTGCGACTGTGGAGTGTGCTTCAAAAACCGAGACAGCAAACAGGGAGGAAGCGTTAGCGACAGGTGGGCCCACCATCAGACAGGCTGAAATTCTGAGTCTCTCCTCTACTGAGTTCAAGGCAGCTCTTGATATGGCAGTGAAGTCCATTACTCATAGCCTACTGCTTGTTGGGCCGGGTCATTGGGCTAAAAGTTTTGAGAAGGAATCCACAGAGGCCAGCTTGTTCCAAAAAGGAGGATCTTCGGGAGTTAAGAGCGTCGAGGCAGAGGATGCGGGAGGGGCGGAAGTTGAAGTGCTAGATGAAGAGGATAGCGAGCACAGAACAGAGGGGAAAGGAGATCAGGAGCCCGGGGAGATCCAACCGAAGTTAGGGGAAGACTTCTCTACGGTGGAAGGCATTATTGGAGCTTTAGACGATGTAGGCCGGGATAGTATGGACTCCGACGGCGAATTTGAGAAGTGGGAGAACGAAGTTAAGGCTCTAACTCCGATCATCCAGGACAGTGTGGAGGCTGAGGGAGGAGAAGCATTGAAGGGCATTGAAGAAGCTAAAAGAAAGAGCAAGAGACAAATCGACGGGTGGGGAACTAAAGGCCAAGTGAGGAGGACCTGGTCAGATCAGCAGCTAAAGCCAAGGAGCCTATGTCAGCCTGCGGAGGTTCGTCCTCAATTCTTAGTTTTATTTCCGATGATGTTCTTCTTTACTATGCTAGTATGTTTGGTTTAAATATGGGATCGTCGGGAATAGAACAAAGTAATAGAATTAGTTTCCTCAGGGAAGAAGCTTATAGGTTAAGCCTGTAGATAGGTCAGGGCAGGAGGGTAGGATAGACGTTATTTTTATTAGTTTTTCCCATGAGTTACATATTCTGGAACGTGAGAGGGATGCGGTCTAAGGTCAAGGCTAGATTAGTAAATGACACCATAGCTAGGATTAACTCGATATTGTGTGCCATTCAAGAAACTAAGATAGGTGAGCAGCAGGGTCAAGATTTTGGGGGATTAAGGACGCTTAAAGATTTTGTGTGGTGGGTTAAGCCAGCTAGGGAGATGTCGGGGGGTATAGCAATAGGAGTTGATTCTAAGGTTTTTGATATTATAGACGAGTTCATGGACAATTTTACGGTCACCTTGGTCATCAAACGAAAACGAGACGGATGGGAGCACATGGTCACTTCGGTTTACGGCCCCTATAATCCAAGTCTGCGGCAGGGATTTTGGGAGGAAATGCAAAACATCGGAGATAGATGGACGGGACGGTGGATCCTTGGCGGGAATTTTAACATCACTAGATTTGCTTATGAGCACAAGGGTAGGGGCTCAAACGAGAGGGATAGGCAACGAATCAACAATTTCATCAACAACCTTAGCCTCATTGAAATCCAAGCGAGTGATCGTAGATTTTCCTGGTCCAACATGCAGTCGAACCCAACCCTTGCCAAACTAGATCGTGTTCTAGTCTCCACTGACTGGGAAGCTTTACACCCATTGGCAACAGTGAGATCTATGCTGCGATTTACGTCTGATCATATACCACTGGTTCTTGATTGGGGGAATGATAGAAGAGAAGGTCGGCGCCAATTTAGATTTGAGAAGTCTTGGTCGCTAAGCCCAAACATTTCAAAGGTCATTAAGGATTCATGGGAGATGCAGACACCGGCAAACGACGCTATATCTAGGTGGATCGTCAAACTTCGCCGACTGAGGAAGCGTTTAAAGAGTTGGGCAAAGGAGGAATTTGGGGAGATCAAGAGGAAAAAAGAGAGGTTAGGAAGGAGAGTTCAAAAGTTAGAAAAAATCGAAGAGGATAGAGTCCTACATGCGGGGGGGAATTCGAGGAGCTTGCCGCCAGTAGGACGGAAATCTTTAAAATAGGTGAAATGGAAGAATGCTACTGGAGACAAAGATCGATGGTTCAATGGCTGAAGGAAGGAGATGCAAACACTGCCTTTTTCCGTAAGGTGGCCAACGGGAGAAGGAGACAACCAAATCGGGGGACTATTTGTGAAAGACGTGTGGACGGAAGATGAAACCGTTATCAGAAACCATATTGATAATTCGTTCAGAGAGCTTTTGGGAAGGAAGAGGGCTATAAGATGTGAATTGAGTTCGGACATGTGGATCGACGAAGGTTTTGAGGGAGGGGAGAGACTAGAAGAGGACTTCACGGAGGAGGAGGTGTTACGGGCTATTAAGAGGTTGGGGCAAGACAAAGCTTCAGGACCAGATGGTTTTCCGATCTTCTTCTACGCAAAATATTGGGCCATCATCAAGGGGGACTTGATGGATATCTTTCCCGAGTTGTTCAGTGGGGTGGCGCAGGTGGAGAGACTTAACTACGCGAACGTGGTTCTTATCCCGAAAAAGGCAGAAATCCTCAGGTTTTGGGATCTCAGGCCCATCAGTTTGCTTAACAGATCTTTCAAGATTATTACTAAGACATTGGCCAGTAGACTAAACTTAGTTATCAACGACATTGTTGGGGAAGCACAAAGTGGGTTTATAAAAGGAAGGGACATCCTAGATAGCATCGCATCGGCTCATGAAATGGTGTTCAGAGGGAACAAGGACAAGGTTGACGGCTTTCTTCTGAAGTTAGATTATGAAAAGGCATACGACACGGTAGAATGGGAGTGCGTGGACGAGGCATTGAAACTCAAGGGGTTCGGAGATAAATGGAGGCAGTGGATGAAGACGTGCATTAGGAATGGCAAGTCATTCGTCCTAGTGAATGGCTCGATAGGAAGGGAGATCAGATGTAAGAGATGACTGAGACAGGGAGACCCGCTTTGTAGCGCCCCAAATTTCTAATATGAGAGCTTAGAAAATAAGTGGCGAAATCCCAGTAATCCACTTCAATAGAACAATAAACACCAACAACACCACTAAAATTTTTCTTCTTTATTACAACAATTATTTCAAATCACAGCGGAAGTCTAATCATCTCAACTCAAATTAATCTTTCATTTACAGCTCAATAACAACTCAAATATGTCTTTACAATTTTACACAAAACACTAAATAGTCCAATTATCTCAAACTGCCCACTCAAGCATCCAACCTCCAATCTAAGCAATAACCTGCAACATGTGAGGCTAGAGTTGAACCCTAACCCCCAAACTAAAGGGGTCAGCCATAAAAATGGTGTGAGTGGCAACTAATCAAACAAATAACATAAATGAACGGAAATAACAATATTCAACAAATAATGATCAAACACTAAAGTATGAAGTAACAATAAAAGAGTAATGGGTGATATCAAATCCAAAAGCCAAGTGTGTAAAAACAGGAAATCCGAATGCATAAAAGTGATTCAAGAAAACATCATGTCTACATGCTGACAACGATGACTACTAAGAGATGAAGATAAACTATGATAATTTGCACATGCTTGATCATTCCGGAGATTGATCCCACATCACAGGTATTTACCCTGGATAATTCAGGAGATCATCCCACATCTAAACATAGACTCATCATCACAATAATACCCCAAAAGCGTCGCCTCGACTCCGATCATTCCGTAGGTCAATCCCACATCTCAAGATAATTACTTGGATAATTCAGGAGAAATACCTCACATCACAAGTTAACTACTTGGATAATTCCGGAGATAAATCACACATCACAAGTTAATTACTTGGATAATTCAGGAGATTAAAATCCTACATCAAAAGCCATACTGAGGTGCATAACTCATGTTCTCATTCGTCATGACACTACTAATGCCTGTCCTTATCAATTTGGGTTACTGAACAAATCTCCTAGAGTAGTGTACCCTACCGGACTAAAAATCTGAATAACTGAAAGTTTGCCTCGATGGGCCTCAACAAATAACTGAACAAACACCGGTATACTAGGGTCACATACCTCTAGAGACTCAAAAACAAATATCTGAACAAATTTCCACTAAACAAGTGGCTCAACAAAATATCTCAAAATCATGCTCTTAACGGAACATCTCTAAATCAAATACTGAACAAATGTCTTAAAATCAATTACTGAACAGAACATCTCAAAAACAAATACAAAGATCCTTCAGGACTAGTCGACTGCATAAAGGACCAGTCGACTGTCCAGAGGACATATCCCAACATTTTACAAAAAATAATCTAAGGCATGACCAGTCGACTTGACAAATCATCAGTCGACTGCCCCGAGACAAATTCAAATAGTCCTCATCAAAATAATCTAAGTATTTGAGTTGACTGAAGGGTCATAGGTCGACTGTCCTGAAAGGACTGAACAAAATCACAAACAGACAGAAGACCAGTCGACTGACCTCAGTCTAGGTCGACTGTCCCGAACAAAACTCAAAGACTAAAAATACACAGTAGGCTCGTACCAATCGACTACTTCGCAAGACAGTCGGCTGTCGGCTACAGATTCCCAAAAGATAGGTCTGAACACAAAACCAAACTGGAGTCTTTCCAAAGATCCAACGATCCCAAAAATTAATTTGTATCCAGGCAAATGAACAACTCTCAAATATCTCTATCATGGATACATTATTCAATCAATCAAATACTCAAATCTCCTATCCTCATGATCCAAACTCTTAATCTTTCTATTAGGGTTTTTCTCATCAAACTTCTTTCACAACACTATCATAAAATCTGAACTACAATCATGAGATCCAGATGTTTATTATCTGATCATAACACAATAAATTCTTAATATGTCTCCCAACAATACGATCTCATAATTCCACATTTCCTCGACAAATCTTAATATCTCTCATACATGATCCCAATATCAATAAGAGTTCTCATCCTCCATATCAACTAATAGATCCATATCATACATACAATGAGACTAACAAAATAATGACATAATGAACACAAACAAGCATAACAAGATCTTACGTCATTCATCAATCAAGACAAACAAAACAAAGCAAAGCAAAACAAAACCAACAAAACAATCCACTCACCTTTGATTTGAAGAAAAGATCCACAAAAGCTCCTCCTTGCTAGATCCAAGAATCCTCCTTTTTGCTCCTCAAAATAATCTCAAAATCTGAATATGCTCAATGACGGCTGGGAAGAGAGAATCCCTTAAATATGCCGGATTGTATATTAGGGTTTTATTCCCACTTTACAAAATAATCCTTTCCAAAAGTACATCTCACATGTATAATCCTTTTCTTGAAAATTAAACCAAATATCATTTAAATTAGGGTCTAATAGAAAAATATATTTCTAAACCTCAACAAATACTGATCGGAATGTCCAGCAAATACATTTTGCACTCTAACCCTCAAAATGTCAATTTTGCAAATAAGTCCTTCTTTTCTCAAAAATTGCAAATAGGCATAATTAATTTCTGAAAAATTTGGAAAAATACTAAATAATTCTCAAATAATAAATAATGATTTTTCATAAAGAAAACTTAATTTTTCAAACTTCTCAAAAGTCATTTGCACGTGTTTTGCACGTGTACAAAAGATAAATCTTTTAGAAAATATTTATCAAATACTCAAAATCATTTAAAAATTTATTTTCAAATAATTAAAATAATATTTGAAAATACGGGGTTCTACACGCTTTCACCGCTTATTTTTGCAATAGTTGCTGATGGTTTATTCGAAATGAGTAAAAGGGGTATGGAGGCAGGGTTGACTAAAGGGATTTCAGTTAAAGGGATCTCAGAACCATTGGCAATCTTATAGTATGCTGACGACACCTTGTTCGGCTTGGCTAAGGTGGAAGAGATTCTGGCTATTCGGATCCTTCTTAGGTGTTTTGAATTTTGGTCCGGTCTGGCAGTCAATCTTCATAAAAGTTGCGTTACTGCTTTAAGCAACGCTAACACAGGAGCCGCGGAGATCACCTCAACAATGATGCAATGCGAAACAAAAGAGTATCCGCTCACGTACTTGGGAACGCCGATCAGACCCGGAAAGCTAAAGAAGGAGGACTGGATTCCACTGGTGGAAAAGATTAAGAAAAAACTGGCAGGGTGGAAAGGAAAATTCCTATCATTGGGGGGTAGAATTACTTTAATCAATTCCGTCCTTAGCAGCATCCCTACATACCTCATGTCGATCTATGAGATCCCCAGTTGGGCTATCGAAAGAATTGATAAATGTAGGCGGAAGTTCTTGTGGAAAGGAACGCATGACAATAGTAAGGGCATTAACCTCATCAGGTGGGATAGGGTTTGCAAGAAGAAAGAATTCGGTGGTCTGGGGATCCTTAACCTCAGATATATGAACAAGGCTCTATTGTCCAAGTGGTGGTGGAAGATGAACAGACAACGCAAAGCATGGTGGAGCAATTCGTTCATAAGATACCGAAGGAGGAAGATGGTGAGGTTTGGAGGGAAAACTAAGCATGGTAAGGTGTCCGGTATCTGGAAGGGCGTAGCTAAGGTAGGAGATATATAGCACATGAATACTAGATGCAAGCTGGGAAAGGGAAACAACATTAGATTCTGGAAAGACAAATGGTGCGGCGATAATACTTTACAATCGCTATTCCCCGACATTGCGTCGGCGGCAAAGAAGGAGGACGCCCTGGTGGCAGATGTTTGGAGGCAAAGAAACCTAGCTTTGGAGTTCAAGGGGAGCCTATCGAACGAGGGCCAGCAACAATTGATTAGGCTCAACGCGTTCCTGCAGGGAGAGGGGTCCCAAGTTAGCTCACAGGAGGACGTCAGAAATTGGAGAATAGGGGTTAATCATACTTATTCGGTTTCCTCCATGTACGGGTTCCTTAACGACGGGGGAACGAGCAATGCATTTGCTAGTAACATTTGGGAAGCCAAAGTGCCACCCAAAATTAAAGCCTTCCTGTGGCTGGTGCTGAATGACGGAATCCTTTCAAAGACTAACCTGAGAAAGCGAAACATCCTGAACGACCCTACGTGTCAGCGATGTCTGCTAGAAGAGGAGGATACGGCTCACCTCTTCTTCCGTTGTCCTAGGGCTAGGTTAGTTTGGGAGGTCATGGGTCTGGGATTTCACACGACAGCAATTCCAAGTTGCACCGACGACGTGTGGGGGGAATGGAGGTCAAAGCACATTAACAAAGAGTGTAGATTGCTATGGGATATTACGGTTGGGGCTATTTTGTGGAGTATATGGCTAGATCGGAATAAGTCATTTTTCCGTAATCATAGATGTATTTTTCATATGTTACTTCATAAACTGCTTGTTCTAATAGAGGCTTGGGCAGGTCAAGCAGGAATGTGGAAGAAGCCAAGAGTGGAGTGAGCACACTGGAGGAGTGACGGACCCAGGCAAGGAGGCTCCTAACTATGTCAGGAAGGCTCCGAGCTATGTTTGCCCAGACTAGGGGGGAGTTTCTTACTTATGTGAAGTTGCAACTTTTATTTTAGGGAAGATCTGTTGGAGTTTGATTCAAAACTAACGTTCACTTTTGAATTGTATGGCTATGCTTATTGGTAGGAGTAAGGACCAAGTAAATAGGAGTGGGCTTCTCCCAAATTCTAGTATTTTCTGTTTCTCTTCTTCAGCCTATTAAAAGCTTGTATCTGATTAAATAAAATACAGAGCATTGATTAAAAAAAATAACCGAGCACTTTCTCCCTTGCTATTGTGTTGCTACTCTCTGCTATTTGGTTTTTTGCTTTATGTTTGAGTTTAACATATTGGTATCAGAGCTTGGGTTCGTTTGAAGCTGGGAGCAAATCTTCATTGTAGGAAGCTTGCTACCGTTGCATTTGAAGGTTTGACGCATGATACTCTAGTAAGTTATTTTTTTGGAGAAAAGGTACATTTATTTTTTGTACACCTGTTGTTTGTTTGAAGTTTTTTTTTAGTTTAAAAATGAATATTGGAAATGGCCTCAATCTTTCACAAACTTTGATTCCTGTCTTTAATGGTGAAAATTATGGTTTTTGGAGTATCAAGATGAAAACTCTTTTCATTTCACAAGATCTTTGGGAGCTTGTTGAGAATGGTTTTGCAGAGACGGATAAGGCAGCAGAAATGAAGGATCTTCGTAAAAAAGATGCGAAGGCCATACTCATATTGCAACAAGCGGTGAATGACTCCATCTTTCCAAGAATTGCTAATGCTCTGAAGTCAAACGATGCATGGAAAATTTTGAAGCAACAATATGAAGGTGATGGCAAGGTAAAGTCTGTCAAATTACAAACTCTTAGAAGTGATTTTGAAAATCTTTGTATGAAAGATACTGACACAATTGACGATTATTGTACCAAAGCTTCTACTATTGTTAATCAGTTAAGAACTCTTGGCGAAGAACTTAATGATAACAAAGTAGTAGAGAAGGTTTTGAGAACTCTTGTTCCTAAATTTGATCATGTAGTAGCTGCAATAGAGGAATCAAAGGATTTATCTACTTATTCTTTTAGTGCACTAACAAGTTCTCTTCTAGCCCATGAACAAAGATTAAACAGGACTGCAGAAAAGAGCGCTGAAAGTGCATTTCAAACAAGAGTTGAAAACACAATCAAGCCTACAGGAACACATCAAGGAAGAGGATTTGGAAGAGGTGTCTATCGAGGACATAACAAAGGTAGAGGCAGAGGAAGATCTGAATGGAACAGTGATAGAGGCAATCAAGGACGATCTGATTGGAACAATCAAAGAGGAGGCAACAATGATAGGGGCAATCATCACCAAAGCCACAAGGGAAAACAATGTTATTTTTGCAAAAGGTTTGGGCACACTGAAGCTTATTGCTATGCCAAAGCCAAACAACAAGTGAACTACACAGAAAAGAGAGGTGATGAAGGTAAAGAAGATGGTAATCTCTTTATGACTTGTTTTAATTCTGAAAGAAATAGAAGTAATGTTTGGTTTCTAGATTGTGGATGTAGTAACCATATGACAGGGGACAAAAAACTCTTTTGTGATTTGGATGAATCTGTCAAGACACAAGTTAGGCTGGGAAATAATGCAGTTATGCAAATTGAAGGTAAAGGAACGGTTGCAGTAAAAACAAAGTCAGGTATGAAAAAAATAATCAATGATGTTTTTTATATTCCTAGCCTTGCCCATAATTTAATAAGTGTTGGTCAATTGATTGCAAAGGGTTATTCAATTACTTTCAAAGATAATATATGCTTGATTATGTCTAAAAATTCAGATATACCTACGTTAAAGATTCATATGGCTGAGAACAAAATGTTTCCTCTTGAAATTTCATGTCTTGATGATTATGCTTTAGTCTCTAATGTGAAGAATGAATCTCTGTTATGGCATTTGCGTTATGGACATTTATAGTTTCAATGGATTAAAGTTGTTAAGTCAAAAACAGATGGTTCTAGGCTTACAAGGAATTGAATGTGTTAATAATGTTTGTGAAGGTTGTGTTTATGGAAAACAACATCGTTCATCTTTTCCTGTCGTAAAATCATGGAGATCTACTAAGCCTTTAGAACTTATTCATGCTGACATTTGTGGTCCAATGCAGACTTTATCATTAAATAAGAAAAGATATTTTTTGCTCCTTATTGATGATTTTTCTCGAATGAGTTGGGTATATTTTTTAACAAAAAAGTCTGAAGCATTTGCTAAGTTTCAAGAGTTCAAGGCATTAGTTGAAAATCAAAGTGGACATGCTATAAAAATCCTCAGAACTGATAGAGGGGGAGAATTTTTATCAACTGAGTTTAACATTTTTTGTAAGAAAAATGGTATATGCAGGCAGCTTACAGTGAAGTACACACCTGAACAAAATGGAGTCGCCGAGAGAAAGAACAGAACCATTGTAGAGATGGCTCGGAGCATGATGAAAGAAAAGAGTCTTCCTAATGATTTTTGGGCGGAAGCTGTAGCAACTTCAGTATATCTTCTAAATCGCTCGCCAACAAAAGCTGTACAAAATATGACACCATATGAAGCATGGTTTGGAAGAAAACCAGGAGTAAGTCATCTCAAGGTATTTGGTTGTATTGCTTATGCATTTGTTCACCCTCAAATTCGTAGAAAGTTAGATGATAAAAGTGAAAAATGCATTCTTCTTGGCTATAGTAGTGAATCAAAAGCTTATCGATTATATAATCCGATAACCAAGAAGTTGATTATTAGTAGAGATGTGATATTTGATGAAAATGCTAGTTGGACGTGGAATGATAGCCAACAGGTTCAGAAGATTGGTGAAGGGCAAAACTCATCCATACCACATCCTTCAAATGAAGAAGTTGTGACTCAACCAACATCTTCGACATCGATCGCATCTACATCTGCAGCTCCAACAAGTACTTCTCCTATAAATAGAAGTTCTCCACCTTCTGATGAAGAAAGTCCTCCAAGAAAGGTAAAATCCTTGTCGGAGATTTATGCATCATGTCAATTTGCTTTAATGGTTGCAGAGCCAATTTGCTATGAAGAAGCATATGGAAAAGAAGAATGGGAGACTTCCATGAAAGAAGAAATTACCGCAATTGAAAAGAACCAAACATGGGAGTTGACAGATTTGCCCCCTGGAAAAGATGCAATCGGGGTAAAATGGGTGTACAAGATAAAATATGACGGAGAAGGTAATGTTAAAAGGTATAAAGCACGTTTAGTTGCTAAAGGGTATGTGCAAGTCTACGGTGTAGATTTTTATGAAACTTTTTCACCTGTTGCTCGTTTAGAAACTGTTAGACTAATTTTAGCTTTTACAGCTAAAAAAAGATGGGATGTTTTTCAATTTGATGTTAAATCTGCATTTCTAAATGGATATTTGAATGAGGATGTCTATGTTGAGCAGCCACAAGGATTTGTGGTCAAAGGAATGGAGGAGAAAGTCTATAAACTCAAGAAGGCACTATACGGACTGAAACAAGCACCACGGGCATGGTATAGTCGTCTTGACTCTTATCTTCTTAAACATGGATTTCATAGAAGTGATAATGAACCTACACTATATGTGAAGACACAAGGTAAAGATAAAATACTTATTGTTTGTGTATATGTGGATGACATAATCTACACGGGTTCTTCTCTATCTCTTATTAAAAACTTTAGGACCATTATGATGTCAAAGAAGCAAGAAAGTACCGCCTTCTTGAGTTCGGGTGCGGTTTCATGGATTTCAAAGAAGCAAGAAAGTACCGCCTTATCGTCTTCAGAAGCTGAGTATGTTGCTGCGACATCTACTGTCTGTCAAGCTATGTGGATGAGAAGAATCATGGAGGATTTGTTCGAGATTCAAACATCTCCAACACTTGTATACTGCGACAACAAGGCGGCAATATGTATGGCAAAGAATCCGTCCTTCCATGGCAGAACAAAGCATATTGAGCTTCGTTACCATTTCATACGTGAAGCTGTTACAAAAGGAGTCGTTGAACTGAAGTTGTGTCCTACAAATGATCAAATTGCCGATGGATTTACTAAAGCACTATCTTACGAGAAGTTTTTCAAATTCAGAAAGCTTCTTGGTGTAGTAGATTTTGAATCAAGGGGGAGTGTTGGAGTTTGATTCAAAACTAACGTTCACTTTTGAATTGTATGACTATGCTTATTGGTAGGAGTAAGGACCAAGTAAATAGGAGTGGGCTTCTCCCAAATTCTAGTGTTTTTTGTTTCTCTTCTTCAACCTATTTAAAGCTTGTATCTGATTAAATAAAATATATAGCATTGATAAAAAATAACTGAGCACATTCTCCCTTGCTATTGTGTTGCTACTCTCTGCTATTTGGTCTTTTACTTTATGTTTGAGTTTAACAAGAAGTTGCTATGCATCAGATTTGCATTTTGATCAACTGAAGCTCGCATCCATTATGTTACTTGATGGGTGCTTTCTCATGCATCTCTTGTTAAAGCAAGTGGAGAAGAAGGGGAACAATGTGGAAGTGGTGGTCGAGGAGATATATGGAGATGAGTCGAAGGAGAAGAAGCAGAAGCAGAAGCAGAAGGGGGAAGACGAAGAAATTGTGGAGTTGGATATCGGAGACCAGGAAGAGAAAATAGGGCAGCCGATGCTAGGGATGTTATGGATACAAAACCTTGTTGTGTATGATCTACTAAAAGTCGAAAACCAAATCCCTTTCTTCATCATCCAAATTCTATTTGATCTCTTGAAAACTCCTTCAGACCAAGGTATTGACCTAGCAATTGTTTTTTTTTTTTTGAATAAAAAGTGACTAAGGTCACGCGTTTCATTAATGATTGGTTAACGAAACGTACAAGAAGTACCAATACAACAAACCCTACACCAGTCTATTACATTAATGATCTTCTTAAACTCAAACATAAAGCAAAAGACCAAATAGCAGAGAGTAGCAACACAATAGCAAGGGAGAAAGTGCTCAGTTATTTTTTTTTATCAATGCTCTGTATTTTATTTAATCGGATACAAGCTTTAAATAGGTTGAAGAAGAGAAACAAAAAACACTAGAATTTTGGAGAAGCCCACTCCTATTTACTTGGTCCTTACTCCTACCAATAAGCATAGCCATACAATTCAAAAGTGAACGTTAGTTTTGAATCAAACTCCAACACTCCCCCTTGATTCAAAATCTACTACACCAAGAAGCTTTCTGAATTTGAAAAACTTCTCGTAAGATAGTGCTTTAGTAAATCCATCGGCAATTTGATCATTTGTAGGACAGAACTTCAGTTCAACGACTCCTTTTGTAACAGCTTCACGTATGAAATGGTAACGGAGCTCAATATGCTTTGTTCTGCCATGGAAGGACGGATTCTTTGCCATACATATTGCCGCCTTGTTGTCGCAGTATACTAGTGTTGGAGATGTCTGAATCTCGAACAAATCCTCCATGATTCTTCTCATCCACATAGCTTGACAGACAGTAGATGTCGCAGCAACATACTCAGCTTCTGAAGACGATAAGGCGGTACTTTCTTGCTTCTTTGACATCCATGAAACCGCACCCGAACCAAGGTTGAAAATGAATCCACTTGTACTCTTCCGGTCGTCTAAGGAACCTGCCCAATCACTGTCAGTAAAACCAACTAAATTAAAATGAGAGGAAGGATGATACCAAATCCCATAGTTCGTGGTTGCTCGAACGTAGCGGAGAATACGTTTTGCTGCTCCAAGATGATGTTTGGAAGGATTATGCATGAACCTTGATATCAGACTTACTGCAAACACAATGTCAGAACGAGAATGAGTTAAGAACATTAATCCACCAACAAGCCCTCTAAAGTATTTTTTCATCAGCTTTCTCTGTGCCATCTTCTAGAACCAGCTTCTCATTTGCATTCATTGGGGTTGAACATCCTTTACAATTTTGCATCTGAATTTTATTGAGAAGGTTGAAAGCATACCTCTCTTGAGAAATAAAAATACCATCTGATGTTTGTTGGACCTGAAGACCAAGAAAATATTGCAACAATCCAAGATCTGACATTTCAAATTCAGTCATCATAATGGTCCTAAAGTTTTCAATAAGAGATAGAGAAGAACCCGTGTAGATTATGTCATCCACATATACACAAACAATAAGTATTTTATCTTTACCTTGTGTCTTCACATATAGTGTAGGTTCATTATCACTTCTATGAAACCATGTTTAAGAAGATAAGAGTCAAGACGACTATACCATGCCCGTGGTGCTTGTTTCAGTCCGTATAGTGCCTTCTTGAGTTTATAGACTTTCTCCTCCATTCCTTTGACCACAAATCCTTGTGGCTGCTCAACATAGACATCCTCATTCAAATATCCATTTAGAAATGCAGATTTAACATCAAATTGAAAAACATCCCATCTTATTTTAGCTGTAAAAGCTAAAATTAGTCTAACAGTTTCTAAACGAGCAACAGGTGAAAAAGTTTCATAAAAATCTACACCGTAGACTTGCACATACCCTTTAGCAACTAAACGTGCTTTATACCTTTTAACATTACCTTCTCCGTCATATTTTATCTTGTACACCCATTTTACCCCGATTGCATCTTTTCCAGGGGGCAAATCTGTCAACTCCCATGTTTGGTTCTTTTCAATTGCGGTAATTTCTTCTTTCATGGAAGTCTCCCATTCTTCTTTTCCATATGCTTCTTCATAGCAAATTGGCTCTGCAACCATTAAAGCAAATTGACATGATGCATAAATCTCTGACAAGGATTTTACCTTTCTTGGAGGACTTTCTTCATCAGAAGGTGGAGAACTTCTATTTATAGGAGAAGTACTTGTTGGAGCTGCAGATGTAGATGCGATCGATGTCGAAGATGTTGGAGGACTTCTATTTATTGGAGAAGCACTTGCTGATGGAGATGCGATCGATGTCGAAGATGTTGGTTGAGTCACAACTTCTTCATTTGAAGGATGTGGTATGGATGAGTTTTGCCCTTCACCAATCTTCTGAACCTGTTGGCTATCATTCCACGTCCAACTAGCATTTTCATCAAATATCACATCTCTACTAATAATCAACTTCTTGGTTATCGGATTATATAATCGATAAGCTTTTGATTCACTACTATAGCCAAGAAGAATGCATTTTTCACTTTTATCATCTAACTTTCTACGAATTTGAGGGTGAACAAATGCATAAGCAATACAACCAAATACCTTGAGATGACTTACTCCTGGTTTTCTTCCAAACCATGCTTCATATGGTGTCATATTTTGTACAGCTTTTGTTGGCGAGCAATTTAGAAGATATACTGAAGTTGCTACAGCTTCCGCCCAAAAATCATTAGGAAGACTCTTTTCTTTCATCATGCTCCGAGCCATCTCTACAATGGTTCTGTTCTTTCTCTCGGCGACTCCATTTTGTTCAGGTGTGTACTTCACTGTAAGCTGCCTGCATATACCATTTTTCTTACAAAAAATGTTAAACTCAGTTGATAAAAATTCTCCCCCTCTATCAGTTCTGAGGATTTTTATAGCATGTCCACTTTGATTTTCAACTAATGCCTTGAACTCTTGAAACTTAGCAAATGCTTCAGACTTTTTTGTTAAAAAATATACCCAACTCATTCGAGAAAAATCATCAATAAGGAGCAAAAAATATCTTTTCTTATTTAATGATAAAGTCTGCATTGGACCACAAATGTCAGCATGAATAAGTTCTAAAGGCTTAGTAGATCTCCATGATTTTACGACAGGAAAAGATGAACGATGTTGTTTTCCATAAACACAACCTTCACAAACATTATTAACACATTCAATTCCTTGTAAGCCTAGAACCATCTGTTTTTGACTTAACAACTTTAATCCATTGAAACTATAAATGTCCATAACGCAAATGCCATAACAGAGATTCATTCTTCACATTAGAGACTAAAGCATAATCATCAAGACATGAAATTTCAAGAGGAAACATTTTGTTCTCAGCCATATGAATCTTTAACGTAGGTATATCTGAATTTTTAGACATAATCAAGCATATATTATCTTTGAAAGTAATTGAATAACCCTTTGCAATCAATTGACCAACACTTATTAAATTATGGGCAAGGCTAGGAATATAAAAAACATCATTGATTATTTTTTTCATACCTGACTTTGTTTTTACTGCAACCGTTCCTTTACCTTCAATTTGCATAACTGCATTATTTTCCAGCCTAACTTGTGTCTTGACAGATTCATCCAAATCACAAAAGAGTTTTTTGTCCCCTGTCATATGGTTACTACATCCACAATCTAGAAACCAAACATTACTTCTATTTCTTTCAGAATTAAAACAAGTCATAAAGAGATTACCATCTTCTTTACCTTCATCACCTCTCTTTTCTGTGTAGTTCACTTGTTGTTTGGCTTTGGCATAGCAATAAGCTTCAGTGTGCCCAAACCTTTTGCAAAAATAACATTGTTTTCCCTTGTGGCTTTGGTGATGATTGCCCCTATCATTGTTGCCTCCTCTTTGATTGTTCCAATCAGATCGTCCTTGATTGCCTCTATCACTGTTCCATTCAGATCTTCCTCTGCCTCTACCTTTGTTATGTCCTCGATAGACACCTCTTCCAAATCCTCTTCCTTGATGTGTTCCTGTAGGCTTGATTGTGTTTTCAACTCTTGTTTGAAATGCACTTTCAGCGCTCTTTTCTGCAGTCCTGCTTAATCTTTGTTCATGGGCTAGAAGAGAACTTGTTAGTGCACTAAAAGAATAAGTAGATAAATCCTTTGATTCCTCTATTGCAGCTACTACATGATCAAATTTAGGAACAAGAGTTCTCAAAACCTTCTCTACTACTTTGTTATCATTAAGTTCTTCGCCAAGAGTTCTTAACTGATTAACAATAGTAGAAGCTTTGGTACAATAATCGTCAATTGTGTCAGTATCTTTCATACAAAGATTTTCAAAATCACTTCTAAGAGTTTGTAATTTGACAGACTTTACCTTGCCATCACCTTCATATTGTTGCTTCAAAATTTTCCATGCATCGTTTGACTTCAGAGCATTAGCAATTCTTGGAAAGATGGAGTCATTCACCGCTTGTTGCAATATGAGTAGGGCCTTCGCATCTTTTTTACGAAGATCCTTCATTTCTGCTGCCTTATCCGTCTCTGCAAAACCATTCTCAACAAGCTCCCAAAGATCTTGTGAAATGAAAAGAGTTCTCATCTTGATACTCCAAAAACCATAATTTTCACCATTAAAGACAGGAATCAAAGTTTGTGAAAGATTGAGGCCATTTCCAATATTCATTTTTAAACCAAAAAAAAAACTTCAAACAAACAACAGGTGTACAAAAAATAAATGTACCTTTTCTCCAAAAAAATAACTTACTAGAGTATCATGCGTCAAACCTTCAAATGCAACGGTAGCAAGCTTCCTACAATGAAGATTTGCTCCCAGCTTCAAACGAACCCAAGCTCTGATACCAATATGTTAAACTCAAACATAAAGCAAAAGACCAAATAGCAGAGAGTAGCAACACAATAGCAAGGGAGAAAGTGTTCGGTTATTTTTTTTTATCAATGCTCTGTATTTTATTTAATCGGATACAAGCTTTAAATAGGCTGAAGAAGAGAAACAGAAAACACTAGAATTTGGGAGAAGCCCACTCCTATTTACTTGGTCCTTACTCCTACCAATAAGCATAGCCATACAATTCAAAAGTGAACGTTAGTTTTGAATCAAACTCCAACACTTCTTACCTCAGAATCCAATGCCTTCAAGGCCAACAGGCATTGATCCAACAGCTTGGTAGCTCGCACTCTGCTCCTATGTCTAGAGAGAAGGTATCTTAGACACTGCCACTTGTGATCTTGCATGGAAGCGTAATTCGTGCACTCTTGTGCACGGCCAAGGTGATATGGACCAATTGGT